>CM050326.1:84532409-84916906 GCA_027475135.1 Bactrocera correcta
AAATCAAGCAAATACGCTGGTTGCAGCACGTTACTAGTTGAAAATTTAGCAAAATGAAGAATCAATTCGAGATGCGACGGTGCATTATCCTGGTGCAAAAACAAGAATTGCCGTCTCGTAATTCCTGGTTCTTTGTAGGAATAACTTAGCGCAAACCACGCATAAAACTCAAATACAAGTAGTATTCATGTTGACGATTTGGTCAGTCGGAAGCAATTCGGAGTGTGATGTATACAACACAAACTTGATTTATGACCTGCTTTGAAGTGGCCTTTTCGGCTTTGGCTCTCTTTCGCTACGATATTTGGCCGATTGATCATTTGTTTTCGCGTCGTAATCATAGATCGAAGGCTTATCACTGATAATAATATGTATTATGACATCCTGGTAGTCGAAAAGCATAGCTTCACAGACATTAACGTGACGCTGTTTTTCGAAAAGATTGATTGATTTGGAACCAGTCGATGCCAGTAAGATCTCTGACTGTGAACCGTCGATTCGCGAGCATCAATTCCTTTATTTTATTGACGTGCAAAGCCTTAAAAATTTCGAAAAATCTCCGATTTTGAAAATAAGCAGTTCATTAGGAAGGGGACGCATACCGCGTGATATAAATATTTCGTCAAAATTTATTTTTTTGTTAATGTTATTGAAGGGTGAAACTTAGAGCACGATAAAATTGTAAAATTATTTTCTCATAAACTACTCGACATATGGTTTGAGCCATATGTAATAGAACAGAAGTGCGCGAGTATATCAGTATTTAGGTGATGATATACAAACCGATCATTGTCAATCATTTCAATCATTGAAGCATAAGTACGCATCATTTCGGATATTTTCTGCTAATGCGAACGTTCATAAACAAATCAGGCATAAGCTGATCGCTAGTGATTCAAAGCAGTTCTCTCTTTCTGATCTGAAAACGGTTATTCGTGTACATGAATTAACAGAATCAGACAGAGTAACGGATCAATACCTGATTATGAACAAAATTTTATTACTCGTTGCAGTTCTCCGATACATATCTAACAATATCCCAACTATACATGTATTATATATCTAAACTTATGAAAAGTGTCTCTTGCAAATAGACTGAAACAATTTGGTTGCTTGTTGTGATAGAAATGAATTGCATTCAATCACAAGAAATCTAACACGATGAGTTTTTCCGGTAGATACTTACAAGGTCTGTCGCAAAAGAAACAGAACTTTTTAAATATAACTGTTTCTGGTGGCGCCACCTATTGGTGGGTATATGAAATAAAATGTTTGATCTCTTGTTGACATTTCGTAAAAATTTTAAGACAATTGCATATCTACAATCGATGTTATCGATCAAAAAGTGACACCAGCTTTTAGTCATCGGTTGTAAAATGCATTTTGAACAAAGAGCAAATATTAAATTTTGTTTTAAACTTGGGAAAACGTTTACTAAAACATTTCAAATGATGAAAAAAGTTTATGGTGATCAGTGCTTATCCCGTAGTAATGTGCATGAGTGGTTTAAGCGATTCCAAGAAGGTCGTGAGGTCCTCTGTGACGATCAGAAGTCACCGAAAAAAAGTCGTCTTCAGAAGTCAAAAACAAAGACAATGTCGATTTGTTTTTACCATTCCGAGGGTTTAATACACCGAGAGTTCGTCCCACCTGACCAAACGATTAATGCTGTGTTTTGCCTTGGTGTTATGAAGCGTCTTTTGTCACGCATTCGTCGGGCACCACCACAATACCGTGAGACAGGGTCCTGGCGCCTGTTGCACGATAATGCACCGTGTCATCGATCGACGCTTGTCACTGATTTTTTGACAAAAAAACTCCACATTAACCATTAATCACTCACCCTACTCACCTTATTTGGCCTCCTGTGATTTCTACCTATTTGGAAAACTTCATTTGCGACGTCCAATATTCTCAAGAGCATTCGAAAATTGACCTTAAACACTCATTTGAAATGCTAATTGACCGGGCTAAGTACTTTGAATAAAAATATATAACTTTTGAAAAATATTAATTTTTTGTTGTTTTTTTAACAGTCCTGTTTCTTTTGCGACAGACCTTGTATATGCAAATTTTTAACTTTGTTGATTTGAAAGTTACTATGGACCATAAATTTACTGCTGATATCAAAAAGTAGCTTGATTGATAGTATCCATGTTCTGCGCAGTGCGAGCCTACATAATTAATGGGAAAATTGATTACGAGATTTCATGCTATCAGTATTTCGTCCATAAGTGGAGAGATCTTAACACAACCCATTTGTTGTGCTACATGTACTAATATAGAATCGTCTCCGTAAACTTCACAAATTTCACTGGTGGCCACCGTAGCATTCTTTTTATACAAAAAATTTCAAAATATAGCGAATTTCTTCAGTTTTTTCACTTACATTTGAACAGCTGAAACTTTTTTTCAACTTCCCCGAAGTTAGTTTTTTTCTGGTTAAATGAGGCTTAAAATCCCACCTTTCCAACACTATATGTGTCATACCATATCTATTGACAAAATACAAAAAGACTCTTTCGACTACCCAATACTAAACTAGTTGCAGGCGAAATCGAGATGTGCATAATGGCCCCAATAAAAAAAACTGATATATAACATAGTAAGTTACAAAATAAAGAAACATTTTTAGTTTTATAATTCTTGAAAGTGTCCAGAACTTTCAGTTTAAATGAATGGTTTCAAATCTGGAGTACAGCAAGTAGATCCGACATAGATATAATTCAAAGGTTCCACTCAAAAACCCTTAAACTTCTCGCTAACGCTCCGTGGTACATTAAAAATATTCTTCTCCATAAGGATCTGAGAATGCCTAGGGTGATTGATAAAATAAAAGGATACAGCTCAACGTACATAACAAGATTAAATTGGCACCCTAACCCATGCGCTATAAACTTATTAGACATCAGCGATGACATACGACGATTGAAAAGACTACATCCTCTAGACCTGCCATTTAGATCGTAAGAACTATGTAAGTATAAAATAATACACATTGTAAAAATATTGATACACATACCTAATTTAACTTAAATACTACTTACTAAATAATCTTATATTAAGGCCAAATTGCACTTAATGCATCAATATGAATCACATTAATCAATTACATTTACTTATTGTCTTACGACATATTGTAAATTAAGATGAATATTAACAAAAAAAAATTAATGGTTGGTAAAATTTAATTTTTAATGAACTGAGAATGGGCGGAAACCAAAAATTTTATCTAAGCACTCTCAACATAATTTCACACTACCTTTCACATAATGCCATTTCGTATTTCCTAAGTTATTTTTACTGCACTATTAATATCTTCTTCATCAGCAAACATATCCTATAAAGAGTAAAGTATGCAATATTATGTTGCTTTCTTTTTATTTCATGTAATTTCTGGGAAATAATTAATGTAATTTTATTACAATCTTCATTAGCAGCAAATTATGTGTCTTTCCATGTTATCGGACATTCGATGCTGTTTGTTTTGGACTGCAGGATCAATTACTAAACTGCTGTGCCACTAATTTACTACTCAAACCAAAAGCGAATTGCGCAGAACGACACATACGCGCCTTTCCGATTCGATAAACACGAAAAAGGCACCTAGGCAGGTGACGCAAGCTGCCCATGCCCAGTTGATGAGCCGCGCACTACCCAATTTGTACCAACCACTTATATTGAGCATTGCAACATTTCAAACGCTTCGGTGAGTGGCTGCGCTTGCGCGTATCCACACTTGAAGCCGTATCGCGATTTTATATAGAAGTGGAAATATCCAACAGCTGACCACGTTGCCAGCAATGAAGAAGCAACAAACTAAAAACTAATTTTGCGCGAGCGTGTTAGCCACTTTAACCGCATGCCACTAAATTTATAAACATATGTTTGTACGTACATACTATTTTTTAAATACTCGTATGTATATGCTTGGTTATCACAATCTATTTCAAAAACAACATTCAAGTCAATAAGTTCCAGAACAAAAACTTATAGTTATATACTAGTCCCAAACCAATAACCAACCGCAAAGCAAAGAGGGACTCAAATCAACAGATCCGGGTAGGTGATCATTGCCAACTCTTTCTGATTACAAACGTTCCTAGAGCTTTTTCCAGACGCCGAATAGCATGATTCGAAGTAGTCATACTGAGTTCATAATGAGTTCAGGTCCAGTGTTATTTATTTCCTGCCAGTGCTACGCTGTTTTGTATGAAAAAATAAAGTTCAAAATGACCGACTAAACATTCACTTCTGGGTGAAGCTATGAGGTTTCAAGAAGTGTGATTGCATTTTTTGCGGTTTGGGGATTTTCAAAACATATTTATTCGTACGAATATTATATACACAAATATCACTTTACGGATCTTACGAAATAGCAACACAAAGTAGCAGGGAACTTATTTGACAATATGTGAACGCCGGCGTTGACTCATGTCTGTTGGGTGGCTCTTGGGTTGTACACTCTTGGCGATCTTTGTTATTCGGTTGGCTTTACTGAAAGTGCATTTTAATAGCAACGATGAGCAGCCAACCTGTGGCACTGATGCGTTGCCGATCAGCTTTAACACGACATGCCGCGAACAACACCATGCCTCAACGCCATACAAAATCTTCGGTGTAACCACATCGAGCACATAGCTACACACGCTTCAGACGTAAGCTGTTGCGTAAATATACTCAAGCATTTAACGGTAAATGAACTTTTTTATTTTCTACTTATTTACAAATTTTTTCATTATTCCTCATTTTTTGCCGCATTTTCACACTTATCAACTACTTGTTTGGGTGTCTGCTGGCGAAAATTTCCATTTTCTTCTTCAGCTACAACGGATTTAGTGTTGTGGCCCCGATGTACCGACGTCGCATTTAAGAGATGAGATATTTTTTATGGTTTATTGTTGTTGCTGAGTATGGTGTGATGAAGGCGTCTTGGTATTTGTGTTCATCAGGTCAATTATTATATAATTGAATGTACGCACATGCCGTTACGTGAGGTGATGAGGAAGCAGATTTATCTTTTCTTTGCAATAAATTGAACGGAGTTTCAATACAAACAGGTAGATCTTGAATCATAAGAGTGTCAGACAATCACATAATTACAAGATTTTGAAATGGAGAATTTTTAATTTTATATTACAGATTTTTTCTAATTCTTTATCTGGATCCATGTTTCGTTAAAACTATTAGCCCCATTCGATTGAAATGTTACCAGTAACCGTCAAAAACTTCTTATTCTTCTTCTTTACAGCCGATTTTACAACAACGAGCAAGTCGTTCTTCCTTTTCGCTGCTTCTCCCGGCGGGTAGTGCGTCGAATACTTTCAGAGCTGGAGTATTTTCATCCATTCGGACGACATAACCTAGCCAGCGTATCCGCTTTCCTTTAATTCGCCGAACTACTCGTATATCAATATCACCGTATATCTCATACTGTTCATTTTGTCTCTCGGAAACGCAACGTCGATTCATCAGATGTTCCCATCGTCTGATTTGGTTTTTTTTCGTCGAGCAAGGAAGGCGAACTAAAGTGAAAAGGCGAAACATTCCCCATCCAGGGTTGTGCGCTGAGTTTGAAATCGGCCAGGTAAAAAACCCTACCAATGAAAGGAAATGCAGTGTATTAGACTATAGTAAATTTCTCTTAAGACGGAAAATAAATGAGAAATAAATTAGGTACTACTGAATCGCTTGGTGACCATTTTCTATATATAAGATCAAATGAATTTCAGAATAATCCGAAAAGTTACAAAACTACTTTTTTATGCGTCTAAAATTTTTAATTCGATTTAAAATGAGTTCATGCAAGACGGCGCTCAAACAGGGACTTGCTTGTTGACTTTTTATCGACCAATAGACCTCTATTTATAGAAAGAGAGTATAAAAAATAAATTAAAATTTATATGAGCTCGCACAACTTCTTTACTCGAATTAAGAGATGGTTTATATCGAGATTAGTAATACTTTTATATTTCGTCGCCACATTGGCTATCAACCCCCTGCCCTTATTGTTCAATAATGAAACCATTTATCTTTTAATCTTTTTAATTGATTAAATTTAAACCTTTTATCCTTTTAATTGATGTCATATAAACTCACATATTGTTGCACACTGAAGTTTATAAAATAAACATGATCCATTACCTATCACAATACAACTTTGTAATAAAATACAACCCAGGTAGAAACAATACTGAAGAGGATTGCTTGAGAAGAAACTCTGTATATGAAAGTCACGAAAATTAAGAAGACAACTTAGAAACAGTTAATATTATAAAGATTAAGGAAATACTAGAGGACCAAGATAAAAACCCCAACGTAAAAGACAAGCACAGTTTCATTAAAGAGAATAGTATGTACTACAAATGGAGAAACAAGAAAAAGATTATTTTGTCCGACGACTACAGTAAGGTAATAATAAGAAATATGCATGAACATTTGTGTCATGTGGGAATAAATCAGATTGAGTCGAAAATAAGACCTTAACTTATTAAATAATACAGGGTAGGCCATTTAAAGTTGACCCATCTGGCAACGCTGTAACTTTTAACAGCGCTGACAAATCGGCTAATGTCATACCGCGTTAGAAGCGTCATTCGAAGACAATTTATACCATGGAACAGTACACTCCAAAAGAACGCGCTGAAATTGTTCAGCTTTATATTCAAAATAACTTTTCAATTGTGTTAACTCAACGTGCGTTTCGCAAAAAAAATAAAGTGAAAAGTGCTCCAGTTAAGAACACAATTAAGTCTTTATACGCAAAATTTGTGAACACCGGTAATCTCAGTAATGCCAGTCATGCATCCAGACAACGCACAAGACGTTCTGATGAAAATATCGAAGCTGTACGAGCCAGTATTGAGGAGACTCCATCGACATCGAGTTATCGCCGCTCTCAGGAATTAGACATCTCTCGCACCACTCTCCGACGCATAATTCATAAAGATTTGAAGATGTTTCCATATAAAATTCAAATGGCACAAAAACTAAACCCAGCTGATTATCCGCGACGCCTTAATTTTGGCAAATGGGCAAATGGGTCAACTTTAAATGGCCTACCCTGTATAAAGTTGGTTTGCCGTCAATGTGAAGTTTGTATAAAATCAAATCAAGATTAAATAGAAATTATGAACTCATGTCACAACTAGGACCGGCAGAAAACCCTTTTCAAATCATGTCCATAGACACAATAGGAGTGTTCGGTGGCAACAGGTCTTCAAAAAGGTATCTACACTTGTTAGTAGATCTTTTTACTCGTTATGCTTACATTTCATGCTCGAGGACACAACTGGTTGAGGACTACATCAAACTAGTAGATCAAGTAATCAAGGACAATGAAATTGAAGTATTGCTATCTGATCAATATCCAGCACTGAATTCACAAGAGTTAAAAAAACATTTAAAAGGCCATTCTGTTGATTTAATTTTTACTTCGGTGGATTCACTATTTTCAAATGGTCATAATGAGAGGTTAAATCAGACGCTTGTAAATAGGATTAGATGTGCCTTAAACAGCAAAGGAAAGAGAACAGCTTGGACGACCGTAGCAATGGATTGTGTGAAAGCCTATAACTCAACAAACCACACTGTGACAGGTTATTCACTCTGTACCTGTTAAATGGAGAACCAACTGATGTATTACCAGTGGATCTAAAAATAAAACAAGTGGAACCCGGAGAACTGGAAAAAGCCAAACATACAGCATTTCTCAGATCAAAAAAATCACATGAATTAAACAAGGCTTTTGAACAGATTTGACAGAAATAGAATATATTACAAGTTCCAAAAAGGCGATTATGTATACCACACATAATGGACTGCAAAAAATTAAATAGATCTAAAATGGATGAAATTAGAAAAGGCCCTTCTGAGATTGAAGAAATGATATCAGATTCACTCTGCAAAATTAACATTGGAAAGAATAAAAAGTCTTTGGGATTACCCATGTGACAAAGCTCATTCCTCAGTATGATAACTGAAATTAACTACAGTTAATTTTCAATTTTGAAGCGGGGAGATGTAAGCTTTGTATGGAGTGAACGCAGCCTTACAATAGAGTGAGTGAACAATACCCTTACAAATACGACATGATATTTGACAGACGGCACTGACCAGAGATAAAATTAGAAAAGCGTGCTCTGGAAGTCATTTGTTTTGCATTATATAAAATAGTATATAATAAGATAAAGTAGTACAGCGCACAGTGGCATTTCGGCGGAAAAAATAGGATTTTTCCACTTTCCAATTTCAAAACTTAAACGATTTTGTTTTGTAAAGAAATATTTGGATAAGAAAAATTCAACAACATTTTTAATAAAAAGTGAAATTTTATAGTTAAAAAAACTAACAGAAGTCGACGGAAAGTTATTCAATAAAATCAGATTAAAATTATTGTCCAAATAAAGAATTTTTTTTTGTGTGTAAGTTTATACCTATGGCTTTTCTTTTATTTTTTAGTGAAAATATAGCATCTACTTGTTTATAAAAAAAAAATTATTGAAATTGGCAAAGTAAGCTAATTTTTATAATTTTTCAAAATTAAACTAAAAAATATCAACTTTTCATTTTTTGATGGAAAAAAACTTTATGTGCTTTGCCTTGCTTAGCCCTCTTACTATAAAAAAATAAAAGCTCCGAGTTTGTACTTTCAATTAAAAAAAAAAAACAACCGCCAATTACCGTCCCTTTTAGTAACATCGATTTTAGTTTCCACAAATACTGATGTCTTTAAAAGACTTCTTTTAACTTTGGATCCTTACATAAGTAGCTTAAGGCGTCATTCGAACAAAATTTCCTTAGAACTAGATCCCATTGTTAAAGATATGGTGCTTGCATAATATTACAAATAAAAACTAACACAATTTTTCGCCTGTTACATATTCAATTAAAACATTGCATATTATACTTTGCGTTTAAGTTTAATTTTTTTTCTTCAGGAGAACTCAATTAAGAAGTGTCCCGAATTTCAAGTCCCTAGGTTCAAAAATAAAAATTTTGGCAATTGCTGTTATATGGGAGGTGGGTGTGGCAGTGAGCGGTTTTCCAAGATTTTTTCAAAATTTCCTAATTTAGTCCAGAGAAGTGTTTCTGCAAAGTTTCATTGTTGTACGAACACTCCTTCTATATTTTTCCAAGAAATGTATGGAGCGGTGCCACTGTGCAGCGTTGGTCTACTAAGGTATTGGAAGGAAGAAACCTTTAATTGTCGATTTTCCGTTTTTAGGTTAGTAGACCGAGATTTACAATTCAATTTCAATCAATTTGTGTACAAAATAACAATAAACCTTTCTGTTTTTAGACAAATCCAATTGTGTGTTATTCTCCAGTACCATCTCACATATTATAAATATTTATAAGTTTAGGAAAAAAGAAAACTTTTTAGGCACACACTCGGTCCTTGAAAATTCTTCACAAGATCTTATACTGACACCCACGTCTCAGGTTTGCATTCATTACTTAATCATTTTGGATGTTGAGCCAACAACAACTAGCATTTATGTACTTAAAAGTTTAGTGTTCGAGAAGAACAAAAAACATGTTGAAAGCACTTGAAAACCATAAAGCCATAAAGCACTAAACTCATAAAGTTATGGCACATTATGTTGCATAAATAATTTTCGGAATGAAACAACGGAGATGAGTTGAAGCAGAAGACATTAGAAGTGGTGTAGTCGGCAAGCCAAGCGGTTAAATCACAGCAACCGAACATTGAGGAAGCTTAAGAATTCTAACAAAAACATCGTTCGGTTTGGCACAGTTTCATCAGTCGCTTCGTTAACAATAAATCAGCGTATTAATTTATGAGGTGTACGAAATGCTTTGTGAATCTACTAATTATGCAATTAATTTGTGTAACTTCATAAAGAGATGTACAGACTTAAGTATCGCGGTAGTTGTTATGCATTATTCACAATCAATCCTAATTTTTTTATGACTCTTCATTGTATTTAATGGCTAATCATTTAATTAACAGCTGATATGCATAATGGACTGCATGCGCTTTAGTAGACCTCAAACATTTGATGTTGTGTACTCTCGCAACATGTTGCTCAGAGTATAATAGTTTTGTTTCGCCAATTGTAGTTTTCGTTATGTACGAGGCATGGCAATTAAGTAATGAGACTGATTCCATAAAAACCGTATATTTAAAAATTATTCTACAACTCTGCCATCTCCTTCAAAGTAGTCCCCTTGGGCAGCTATACAGCGGTTCCTACGCGTTTTCCATGCTTCGTAACATTTTTGAAACGCTTCGACCGGGATGTCCGCGAGTACCCTCGTCATGGCCGCCTGGATGTCCGTAATCGACTCAAAATGGGTTCCTTTGATCACCGATTTTGTTTTAGGAAACAAAAAAAGTCACAGGGTGACATGTCGGGCGAATAAGGCGGCTGTTGCAACATGGCGATCCCTTTAGAGGCCAAATACTGGGACACGCTGAGGGCGGTGTGGCACGGCGCGTTGTCGTGATGAAGGATCTAGTTAAGAGCGATTTTAGCGTACGTTTCCGAAACTATTTTGCCCAATCTGGCGCTAAATTTTATCGCGAAGCGTTGCTCATGATTTATTTTTTTTTTTATATTTTCGTGACGAGCACTACAAACACACGTCTACTCAACTTGACGCAGCAAGCGAAAGCAATGGTACATATATCAATAGGGAGGGGAGGGATGTCGGAAAAAGAGAAAGGGAGTTTCAAGGTCACAGGTTTACAACAAGCGCGGCAATAAAATCAGTCTCATTACTTAATTGTCAAACCTCATATATCAAATTTTCACGATGACGAGAGGTCATGCGATATATTGATACACGTACTCTTTGGCAAGATGCATTCAAACCCTATACTTCATCGGCAAATAAGTTGCAAACACGGTATGTGTCACTTACAGGCCACCAAAAATCCATCCTCTAAGGAATCGTTGCCCACACTGGAGCCAAATTTGCATTACTTCAGGATGGCGTTCCATTTGTCTCATTGAGAGATTTATACCTGCGTACCTGCGTCCAGCTAGCGTAGCAAAATTTCAGCGATTTTCTGGATAATCCCTTAGTTTGCTTCTCTTTCCACCATGACGCTGATTAAATTGTCCGCGTTTAATGGGTCAACCAGGTCGTCTACGGCAGTGAGGTATCGTTGCGTTCTTTTGTATTTATGCCATCTACGCCATGCGACTTCTACACATTCAATGATGTTAGTATTTTGTGGCTTCTAGAGTTGATTTGCTTGGTCTAAAACCGTGTTGTCTATGGAAGAGTCCTCCAACTTTGTTGATAGCCGCTTCGAGGCAGGGTTTAGGTAGCTCTTCATAGGTCGGTGTGCTGATAACAAGTTGGGATCTCATTTTCGCTTACTTATTAGCACCAGCCGTTGCTTTTTCCAGGGTTCGGGGAACACTCTGGCTTCGAGTCATTCGTTGTACATATTCATTAGTACTGCCACCAGATATTAGTCCAAATAATTTTAAATTATAAAGTAAAATGGGGTAGCTCTCCGGTATATAATATAATGACATCCGGTCCGTGGCTTACTTTACACCGCACTTATACAGCAGTGACGCCGATATCATAATGTCATTAGAAAAGTATTTTACACCCAACACTGTATTTATCATTTAACAATCTCGATAGTTTTCAGTTAATGGCAAGCCTTTCTAAAAATTGTTCCCAAACCAAACCCAGTAATATTCTCATATATAATACCATTATCACCTTTACCAATACGGACTAGTCGATTTACGATTTTAACTAGGTCCCCCAAATAAAATATTTGCTGTCCCGGCCGACACTAACACCATCTAACAAGGTTTTGCTGTACATGCGGAGGGTATAATAGTGAGGCAATAGCTGTGAGATATTCCAGAAATTTGGAAAGCAAATAGCCAAAAGCAATCAGGAAGCATTTTTGAGCGCCATTACGCACTCGCCGCTGCTGCAAGCATTGTAAACGCTGATACATATTCAAATACGCATATAATGACTACGCCACCAACAAGCCGACATTTAACACAAGAAATAGTTTCGACTGGAAATGGCTGAAAATTGCCGCCAGGAGAAAGCCAAATGCCGATACAAATAATCACACGACTGTTTTCATACAAATGCATGTGTGCCGAGTGGAATTGACCACCGTTGGGGCAACAAACAACATGAGCAAATCACGAAACTTACTAATAAGGGATAAGGAAGCAATGCTGATGTGCTTTGTGCTTCTGCTGCCGTTGTTTCGAGCTTTCACTTGCAGTTAGAGATGCTGCAAGTCAAATGCATGAAAGTATGTTTGTTTGTTGATCGTCTTCGACTGGACGACAGCCGCACTTAGTTCGCAATGACATAACTTTCTCATGTCTTCGCGATTTAAGTGGGACAAGTGACTTCCTACCTTTAAAGTACTTCATGGTGCATAAGCTTTAAATGAGCTTTATGTTTTCCAATGAGAATGTCGTGCCTTCAAGCTCGCTTTAAGTTAGTTGAAGGCAGTTGTTTACTAATCACGAAGTTAAATCCCATGCTAGAAACAATTTCTTTAAAGTTATGTACATCTAAATGAACAAGGAATTTCCTTACACGTTATCTATCTCCTTCTATGCAGGCGTGTAAATCAAGTCTTCTTTTTCTGCTACGAGGTTGGTCCAAAAAGTAACCTAAAAAATAGATACCACATAAAGCAGACAAGGTTTTCTCTTAACTCATACGCTTAACCCAGCGATTCTGCAATTCTTTAACGCGACGTTTCTTCTTCTTCTTCTTCAAAGTAGGCGTCCTTTGGAAAGATAACCTACTCATTCGATTCGAATTTCTACTTAGCGAGGAACATTTTCTAGTTTAGACATCAAAAGAAAGTAGTACGGAGCCGAACTAATAGAATACAGTGGATGGGAACCCAATAAGTAAAGTTCGCACAATTGGACCGTAGTAATGAAGAGTTTTAGGTGTGATCTAATGCGGTGATATTGTAGAAGGCATCTTTTGCTTCGTGGTTTTTTCTACCATTTGACGTCGAATAAGCGCTCTCTGAAACGTTTGCCCTAATCGATGTATATTAGATCTTGTAAAGAGCAGAAAATGGTCGGGTATCGAGTGATGAAGTCTTTATCAGGCTGCCCTCGTACAAATTCGTTTCTCACAGCGCTTCACAAGAGCCGCCGTTAGGAAAAAGAGAAAATCAATTCAAAATTTTCACAAGTAATTATTTCTTCTGTCTGGCAGAAATATGTTGCCAACGTTACAGTTGACTGACAGCAGACAACAATTGTTATATACTTATCTACATATATATATACATACATATATTTGATACCAGTGCCACACAAAAGCAGGCGCATCACATATTCCCACAAACATTCATCTGCGAGCCAGTGAATAAAAAGTTGCAAAAAATTTTACTGTTTTCTCTTGTCTTCCCATTGATTATACATTTCACTTGTTGCTGATGTGGGGGAGTTACGGCAAACGTCGTCGCAACAATGCTAAGCAAAGACAAGTGAGTAATTGCTGCAATGGAAGCAAAAAAGACCAGCTCCAAAAGAGTAATAGTATGTTTCAAAATAGTAATTAGTGAAATGAAAAAAGCACACTGTCTTGTCTGCACAGACGTCAGTGGTCTCAACGCAAATGGCGTAGTTAAAATTTGGATAAGAAATACCAAAAGCCGACATACCAACACCAGTGGTGGCACTCCAATCAAGTGATTTGATTGATATGATTGTATAACTGAAATAATTTCAATGCTTGCGCAATGATTTGTGGAACAAGGTAATTCCACTCTTATTGGAGATGGATATTAATAAAAAAACGACTTTGGAGGCATTCGAAAGATATAAATACATATGAGGTTCGAAAGAATGTCACATGTAATTAATTGATGTCACAATCGCCAATGAAATCTCAGCCTCTATGAGATATTTTACATATACATATACATTATTCGGCTTTTTAATTAAGGCTGTATGGAATTTTCATAGATTTTATGTTATAAATCATCACCATCTCAAATTTTCAGGGAATTTTTTTAGGGTATTTCCAAGGAAATTTCATGATGGGACTGAAAAAACCGAATAGTTAAAAAAAATACCCTAATACTTATACTCCAGACTTAAAAACGAAGCAACACAAGTGGGACTGGCAGTGAACGAGGGCAAGACGAAATATCTCCTGTCATCAAACAAACAGTCGTCGCACTCGCGACTTGGCTCCCACGTCACTGTTGACAGTCATAACTTTGAAGTTGTAGATAATTTCGTCTATCTTGGAACCAGCTTAAACACCACCAACAATGTCAGCCTGGAAATCCAACACAGGATTACTCTTGCCAACAGGTGCTACTTCGGACTGAGTAGGCAATTGCAAAGTAAAGTCCTCTCTCGACGAACAAAAACCAAACTCTATAAGTCGCTCATAATTCCCGTCCTGCTATACGGTGCAGAGGCCTGGACGATGACAACAACCGATGAGTCGAACTTAAGAGTTTTCGAGAGAAAGGTTCTGCGAAAGATTTACGGTCCTTTGCACGTTGGCCACGGCGAATATCGCATTCGATGGAACGATGAGCTGTACGAGATATACGACGACATTGACATAGTTCAGCGAATTAAAAGACAGCGGCTACGCTGGCTAGGTCATGTTGTCCGGATGGAAGAAAACACTCCAGCTCTGAAAGTATTCGACGCAGTACCCGCCGCGGGAAGCAGAGGAAGAGGAAGACCTCCACTCCGTTGGAAGGACCAAGTGGAGAAGGACCTGGCCTCGCTTGGAATATCCAATTGGCGCCACGTAGCGAAGAGAAGAAACGAGTGGCGCGCTGTTATTGACTCGGCTATAATCGCGTAAGCGGTGCCTACGCCAGTAAAGAAGAAGAAGAATACTTATACACACATCTCCTTCATGAGGAACAATTTATAAAATATATTATCAGGCTGTCTTTTTGGCTGCACTTGAGATGTTAAACTTGAGATATTTTTGAGGGCACCAAAGCACATTTATGACAATATTGTTTCGTGAGTTTATCTTCCTCACAATATATTTAAATATTTAAAACTGTCTAAGTTTGCAGATAACTTCATATTCATGGTCATAACGGGTACATCAGATAAAAAAACGTCGTTCTTGCTTTGAGAGCAATCTCGACGAGTCTCTCGATGTTATTTTCTGTTTAGTAAAATGTTTGTCTGGTGAGTTTTTCGTGCTCCAGAAATTTTTGACGGAGTGAAAAATTCTGACAAGTCTTCATGAAGCAATGTGACTGACAGAAGCCACTAGGGTATTGTGGCGAATACTTTCAGAGCTGGAATGTTTTAATCTATTCGGACGTCATGACCTAGCCATCGTAGCCGCTGTCTTTTAATTCGCTGAACTATGTCAATGTCGTCGTACATCTCGTACAACTCATCGTTCCGTCGAATGCGATATTCGCTGTGCCAATGCGCAAAGGACCATAAATCTTTCGCAGAACCTTTCTCTCGAAAACTCGTAACGTCGACTCATCACTTGATGTCATCGTCAAAGCCTCTACACCATATAGCAGGACGGGAATTATGGGCGACTTATAGGTTTTGGCTTTTGTTCGCCGGAAAGGACTTTACTTTTCAATTGCCTACTCAGTCCGAAGTAGCACCTTCTGGCAAGGGTTATTCTGCGTTGGATTTCGAAGCTGACATTGTTGTTGGTGTTAATACTGCTTTAAAGCTAGACGAAATTATCTACGACTTCGAAGTTATGACCTTCAACAGTGATATAGGAGCCTAATCGTGGAAGCCACACTGATAAGGTCCAATCAGTTTGTTGACGTTAGGCTTTAATCTTTCACACAATACGCTCGATATCTTCTGTTGAGGAGGCTTATCCCATAGTTATTGGCGCAGATTGTGGGGTTTCCCTTTTTGTGGATTGAGCAAAACAGAAATTAAATTCCAAACATCGTTCATACTTTGGTCGATCATATTCTGCTAAGAATCTGATGCATAATTGTTATCAGTTCTTCGCCGCCGTATTTAAATAGCTCGACCGGCAATTCATCGGCCCCTGCCGCTTTGTTTTTCGTCAGATGGGTAATTTTTTCCGAACTTCCTTATCGGTCGGGCAATGTAACGTTCACTCCATCGTCATCAATTGAGGAATCGTGTTCGCCTTCTTCTGGCGTTATGCTTTCACTCTTATTCAGCAGGCTGGAGAAGTGTTCCCTATGTCATAATTTCAGTATACTCTGTCATCAGTCATTAGATCAACCCTGGGGATCTGAAATATTATGCTCCGGACTTGAAACCTTCTGTTAGTCGCCGCATCCTTTCGCAGAATTTTGAGTTGCCAGCTCTCCCGGCCTCTCTCTTTTTCTGTCTGCAAAGGCGTCTCGCTTCCTTCTACAGCTCTCAGTATCTGCATCCCGCACGTGTTGTTGACATTCCCAGATAGGCAGTCTGTTTTTCCTACATTACGACAAGGCATTCCTCATCGTACCAACTGTTCTTTCGTTCGTATGTCTGTTGTGACTGTAGCTTTCGACGTCGAACCTTCCTTGTGTTTGTTGATGAGCGGTTTTTTCTGCACAGAGGCGGTTGCATATCTTGCAATGTTAGGACCTCGGAATGTACGCACACTTAAAACAATGACGACATGTCTTTCGTCTATCACAACATGATCAATCTGGCTGGTGGCTTTTCGTTCTCGTGACTGCCAGGTAGTTTGATGATATTTCTTACGCTGGAATCTTCTACTGCAGGTAACCATATTTCGGGACGAGGCGAAGTCGATTAGCCTCAATCCATTTGGGAATGTTTTATCGTGGAGGCTGAATTTACCGACCGCTGTGCCAAAGCTACCTTCTTTGGCCACCCTGGTGTTAAAGTCGCCTATCATGATTTTGACATCGTGGCGAGGGCAGCTCTCATACATACATATATTGTCCTTTTCTTCCGTCGAAGCGTAGACGCAAATCAGCAATTTGTTAAAGAACTTCGCATTGATGCTGGTTGGAAGCTCATCCACCGGGTTGAATGACAGTACTCGGCGACGGAGTCTCTCACCATGAATCCTACACCGAATTTGCGATCCTTAATATGGCCACTGTAATAAATGCCACAAGGTTCTACTTCCCTCAGCCTTAGTCCCGTCCATCGCATTTCTTGAACGGCGGTGATATCAGCTTTCACTCTGATGAGTACATTAACCAGCTGTGCAGCAGTATCTTCCCAATTAAGGGACCGGATTTTCCAGGTCTATGCCCTCAAATCGTAATCCTTAATACGTTTGCCATGGTCGTCATCAAAAGGAAGGCCTCTCATCCGAAGCTGTTTAAACTTTTTCATTGGGGCGTTTTTTATTTATAGGGTCCCAAATCCAACGCAAAACCCTGGGGAGGGGGTGTTTTGGCTTCTCACTTTAGCTCGCCTTCAAACGAATGTTTTTTTGGCTACCACTCTAATACAAGAAGTCGTGGGCTGCTTGAGCTATATGTCAAAGAATCATTTCTGGTTACTTCAAAGTGAATGGCGCTCAGAAAATTTTCCTCACTAAAGCAGACTTCTACACATTAATCCATACCCCATCGTCAGTTACAGATAACATGTTTCCTATTAGTATTACAGCTAAAATATAAACATCCAAAATTGATAATTGAGACGCCACATGACGTCGAAAACAGTAAAATTGAACAGCTTGAAGAACCCCTTCCTAAATGGAATCCTGCCATTAATACTTTAGACTAAAAATTTTTTTGATGAACAACCTTCTACAGAAATCTCCATCATCATCAACTGCTATAGAGTCGGCAAACCCAAGCTCAAACAAAGAAAATCAAAATTGCCATGTTCCAAATGTCAACACTCTCACCATTTCCAAAGATGAAAGCTAAAAAACGTATGCATCGAACTTCCTGTGAAATCGAAAATTATTACTTCTGGTCCTTATACACAAGAATTGGAAGAGGAAAAGAAACCGATTTACACAAAAAACAAGAAGAGAATTCTGAAGCCTCACTAAGCCTTTGAGACGTAAGTGATCACAAATTGTGGGAGGTAGTTTCGATTGTGATCGCTGCCACTATTATTTTTCGTCAAATTATTAACTAATTTAAAATTTTCGTTTAAAGTAAGTAAAATACAAGTATACTTTTAATAGTTACAGTGATACCATATATATAGTATGGCCAGTAAAAATTACTAATTGTAAAGACAACCATATTAAAGTATGAAAACAAATTTACTAAATTATTGCTGTGACTGTATCTAATTGTGGACTATGTGAGGTAAGTATTTATATGTAAAGATGTGGAAGTAAACGTATTAGGAAATTTTGACAACAAAGAAAACTAATTGGGGACCCAGTGAGCTTTCGTTATGCTTCAGGTGGTTCACTGTGAAAAATAAACATAAATCAGTTCAGATTTCCACTGCGTTGTTCAGCTGGTGTATTTTTCGCCGCGCTGACGAGCTGCCTAGCAGGTTACCTTGAAAGAGCAGCAGGCCACTGAAAGCAGTCGAAAGGCCAAAAGCCACGTAAGTTTACTTTTATAAATGGCCTACAAACGAACCAAAGTAAAAATAAATAGATTTTTCTATGAATTCACTTAGATACATTCAGGCAATGTACTGCAGCCCTGCTGTGGAAAAGGTCACAAACTCAACACAAAAACGAAAAGTTTTATGCGCTATTCGAAAAGCAACAAACCCAAAGCGCACACCACACAGCATTTTTCGCCAACATTTTTTATTACCTTTTTCCTAATGTCTTTACCTACTTCGCATTTACAATTTGTATACTTTTTTCTGCTTTTTGCACACCACTTTACTGCCACCACGATATGTTGCAATCAAACAGGCCAAGCAGAACTCAGCTTGCAACTGGTTGTTGAGCATGCCACACAATAACCCATTTTGTCGCTATGTGCACGCGCCAGTTATACAGTGTGGCATGCTGCTCCGCCGACTCATCCCACCACCAACATGAACAGCTTTTGCCATTTGGATAATCTTTCCTGACATTTACTTGCCTCGTGAAGCAACCGAATCTCTGGCGACAACGACACAACCGCAAAAGAAATAGGCAAATAAACACGCGAGAAAGAAATAAATGACTCTAAATCCAGCAAATGCTGGTGTAGTGAATAAAACTATTTAGCTTTGTGGTTGGCAGTTGTGCGCATGCGCGGCGAACAGCGCAACAGCCCCGAAAATTGATACAATCAAACGAAAATTGGTAAAGAGGCGCCTTTACTCGTACTATTTGCTGCTTCTGCCGTGGATGCAGTTGCCATCGCCGGTGTGTGGACCTGCTGCTGTTGATCACCAGCACCACCACCACCACTGGATTGAGCCACAATGTGTATAATGGCATTGCTTTATTGGAAAATCGCGCCCTTTCACGTTTTCGTTGAGCCCGCGAAATACAGCTTTTGTGATTAGGGATGGGTCGAGCGCGCAGGCGAATGCAAAGCAAATTCGATTTCATGCAATTAATGTTCAGAATGACATTTTACTGAATTTTAGGTGGCAACGGCTGCATTAGACATTGTGGGAATTCGCTCGAATAAGGTTGGTAAAGACTAAAATCAATTTTAGTACCGTTCCCTTCATTTTTACACAAGATATAAAAACTTAGAATGTTTATATATTGAAAGCATTTATTGTGTTGTGGGCTTCGTGATTTTATCATTAGTTGTGACAGGAAATAATTTTGAGGAATTTTACTTTGTAGAGAGTTCTTGGCTGAATAAAACTCTGAGTCCACTCCGAATCCGCTTTGGTTACATTGCATGCAAGCAATATCTGGACTCTCAGTAGGTAACCCAATTAATATCATGTGAGTACCAGTTATATAGGTTAGATTAAATTAGTCTAATTGGACAATGAGCACATAGATCGTTCTTTGCGAATCAAAAGTTGGAGTTCAGTTACTAGGTCCATGAAGAGTATTCATCCTTCAAGATGTCTGCGGTTGACGCGAATTCTAACATACTCTATGGCATCTCTACGCCACCCTACAGTGTATCATGCCGTGGAGAACCCAGATGCTTACCAATTGTCAAAGTATGACTAGTGCAGAATAGGGTCTTCTCGATTTATCAGACCCATTCTGCGGGCATGTGTCGCCACCAGTATTTCTACTGTTTACCAGTAGAAATTTTGTGTACTTCGGATCTCCGTTTTGCACATGACTTTTACAGTTTTATACCCAGGTAGCTACTTCCTTCGGGTTTTGATTTTCTTTACCAAGCTTCTGTCCAGATCGTCTTACAGATAATGCATGGGTTTCCCTATATTCCCTTTACATTTACTTCCAGTAGATGGATTTCCGTACGCCTGTCCACCAAGGTTCTTGGAACCAGCCTTGAGAGATAGTTGTCTCCCATTTATCAAAGGGATATTTAATTTCTTGTGAACACAAGCATATCCGTTTTCTCTAGGTTCAACCTTAGACCCCCTTGCGATGCCTAATTCTGGACTATATTAAGAGTGGTGATCATAATACTGCTATTGGTCTGTACATACTGACTCGTTATTAAGATCAACAACATCGTCCTCATATGCACTATCTTAGGGTCTTTGCCGTCCAAGTTCCTTAGTAGTTTATACACCACTAATGTTCATAGAAGTGAAGACATTATTCCACCCTTTGGAGTTACCAGTCATATGAGAATAAAAAGAAACAAAAATGCGGACGAGTTAGCCCGCTCCGGGGCAATTCCCTAAGCTGTCATAGACAATTAATTTCAAGGGCTGTTTGAAGCAGTGGACCTTAAAGGAATATCTTAGGTCTTGAAACACAATCATACCATAATTTTACTTTACTTTGTGTCACCTACCTTAAGATCCCATATTCAAGAAAATGAAAAATTCAATTCAGCAGAATGCAGAGCGTGTAGAGGATAACAAGATACAGAAAGATTATTTATGCGAATGCGAAGTCTTCAACTGGATATGACGGGATATATTCCATGGTTCCAACTTAAGAGACATAGATCAGCTAAGTTGCTAGATAACGCTTAACATTTTTACAACCCGAGAGCACAATGGGCCTAAAGCGGCCACATGTGTTCTGACGTTCCTGCGCCTTTCTTTTCAAACAACCAACCACCATCCGTATACTTATAAAAATATTCCAGATTTGAGTACCTAACACAATACCGTTAGATTTTGATAATACAAAGGTATGCAGATTAATAAGCAGGCGCAAAAGTTAGTATCAGTAAAATCAACTAATTTTTCTTCGTACGAAATTGTAATTCAACATAGTTGCCAAAATGGCGACACACCGTTTATAGTAATCGTTCAACTTGTATAAAAAATTTGAGTATGACTTCACCTTCGAGAAAGGAGCTTGGGCCAGACCCAGGGAATACCCCACTATTCCAAAAACCAACTCACACAATTCTGTAACAGTATACATAGAATCGCCCTACAAATATTCCAATAAGGCTAACATAATAACCCATGGCTTATTTCAAGACAGTCGATAAAAATTAGGCTCATCCCAAAAACAGTTTCAAACACTGACCTTAATCAAACACTGAAATAATCGCTTTGTATAGCTCACTGTTATCCGAGTAACAAGTGCTTTCCGTACGATATCAAACGACGCTGCCGAAGTCCTAGTTAGTATGCCGCCCATTGACATCCAGGGAGACGAATTCGCACGATTGCACCAGCTATCAGAGCCGTCTGTAGGCATAAAAAAGAGGAGAGAACCAAGAGCATCACAATTTGGAAACAACGCTGAAAAACCTCAGCCAAAAGACGGCAAACCCACAGACTGATCCCAGACATCCATTCGTGGACAGACAATTGTCCGTCGTATACAGTGTGCATGGAAGACTCTGAGAACGTATTTTTTCAATGCCTTCGTTTTTCAAATGGCAAAATCAAAAACTTTACTTGGCAGTAGTTTTTCGACAGCACTCATGTGTCAATCCTTTGGTAAATGGAAAGCTGTCAGCGAAGTGTCAGCTATAATTAGGACAAAACTAAAACACATACTTTTAGGCAATTCACAAACTTTGTTGTATGTCTTATGTCATATTTTAATATTCTTAAAAAATACGACACTTCTGAGCACCCTTAACTGTTGTATGTCATATTTTGTCATATTTCTACACTTAATCAGCTGATAGAATAGCGAACTCAAGAAACATACCACGCAGTGTTGTATCAGTCATATTTTAATTTTGCATGTGAAACAACAACAGTGTTGGTATGACAGTCATAAAAAAATATGACAATATGACGATATGACACACTATGACACCTTGTGAATACCCTGAGTATATTAAGCGTCAGTCAGTCCGTTTGATAGATGAGGCTTAAAGTCTTTCTCTCTTACATCAAAAAGTCCTTGATCTCCGGCTTTCGGTGCTTCCTCCTACTATAAAAAAATATATATACTTAGTGACCGAAATGTCCAACATGATCCTATGGTATATTTTTCATTTTTTTCATGCTTCTGCTCTTAACAGGTTATTTTGGACGTTCACTGGGTTTACAGATATTCGGTAATCAAATGACTTGTATATAATTTTACTCTTAGTCTCATTACATTATACCGTACCCAAACGTCTGATTTTTTGAATGCCCATATTCCACATGTTACACTGTGGTATACCATATGTACAACAAAAGAAATAGTTTCCGAAAATCTATTAAGCAGAACGTGAAATTTAACCAAGACCTCAAGGACACACACTGTTTTTCTTATTGCAAATTGACCGTTGTAGAAACCCATCCGCAACAAAAGTGCAACCACACATAAATATTTAAATATAACGGCACACATTCTCATTTGAATGCCACTTTTATTTAGGTGAACCGATTGCCTAACGAAAATTAAAACAAATCCGCTGAAAACACTAATCGAAAAACTTTGCCAAAAACATTTAAGTTGCCATAAAAATAAATAAACCTCATTTGCATGCACATGGCTATGTACAGTACGAGTATATAAATATGTATATACATATATGTGAATAGGTATGCCTGTGCGCATGCATTTTTCAGCTGAACTGTGAGGAAAAATGAGCCGACGTTCACTGCAAGTGTTGCATGAAATGCTGAGCTTACCAAGCTTAAGCTGGAAATCATACGAACAACAACAGTAAACTAACATATTTGTAAGTGCCGTTTTATATGCCGATTTCAAGACGACAATGGCGACAAAAACAATGGACGTTCGCCAAACAAAAAGAAGACCAAACTGTTCGGGGTTCGATTTGCAATAATAAAAAAACCAAAAAATACAACGGGAATTTCGGTCGACAAATGACATTAATATTGACTATTTCTGAGTTCATGCTGACTTATTTTTCTCATATTTATTTTGGCTGTTTTTGGTAAAGCGCTTGTAATCCGAAACAACTGTTGACAGTTGCGCTTGTGAGTGGGCAATCACAGAACCTCACCGCAGCATGCCTCCATACATTTGCTGATTTGGCACATGCACATATATATGTGTGCATGTGTGAGTGTTTGCAGTTGCTCTTGCGACGTTCATTAACGTCCTCACCCTGAACGCTTGCCTGCTCACATGTGCATAGAAACCAGCGTAATGCAATGAATCACCGCCGGAGCGGCAGAGAAAATGTTCGCGCCAAATGCAGGAAAAAAGTAACGAAGCTTAATTGCTTTAAAGTAAAGCGAAACATTTGCAGCAGTGGCAACTGATGTGTACTTCGCGACTCGTAGGTTTTGTGTGAATGAAAAGGATATTTATGGCAGGCAGACATGCGAAAGAGTCATAGATGCAAAAGCGTTCTTATTTCTGTGTTGCTTTTGAAAATATTTGCTGCTTTGATTTTAATTGCATTTTTGATATATATTTATTGCATTTACTTCATATTTCCCCCTTTTATTTTCTTGTCGTCATGCTTCACAGCTTCGGTTTTGTTGTAGTATCTGTCATTGATTCGCGCATTTGATTGCTTTACCTTCTGAAATCGTTGGAAATTACATTTATTGCCTTTTATAAATTTACATAAACAGACATTCTCCATTCGCTTGTCACTAAGGTTCTACTATTTTTTATTTTAATAACAATATTTTTGCTACCAAAATCATGGTACTGAATCATTTAAGGCAATCTTATGCAAATATTTATATGATTCGCTGTCGAAGCCTCCAGTGTTTAAATCGGCTCATAAATATATGTTTATTTGCTTGAGCTTTTGGATCACATTTAGACAGCGTTGCCATGTCAGCGATAACGGTTTTCAATTTATGTTCGCTTAATAATTTTGTTTCTAACTGATTTTGATTTAGGAATAATGGTATCCCCTATTTTGAGCACCAAACCTCAGTACGAAGAAGATAATGCGTTATTCTCAATTAAATAAGTTCCATATAAACCGGAAGTTCCGACAAAGCCGAATTTGGCCATTATTTCTGCCAAAAATATTCTCATATATTCTGACACCCGTTCTTATGATATAGAAGATCTCACTTCATGGAACATTTTATGCACAAATACGAGTTTAGTTAAGCAGTTAACTCCTTTTTTCAGATTGTCGTTTCGTACGTAGCCCTCTAATTTTTATACATTTATAACACAAAGCATATTGACTTGTGTATATACAAGCAAAGCCAACGATTTTGCCCTATCAGATGTTATTATCAAGCCTTCACTGTACTTACATATACATATATGAAGTTGAAGAAGTCACTAACCGCGCACTATCGGGTTTTCACAAAGCATTACTCAATACACAAGACATAAAAGTAAGCGACAAATTAAACAAGCCAGCACATAAAACATCTAATGCATTGTAAATATTATGACTATGTTAATTATAATATTTGACGAACAAATTTGTTGATAAATATATATAAAACATACAACAGGACAGCGCTTGTTTAAGAGTTAATTAAAAGAAGTGAATAAAAGTTCATTTTTTTGTATTTCTAGAATTCACTTTATAATTTGTTTGGTTATAAAGGTCAAATAAAATATTTATTATTTACCTAACAGGCTTTATTAATTTAATTTATTCCTAAGGAACTCAACTGCACCGAGCAAATCAATGAAATCGATATACTCTAATGGCTGAGAGGGAACATGGACTAATTTCAATAAAACTTTCGCATCAAACAACGGTACCTTAAGTTTAATATTCACAAAAAAAATAGTACTTCACTATAGAAATACTAGCTTGCACGCTTAGCTACACCGCTTATCTACTTGTTAGGTTTAAGTTCTGCTCTCTTGTCAAAACTTTTACCTGTAATGGAGCCAATCGATTATCAGACTAACTTGTGTAAATATTCAGACATGGACCTGGACTACACCTATTCCAGTTAAGTGATTTATCTGATATCAAAACAAGAAAAAACGTTAACTTCGGAAACTAATATACCCTTCACAGGTGCATTTCTTTTAGTAACTATGTGTCCAGTTTTTATGGAAGCTATATGCTATAGTAATCCGATCTGAACAATTTTTTCGGAGATTATGTTATTACCTTGAGCAGTAATCCATGTAAAATTTCGTGAAGATACAACGTCAAATGAAAAAGTTTTCCATACAAGCTCTTGATTCCGATCGTTCGGTTTGTATGGCAGCTATATGCTATAATAAGCCGATCTGAGCAATTTCTTCCGATATTACATTATTTCTCACAATAACTCACACCATATTTCATGTGTCTAAAAAATAAGGTGACATTTGAATTTAAACTGCGCGCGTCGAAGGATTTGGATAACTATTTTTTTTTTTAGGTTGGTAGTACTGTCAGTCACATTTATGTTAAACTTCATGTCAATATATTCATTAGTGTTTGAGATACGTGTCGTTTTAAGAGCTGCTAAAAGTGAGTTTTTCGTTTTTTGCGATGTCGAAATTTGTTGAGCAAAGAATTTGCATTAAATTTTGTTTACGGAATCAACTTTCTGCTGCGGATACGTTGAGGATGGTGCAGAAAGACTTTGATGATGAGACTATGTCTAAAAAAAATGTTTACAAGTGGTATAGCGAGTTCCAAGCCGGCCATGAACGTATTGAAGACAAAGAGCGTCCAGGGCGACCATCAACCTCAACCGACGAAGCTCACGTTCAACAAATCACTGATTTGGTGTTGAAAAACCGTCGATTAACAATTGGAGACTTTGCTGATGAAGTTGGCATATCAAGAGGCTCAGCCAATACCATTTAGAAGGATGTTTTGGGCCTCAAGCGCGTGAAATCTCGCCTAATACCGAAAACAATGAATTTTTTGGAAAAAAGGTGTCGCGTTGAAGTGTGTGAAACGATGCTTTCCGACTACCAGGGTGTCATGAAATGCATTATAACTGGCAATGAGACTTGGATCTATGCTTATGACCCCGAAACAACCGATCAATAGAGCGAATATCATGCCAAAGAAGAGCCGAGAGCAAAAAAATCGCGCGAAAGTCGCTCAAAAATCAAGGTCATGTTGGCTGTTTTCTTCGATTATCGTGGTGTTGTGCATTAAGAATTCCTTCCAACCGCTCAAACAGTCAACAAGGAATATTATTTGAACGTTATGCGTCATTTGCAACGCTATCCGCCTAAAAAGACCGGAATTGTGGAAAGACAATTCTTGGTTTTTACACCACGATAATGCACCATCCCATACTGCCCTCGTAATTCGTCAACATTTCGCCAAAAACTCAACCCATATCGTTCCGCAACCACGATATTCACCTGATCTGGCGCCATGCGACTTCTTGCTGTTCACCAAGCTCAAAAGACCGCTCCGAGGACACCGTTTTTATTCGATAGAGGAGATTCAAGCCGAAGATTGGAAAATCCGTTGGCATAAGTGCATTGCATCGGCAGGGGATTATTTTGAAGGGGATGAAATTGATTTGGAAGAATAAATAAAGACTTTTCAAAATAAATACAATGTCACCTTATTTTTTGGGCACAGTAGTATATCGTCAAATTAGGAAGTTTCCTCATATAGTTAACCGATCTGAACAATTTCTTCGGATATTACATTGTTGTCTTAGAAAATAATCTTTACCAAATTTCAATACATCTTGTCAATTGTGAAAGTTTTCCATACAAGAACTTGATTCCGATCGTTCAGTTTGTATGGCAGCTATATGTTATAGTGGTCCGATATCGGCCGTTCCGACAAATGAGCAGCTTCTTGAAGAGAAAATGACGTTTGCAAAATTTCAGAACGATATCTTAAAAACTGAGGGACTAGTTCGTCTACATACAGACAGACGGACAGACGGACAAACGGACAGACATACAGATGGACATGGCTAAATCGACACAGCTCAGTACACTGATAATTTTTATATATACTTTATAGGAGACCCTATAACACTATATGCTTCTTTCTGGGTATTACAAACTTCGTGACAAACTTAATATACCCTTTTCGGGGTATAAAAATATTGACCTCCTAAGCTGGATTTTTTCGAAGAAAACCCCTGAAACATGCCAAAATTTAAAGGCGTGTCAATTTTACAATTTGAAATTAATAATTTCACTATCCCTTTAATTATTTAACATTATATAACAGATGATTCAAGTAGAGTTACTCTTTTCAATAGTTTTTTTTTAATTAGAATTGTTTGTCATTTCATCATGGAAAGACTTACGCTTAAACAATGTTTACAAATCGTTCAACTTTGTTACGAAAATTCACGCTCTGTAAAAAAGTGTTTCTTCTGTTTCGCTCAAATTATGGTCAATATAATCGGCCTACTGAGCGTACTATTCTCAACACCATCACCCATCTTGAGACTCAGCATTCATTATTGGATAATAATCGACCATCTAGCACGCAGTGAAGAAAATATAGCAGTCGTAGCTGAGAGTACACACGAAGATGGTCAAGAGTTGATTCGGCACCTTTCACAGAAACTTTTCGAACCAAATTTTATTCAGCGGTAAGGCCCATTTTTGGCCCAATGGGTATGCAAACAAGCAAAATTTCTGCATTTGAAACGAAGAGCTGCCATTTCATTCAGAAAAAACAACTGTTTAGTGTGGTTTTTGGTTCGGTGAAATCATCGGTCCATATTTCTTCAAAAATGTTATCGCACCAAAATAACCGGCTATTTGATGTCTGAAAGTGAAAAGGGTGTTCTCGACGGCGTTTAGTTTCAACAAGATGGTGTCAATTCCCACACATCCCACCAATCAATGGATTTATTAAGAGAACACTTCGATTGAACAAACAGATCATAAAATATCACACTGTTAGACTTTTCCCTGTGGAAATATGTATAATCTAAAGTCTATGCGGACAATTCTGCTTCGATCAAGGCTTTGGAGCAAAACATCACGCCGGTCATTCGACAGTTACCAGTCGCAACGCTCGAAGGAGTCATTGAAATTTAGACTCAATGGATGGGCCATCTGAGACGTAGACGCAGCCAATATTAGAAAGAGATAATCTTCACATAATAAATGGCTAAGAATGTTCTTTCGAATGATAATAAATATTCTTCATTAATATTAATGTTTCTGTGTTTTTTCTTTAAAAAAACGTTTGGAACCTCGAAATGGATCACACGGAACCTATTATATTCAAGAAAATTAATAAATAAATATTTTCTTTTCTATAGTATTTTTAATAGAGTAATAGATATATACATGACTAGTGATTGAGAATGTAGATAAATCAAAAGCAGACAAGGTAGTTAAAACAAGCACAGCAGAATGCCAATAAAATCCAACACAAAATAAGATAGGCAGATGTACAAACACGTGTTCAGAGAAAATTGTCTGATTCACAGAGAAAATTGTCTGATTCAGATTTGAAAATCAATAAAATTTTAATATATAGGAGATAAGCTTTATTCTGCAACCCTGAGTATTACGATAGCTAAGTTTAATGAGAGCAGAGCAGTTAAATTAAAATTTTCAGCCAACCATACTCATAGTATCAGACTATTTAATAAAAGGAGAAAACATCAAACCTTTATATTATTCTGCTACATATAATCCACTAAAGCTCAATAAACAAGAAATAGATTATGTAAAAATTTAGTGTGATATCTCACTAAACTAATCGACAGATACCGCTGGCCTCTAAAGACTCGTTGGCTGCGACGAAGAAGCGATGGAAGTCGACATCTTCTGAATTAAAACTTGAGAAAGCATTGAATGAATATTTGTGCATGTTAACGAATAATTTTCTGTCAAATTTAAAATTGTGAATAAATTTGCATTGTTGTATTCCAAATGTCTATATAGTAACATAACGGTTGACGTGCGGTCTAAGTATTGATTTCCTGAAATTTTCGTTGCAACACATGTGTATAATTGCACTTCAATCACAGCTGGATTCTTAGAACTCGCAAGCACCGTTAATTCCCTATTATTTAATTGAAGTTGAAATTTTAAATTTAAGATATCGTTTTCAATATAACGTTCAAGACATTTTGATTAGGTGAATGATTGGGAAACTAATTGCCGACATTTCCTATTAAATTGCAAATGCAATTCATTCGACTTTTTCATTTAAAAGTGTGTCGAATTTGATGCGGCCATCTTCCTTCCGTATTAATAATGTGTTGTTGTTTTTTAGAAACCAACTAGCTCACTGCACGCAACTAAAATTTTCAATTAAAGTTTTCTTTTATTTTTACTGAAATATTTTAACTGATTTAATAGCCAACCATAGAAAATAATCTATTGTTGTTGTTGCTCAAATTTATTAAATATTCATTTCTATTGCAGCACGCTAGCTCATTAATTAAGAGTTATACGTCGTGATCAAGATCCGGCATGATCTTACCAAAGCTTGGTATGAATTTGTATATTCACATTCACACACAGATTATATATATATAATAGTTCTATCAAAGAATTACGAAAGGTTTCAAGACCGGAGCATACTATTGAAGAACCCTCAGAGGTGATCGAGTGATGAGAGTGATGCTTAGAGCCTACTAAAGTTATAGAGGGAACAGTTCCTCAGCCTGCTAATGCTGAGCATGCATCAGCTTCTTTGTAGAATATAATTGAACGAAAGCAGGGGGCCCATCTGTTGAGTTCAATCTTCGATAACTCGTTCAAGCATTTCAAGTGGTAACTAGCAAATATGTCTTTAAATTTTATATATCCTCACTGAAAATAGTCTTACGGTATGGTATCACATGATCCTGGTGGCCATTCAATCAACCCAAAAGTGAAACCATCTGTTCACCGAAGTGTTCTCTCAATAAATTCATTGATTGATGCTATGTGTGAGAAGTGGCGCAGTCTTGGTGAAACCAAATGTCGTCGAGGTCACAAACTCCAATTTCAGGCATCAAATAATCGGTTATCATAGACGATTACGTTCTTACCAGCATTATTTTTGAAGAAACATGAACCGACCCACAAACCAGCTGTTGAATCTTGAATCTCTTCAGGTTGCTCTTCGTCCTAAAAGCGAAAATTTTGGTTGTTTATATACCCATTGAAGCCAGGAATGTTCCTGATCGCTGAATAAATTTGGCTCGAAAAATTCGGATCTTCTTGGAACTTTTCAGTAGCCCATAAAATGAAGCGATGTCGCTTGGGAAAGTCGAGTCTTCAGTTCTTGTACAAACGATAGTTTGTTTACTTTCAATTTGAAATCTCGACGTAAAATGCGCCAAGTCGTTCCATAAGTCCGACCTGACTTTCTGCGAACGGCGCCGAATCAACTCTTCACGGTCTTCGTGTATACTCTTGGCTGTTATAATATCTTTACTGCGTACTGGACGTGGTCTATTCGGTGGAGTATTATCCAGTAATGAATACTGGATCGTAAGATGGGTGATGGTGTTGCAAATAGTACGCTCAGGAGGTCGATTATATTGGTGAGATATGTAACTGAAATTGGAAGAGAATCCGTTCCTGGCTTAGTTATATCTGAGTGTCAAAAATGGGCTGAAACGAATAATTACTTCCTTTCTCACTCACTCTCACTATACCTAATATAAAGATCTTAGATCTTGGCAAGTTGCAACAAAACATCTAGTCGTGCCAATGGTTACACCTTATATTATACCTTTTCTAATTCCATAAACTAAATAGGTGTTGTGATTACTTTTATGCATTTTTGAGTGTGAAACTAGCCTAAAATAAGTCACCACTTGCCTCTGAATTCATACAGGCTTCTGTGCAACTACATAGGATTACCGCATCTTGTTATTAAAAAAATAGATCACTATATTTTTATAATTAAAAAAAATAAAATTTTGACTATACTTAATGAATTTGGCTAAATTAGTGAACCCGCAATAATCCGCTCAACCATGAAGGCCACCCGCATTGCGTAACATAGTTCTAAGCTTGAAGCAATGCAGTAAATTTATATCTGAAATTTATATTATATATGTATATTTTCAAAATCCATAAGCTTCTTACAAAATTCATTAGAAATTGATTAATTTTCATAATTTTGTCCTTGACAGACACAGCTTGCCAACACTTCCTACCCGAAATACCGAAGTACATCTCATCATGCCATGGCAACGTCCAAATGATAACACCCATCTCAGAATTAAATAATTATATTTATAAATTACTCACAGACATCTACAAATATCAAAACAAATTAGATAAATTACTATAAAGCAATCATAATTTCTGGGTAGCACAGTAATTTGTTCGTCAAGCGCGGGTCAAGCAACTTGTCAGCTCACCTTTGCCGTAAACGATTTGTACCCAATGTTTTGGTTTTTATGCGATGCTGAATTAAGTAATTTAATTAATTATCCTACACAAAACACCGTTTTATCTAATATGCATGTGAGTCACTAAGGCGGGGCGAACGGCAAGCATGTGTTAAGCTTTTGAACTTTTAGATTCTTAATCTTCGGCTATTTCCTCGATATATTGTAAACTATATATAAATTTGTAGCAGCAATTATGTACGGCAAAATTATTACATACATCTACCACATATACATGCATATGTACGAATGCGAGCTCTTCAATAATTGACTGAACAATTTATTATTAGTCACAATATAATTTACCGGAACTAACACATTCATTTCCTTATGTCGTGGGCGTTTGAGGCTTCTGTTGGTAATTAATAAAGGCATATTAGAGATGGCGTAGAATGACACAGTGGCTGTTGGTTTTCATATAGTGTTATATGAAACACTTAAAGGTAGTAGTACTCGTAGTGAGGTAGCATAAAATAAGCGAACTACCTACGAGAAGTCTAATACTTAACTGTGTTCAGTGATTTTTTAAGCTTCATAACATAAAAGCTTCTTCTGTGATTTATAAAAAAAACGAAAAAGTGGGCGAAAAATATAATTGTCAGCTTGAGACAATTTACCATTCTGAAAGGTAAATACGTCATTGATCACAGCATAAGCATAATTGTGGCCTTATTGGCTCCACTTCAGTACTAACCGTTTTATAAATAATAATTGAATTTATTTATAAGATTTTCATTGAACAATATATATTTTCAGAGTTGATGTTTGTTTGAAATAAAAATGAAGATATGTGCGGGTTTTATTCTATAATCAAAATTGAAGAGAATGTTTGCTAGCCACGGATACATGATATGAAGACACACAGATATAACCCATTTTGCTAAAAACCGTTTTTTAAACTTTGAAAAATTTCAAAAAAGGTAATTTTTTAACGTTCACGGTTGTTCGATTCTTTTAAAGAATTGTAGCGCAATGTGGATTAATATTTTAGTCTGACAGTTTTAAAAATTTTTTTAATACCAGTGTGTCCGAAAACTGGCAGAGTCATACAAGTTTGCTTTGAATCAGATATATACAGTTATTATTTATAATACATAATCTATTCTATATAAATTCTAAAGCGTGTTCAAACTTTTTAAATTTCACTGCCTCGAGCTATTCTTCGCATATAAAAACTTAACTACTTTTTGATTTTTAAAACAAACTCATAAGACAAAGTTTATTTAGAAAATAAATGGAAACTTAATTTGAAAATTCTTGAAATGAAAATTTCGCGGGCTTGGAGAGTGCTCTTGCCATTTTTTATTATGTTGATATACATGCCCTTGAAGTACAATAAAATTTTCTGTAGTTTGTCTGCAGGACAGGGAAGATGGAGATATATGTAGAAGTTCACGCAAATGTTTAAAGTTCTCTGAGCGCCATTCACTTGGGAGTGGTCTCAAGCAGCTCACGACTGCCGGTCGTAGATCAAGTATTCCTTATTGGGTAGCCAAAAAATATCCGTTTGAAGGCAAGCTGAAGAGAGAAGGCAAATATCCCTCTCCAGGGTTGTGCCCTGCTTTGGGACTCCAGTGCCCAGGTGGTTGATGACCTTGTGAAAATAAAGGCTGATATCACCGCCGTCCAAGAAATGCGATGGACGGAACAAGAACTGAGGCGAGTCAGTCCTTGTGACATTTACTGCAGTGGTCATATAAAGGAGTGCAAATTCGAAGTGGGCTTCATGGTAAGACGGCATTTCAAGCTCCTTGCGTACAGCTACAAACGAAACCAATACTTTGAGAAGTGTTCCGACGATTCGAAGAAGCGCTACACCTCCAAACAAAAACTTTTGCTTCTCGTATCAGCACACTTTGCTCAAATTCCTTTAATTTTGTAACATTTTCTTACAGAAGTGAATTACAAAAGTTATCTGGAAACCGAAAAGGGATTTCATAGAACAATAAGAAAACTAATGATACATATGTATTAGGGTGATTCAAAAAAAACAACATTTTTTTTTCGTTTGGTACTCGTTAGGTTCCTAGACACCTCTAAGAAAGCCTCTCCAAAAACCTATGAGTTTCTTCATTCATAATAATTTTTTTCTTTCAGTTATAAAATTCATAAGAAATAAAAAATTTTTCCAAAAATAATCAAACTTCAACCGTTAGTATCTTTTAAACGGTTGGGTTTACGAAAAACTCGTGGAGACCTTTTTTGTAGAGCATTCAATTTCCTACAAATTCTAAGGAACAAGATATTTTTTCAAGTACTTGGAAGCGAGATGTAAATTTTTCTATCTGATAATAAGAAAAAATAGAAAACTGTATGTAGGAGGACCTTCGCGTTATAATTAAAAACTCATATTTGCAGAGGCTTTCTTAGAGGTCTCTAGGAACCTTTTTTCCCGAGTACCAAACGAAAAAAAAAATTTCTGAATCACCCTAATATGTATATAAGATAAGGTTATATATATCACGTCCTAAAAACAACCATTAGTTAATTATGGATTTTAAATTTATATAAAACAGGCGTATGAAGTATCGCGCTAAATAATTGAGCATCTGTGTACTCTCAAGTAATCATCACGCATATAAAAAATTCAATAAACTTTGTTCGTCAAAATAACTTCTTTTAAATTATCACTTCATCAGTTACCTCTCTAAACTAAAATATTTATCGCCGTTATACTGAAAATGAAAATATTAACGGATTTAAATAAAAATTTATGTACTAACACTCGCCTAAGTGTGGCAACATGCAGTTCAACGTCTATACGCTTCGCTTTCCAAACAACCAACGACACAATATATTTGTTGGGTAAACCTTTATCACAAAATACATACTTAGTTTTCTGTTAGAAACCTTTTAAAATACCTGAAATTGTTGTGTTTCTTTGAATATATTTCCTTTCATTGCCTTTCAAGTTCTTCACTCCGTCATGTTAAAAATTACTGGCAAAGGCGATGTATGTAACAATTCAGAATAGACACGTACGTCTAATTAAGCCATGTAGCCATCAATTAATTTCCGATCAGCGAAACGGCATCAAACTATTAAAATTCATTACAAGCATTTGCCCCGCTGACATTTAACCTTCCGTTAGCCAACTTTACAACATTTAAGCAGAAGGCAAGAAGCATCTTATTTATTTCAGCGTCGCTTTTGGCACATTGATAAGCATCTTTTTAGTACTCCATGTGAGTATGCACAAGCGTATGGAGTCGGCGCGCAAACAAGTTCGTTGCTTAAGTCTTTTGTGTCACACGTGAACTAGCAGAAAAATCCAAAATCGAAAACCAACAATCTTGGATGCTTGCAATTAAGGCATACAACCACATTACGAAAAGGTGTTAATACACCGTGTTTTTTCTATTTCATCCGCCAAAAGCGTAGCTACTGTAAAATCACGGAAAACGTCACGGTGAGCAATTAATTCGATTTAATTTATTTGTGTGTGTGTTTAGTATGTAACACCTTCATGGCATATGGGCAAGTTAGGCGTCAATGATACAAGAGATTTGTACGTACCGCATAAAGTGTGCGCGTGTGTGTGCTCCGTGATGACTTAGCAGTCCAACTGATTCTTTAATAAACGTATCAATTTTTATTTGTGCTGGCAAATTGCTTCCTCATTCGACGCCCAAGCACATGCGAAGCAAAAGGCAAAACAAAAACGTTGATGAAATAATAATGATTATAAAAAATAAAAACACAACTCGAAAAAATGTAAAAAGCACACTTTGGCCTGCTGTCAACAAGACAATGGCAATAAAAATGGTTAAGATTAATTTGCCACAAATTGCCGCCAATGGGCAATTGAAGCGGCTTGTCGAGCAAATGACCGACTGCGTTTAGACAAATTATGGAATTTTAAGTGCGCATGTGTGTGTGCTTATGTATTCCTAAGAGGCTTCAGCGCTGTGTTTTAGTTATATATTTTGGCTTCTCGAGAATAGCGTAAAGCGGAACAAAGGCAACGGCGCATAGAGGCTGTGAAGTGGGTTGTGGGCGCGCTGCATGCCACTTAACTTAATTATGCTACGCCCAGCAAACTGGTGTACTCGATGTTTATTGTTTGAACTTTTCCAAATCGTATGTAAATCATTTAAAAATAAGCAATGAACGGTTATTGTTGGCAGAACATTTATTGCCGTAAATGATCACAGTTTAAAAACGCTGTTGTTGCCTCTTACTTAGTTCTTGTTTCCAAAATGTTTATTTTTTATTTTTATTATTTTTGTTTGTAATTGTGGCAAAAATAATGAGAATGGCAATTTATTGAAAGATTTCTAAGAGATATATGGTTTTTGTAGGCATCAAAATATTTAAAGTATTGAATAAAAATATTTACGCATACATTCTGAAAGCATGACATTGGTGGCACTTGAAATTACTTATAACAAAAGGTTTTAGTTTTGTCGTTTTGCGTTTAGTTTTAACGGAGCAATCCCATTGGCTTGTTATTCGTAGAAGAGTTAAATTTGTAGACATATCCAACTGTCACAAAAACAAATTAAACTAGCGTGTGTTTGTGTACCTACCTGCCTTATCTAACCGACTCACTTCAAAAATTCAGGCTTGGCGTGGCGTTTGAAAAGTGTGAATTGTCACAACTTAACGCATATGTTAAGAGTAATTCCCATTAAAAGCTTTCAGAGTGCAGTGTCAATATTTACCATAATTTCTCCTTGGAAGACATATTTGACAGCCCCTAATTGCTTTGCATTAACTAAACTCCATTTCTATGACAACTGAAAATTTAGATAACTGTCGGACGTGGCGAAATATGATGGGTTTCATGTGTTAAGTAGGCAAACATGCAAAAAATATATTTATAATAACAAAATGTTGTGTTGAAAGTGAATATTCTTCGCAATGTCAATAATCTTTACTAGGAAAGATTTTGTGACAAGGCGCCCATTTTGAACAAAAAACTATTATTTTGCAAGGTACACATATACTGCTGTGCCCAAAAAATAAGCTGACATTGTATTTATTTTGAAAATTCTTTATTTATTCTTCCAAATCAATTTCATCCCCTTCAAAGTAATCCCCTCCCGATGAAATGCACATATGCCAACGGATTTTCCAATCTTCGAAACACTTTCAGGGATGGCCTTCAGTTCCGTCTTCGCTGCGGCTTGAATCTCCTCTATCGTATAAAAACGGTGACCCCGTAGCAGTCTTTTGAGCTTAGTGAACAGCCAGAAGTCGCACGGCGCCAGATCAGGTGAATACGGTTGTTGCGGAACGATATGGGTTGAGTTTTTGGCGAAATGATCACGAATTACGAGGGCAGCATGGGATGGTGCATTATCGTGGTGTAAAAACCAAGAATTGTCTTTCCACAATTCCGGCCTTTTTAGGCGGATAGTGTTACGCAAACGATGCATAATTTTCAAATAATATTCCTTGTTGACTGTTTGACCGGCTGGAAGGAATTCATAATGCACAACACCACGATAATCGAAGAAAACAGTCAACATGACCTTGATTTTTGAGCGACTTTGGCGCGATTTTTTTGGTCTCGGCTCTCTTTTGGCACGATATTCGCTCGATTGATCGGTTGTTTCGGGGTCGTAAGCATAAATTCAAGTCTTATCGCATATAATGCATTTCATGACACCCTGGTAGTCGGAAAGCATCGTTTCACACACTTCAACGCGACACCTTTTTTCCAAAAAATTCAATGATTTCGGTACCAGTCGAGATTTAACGCGCTTGAGGTCCAAAAAATCCTTCAAAATGGTATTGGCTGAGCCTTTCGATATGCCAACTTCATCAGCAAGGTCTCTAATTGTTAATCGATGGTTTTTCAACACCAAATCTTTGATTTGTTGAACGTGAGCTTCGTCGGTTGAGGTTGATGGTCGCCCTGTACGCTCTTCGTCTTCGACAGGTTCACAGCCGGCTAGGAACTCACTATACCACTTGTAAACATTTTTTTTAGACATAGCCTCATAACCAAAGGCTTTCCGCACCATCCTCAACGTATCCGCAGAAGAAAATTGATTCCGTAAACAAAATTTAATGAAAATTCTTTTCTCAAAAAATTTCGACATCGCAAAACACGAAAAACTCACTTTTAGAAGCTTACAAAACGACACGTATCTCAAACACTAATGAATATTTTGACATGAAATTTGACATAAATGTGACTGACAGTACTACCAACCTAAAAAAAACATAATTCTCCAAATCCTTCGACCCGCGCAGTTTAAATTCAAATGTCATATCTTATTATTTCGACACAGTAGTATACTTTTTATGAAGACGTCTTATTATATTTCCAGTCTTTTCTAGGGACATAAATTGACTATATCTATTTTCACTAACAAAATACAATATTTTTTTGCGGATGAGAGCATGGAAAATGCCTCCGCATCATCAGTGCTGTCTACACAGCAGCAATAAATGACCCTGAGGGCTGCGATGGGGTGCACTTTGGCCACTTCGCTACCCAATTTTACCTTTTAAGCACATCTGACCCGACCTCATCTCTATATAATAGGAGGCTGACTGTCGTCGATATTGGGACCTTTATCTTTTCTTTGATTGACTGTTAAATTGGGATGTGATTTTTGCTGCCTTTCCGGTGGCTTACTGGATTTGTACCCAGAAGGTTAGTCTAGGGTCCAGTCTTAAGCGTAGGTAATTTACTGCTCTTTGTGTCGTAAGGATATCCGTAGCCCTTCTTCTGTGTCACGTGCTGTAATTACTGCTGCAATGTCGTTCTCGTAGCCAATTAACTACGCTTCGTCTGGCATTTCGTGTTTTAGTCTAGCATCATAGCTGATTTTCCACAAGTCTGGGCCTAGAATGGATCATTGTACTACTCTTGATGTGATCTGTCGTGATTCCTCTCTAGTTTGGTACTGCAATTTTCTGTTATTAAAGTAGCTTCGTAACACAGATCTGAGGTAGACGCGGATTTTAAAGTTTTGTGTTTTTAAGAACGTCGATTATCTCCCCATCTGGCACTGTTGAAGGCGTTTCGATATTTTTTATTTATTTATTTACTTATTTTGTTATTGTATTTATGCCATCTACGCTGTGCGGCCTCTAACTTTAAATGACGCATTTTATAGCTCCTAAACTTGATCCACCGGGTCTACAACCGTGTCTGGAGAGTCCTCTCCCTAGCTTCGTTAATAGCCGCTTCGAGTCTGAATTTAAGAAGCCTTTCATATTGCTTACTCACTGTGTCAAGCTAATGGCAAGTTGGTATATCTTTTCTCTGATTAGCACTAGCCGTTGCCTTTTTCAAAATTCAAGGAATATTCCGGCTTCGAGGCGGGCGTTATACATATTCAATAGTACTGCCGGTCGCTCTGCAGCAAACAAAATACAAATTGCAATTCTCACAATATCATCCAGTTTTACAAAAGCTTATCATTAGTGATCTATTTGGAATAATGTCATTTGAAAGGGCGGAAATCATTTTGTTTGTTACAAGGGAGCTAGATAATGTTATAAAATATAAATTAAACCGTACCAATTTTCTCAATACTAACTCAATACTAACTTATTTTAACCCCTATAGAAATGCTACCATTATTTTCTACTAAAGAAATGAACAACTAAAAATGACTAGGGTTTTCAAGGTAAAAAAAATACTTTTTTGTTGAATTTATTTCTCAAATCTGGATTGAGTAATTTTATTCGGAACTTTTGTACATTATAGAGCACACTTTTGACAATGTAAGGTAATTTTATCATGCAGAAATATTGAGGCATAAGCCGGTAACAGTGCTTCCCCAGAACGTCTTGAGAAAAAAAGAATTTGCGGTGTTCACTATAACTCGGCTGGAAATTATCTAAAAATAAAAAATAAAGAAAAATTAGTTAAACTATAATCAAATCTTCCCCCCAAAGTTCTCTTATTATTTTTTTTTGCATCCAAAAATTTTTGGCGGCCATCTAAACTGTTATTTTCCACTAAAAATTCCACCATTTTGTGGGTGGAAAACACCCTTAAACAAGTTGCTTTTGCAGAGAATTCTGACTGGTGATGAAAAATTTATTCACTACGACAACCTTAAACGCAAAAATCATACGTGAAATCTGTCCAACTAGCCAAATCAAAATACAGCAAATGAATTATCAAATCAAAGCGAGCGAGGCCTGATAAACGCACAGAGTTTGTGACCAAGCACGAGGTATTGATTTTCAATCATGATAACGCTGAGCTTCATGTTACGAAATTTGGTTAAAAACTACTTGGAAAACAGCGACTAGGAGACCTTCCTTACCCCGCTGACTACGATGTGTCCCGGTTTTTGCAGAACGCCAGCACTGGATAACGGTTCACGGGTATAAAAATTAGCTTAACCAAGTTTTGTAAAACCGGACGAGTATAATTGTAAGCCCTTTAACATTAAGTCAGATGAGCTGATACTAAGTACGTACATATAGTTATATAAGAAGTCAACGTAGCTTTCAGTAAGATTTAAAGTCATGTATGCAACCCAGATTTTTATTATATAATAGTCAATTGATAGGGCAAGGTATGGGTAAATTTTCAATATCAAGCACTTCTCGAAATTTCAGAGGTTTTTACTAATTCGAACAATGGGGTCTTGAGACCAAGGAAATTGTTCCATTGTAATCGTTTAGAAAATATTTATTAGCAGACAGATTTAATGCCTTTAATTCAGAAACAAAGAAAATCGTATATATTATTTATCATATGCTTTATTTATTTATCCATAATTTCTGTAAGTTGAAGAATGTACCAGCATTTGCAGCGTGACGTAAATTGTCACATTTACCATGTCAGCTGTACAGAATGTGATTTTTCACATGCTCTTTCAAAAAGACGTTTCTATTTAAGTACGAGATTAATCGCTTAGTTGCGCATGATTTGCAGACACTATCGAAAGATTACACTAATTTGCGCCACAAATCACCATCACCAGCAAAACAAAGACGTGAAGCGTAACGATTCTCAACCTACATAAATATATCTTTTTGTATTTATCCTAAGTCAAATGCACAAAAACTGTAATGCCCATCATTCAAAGTTCAAACGGTAAAACGACAGACATTCATTGGTAATTTGTGAAACAGATTGCATTTGACGGCGCAGCCATTGCAGCGAGGCTTCGAAGTGCATCAGATTCAAAACTGGGAGTACGCTGTGCAGCCAGATGCAATTCATGTGCATGAAATTGATTTAAAGCCAAGTTAATTTCGTGAACGTCAACGTACTGACAAGTTCAATAACGCATTAGACGACATGATAAATTGAATGCTTGCATTGGGATCTGCAAAATACAGGGTATGTTTGGATACGAAGCTCAGCTAGACTACGCATTATTTTCTTGATGTGTTGGAATAAAAAGAAGTCATTGGGTGCCAAGTCAGGGCTTTACGGCGATGACTCATCAATTCGACGTTTTGGCCGGTCAAAAAGGCGCTGGTTTGAGCCGATGTGTGAGAGCTCGCATTGTCATGGTGCACAATGATTCGTCTTCTCTTCTTCGTTTTTCGAATTTCTCCGAAGACTTCAGGCAAACAAATGGTGGTGTACCACTCAGAATTGACCGTCCTACGTTGCTCAAGCGGAACAGTCGCCACATGACCAGTTTTGCCGAAGAAGCAGGCGACCATTTCCTTCGAAGTGCTTCTTCCACGAACAACTTTCGTTGGATTTGGCTCGTCTTGGAAGACCCACACGGTCGATTGCTGTTTTGTTTCGGGCTCAAACGCATAGATCCATGATTTGTCACCTGTGACAATCTTACAAACGTCTTTTGAAGCACCGCGATCGTATTTTTTCAGCATTTCTTTACACCAATCCACACGAGCCTTTTTTTGAGGGATTGTCAAATTGTACGGGATCCAACGAGAACAAACCTTTTTTACGGCCAGGTGTTCATGCAATATCGAATGTATGCTGGTGGGAGAAATGCATAGGCATGCCTCTATCTGAAGGTATGTTACATGACGGTCTTGCATTATCAGTTCACGTACGGCATCGATGTTTCTGGCGTAACGTCTGTTTTTGTACGACCTTCACGGAATTCGTCTTTGAGTGAGCGGCGGCCGCGATTGAATTCGTTGTACCAGTTTTTCATAGTGATATAGGATGGTGCTTCATAGTCATACAAAGATTTCAGTTCAGCGATGCAGTCTTGTCTAATCTACGTCAAAAGTTGTGAAAAATGATCGCACGAAAATGTTCACGAGTTAATTCCATTTTATGGCCAAGATGAATTTTTTAATTCCCTGTAAATAAAACAATTCACGATTAAATGACAAAACGTTCTGAGTGATGTTATGTTAAAAAATGTCAAACTTTCCAATGGAAATGTCAGATTGCACCTGGCAACACTTAGTGTTGCCTAGGCCAGAAATGTATATAGCAGCCCTCGATGATTATAATCTGGTTTTGGAAATTAATTTTTCAAACCAATTTTTCAGACATCTAAAATCACTTTGCAGATCATCTGATTTTTCCTTCCTAAGACCCTCTTCTTGGCCTTGGTTTTAATCTAATACAAGTAACGGGTGATCCAGTATACATACTTTTTTTAATAACGTGAGCCCTGTCAAGTTGTCAGGTTATTTTTTTAATATTGTTTGACGTTTCATCATGGAAAGACTAAACAACGTTTACAAATCGTTCACCTTCATAACGAAAATTCACGTTCTGTAAAGAAAATGTTTCGCGCGCGTTGCTCAACTTATGATCAACATAATTGGACTATTGAGTGTACTATTCGCAACGCCATAACCCATCTTGAGACCCAGCATTCATTGTTGAATAATATTAGATCATCTCCATCCCGCAATGAAGAAAATATAACAGCCGTAGCTAAGAGTGTACACGAATACAGTGGAGAGTCGTTTTGGCTTCACAGCAACTCGGACTGACGTATAGAACGGCTTGGCGCATTTTACATCCAGATCTTAAATTGAAAGCGTACAAAATACAGATTGCGAAAGAACTAAAGCCGCCTGACCTTCCCAGGGTACATCGCTTCGCCCTATAGGCTCTTGAAAAGTTCCAATAAAATCAAATTTTCGAGCCAGTTTTCGTTCAGAGATAAGGGTCATTTCTGGCTTAATGGGTATGTAAAGAAGCAAAGCTTCCGCATTTGGGACGAAGAGCCCCCTAAAGAGATTCAAGAGCTGCCATTTCATCAAAAAAATCCAACATTTTTGTGTGATTTCCATATTTCTTCAAAAAATGATGCCATGAGAACATAACCGTCAATGAGACCGTTATCACGCTATGATAATAATCATTTGTTGCCTAAGATTGAAGGTCGTGATGTCGGCGACATTTGGTTTCAACAAGATGGCGCCACTTTCCACACATCGCATCAATCAATGGATTTATTGAAAGAATAATTTGATGAGCAGATAACATCACTTTTTAGGCCGATCGATTGACCACCAAAATCGTCTTATATCTTATTCCATTATAATTTTTTCTGTGGTGATATGTAGAGTATAAAATCTATGCTGACAATTCCTCTTCGATTCAGTACTTGAAGCGAAGCTTCACGCGTGTAATTCGCCAGTTAACAGTCGAAATGCTCGAATGAGCCAACGAAAATTTTACTCAACGGATGTATTTCTAGCAATAAGTTACAGTCAATTAAGCTGGAATCAATATAGGTAATAATAAGTATTTAGTACTGAACCTAAAATAACTGCATCCAAAAACACATTTTATTAAGTTTCACCCACTAAAATTATATGTTATTTATATGTCGACACAAGCAAAGCATCGACACCGTGTATTTGGAACTTGAAACGCAGCTGGTGCATCATTCACTTTAATTTGCTCCAATTAACGCAATAATTTTTTACATATACGTACGAGTATGTGCACTATATAAATCATATAACAAACAGATTAGTGCAAACAGAAATACATACCTACATATGTACACATCATTAACGCTGTCGTTTCACCACAAATATCATAACATACACGCTAGCAAGCTCACTAAAGTGCAGCATCATTCTGCTTATGCCCTTATTTGTATCTGTTACCTAACTATTAGCAAAATCACAGCAAAAAAATAAAAATAAAATGAAAATAAGAGCATTAGCGGATAAAATCGGATGCACAGATGCAACTAATTACGATCACAATTGAGACACTTTATTTATGCAGTCACAGGCGCACTAACGGTGGCTAGTAAAGCCATTGGCTGCAACAAGCAGTGCTCGTATTTCCAGCAATCAATTACAGTCAGCTAGGCTTTGTCTTCAGACATCGTCATACAGTAAAGTGAACGTCTTTTTGTGCCATGAGATTTTATAAATAGTTGTTGAAGAATTGTCTTATATTTGAGTTTATGGATGTGTGAAGCAGAACTAAAAAGCCGGGTAAACGATTCTTAAGCTGTGAAGCTAAGTTTGTACGTTAATAAGAAGCTAAAATTGCACGAATTGGTCTTAGAAAGTGTCAGTCGCATGTCTGGGGAGCGTTTCGAATGAATAGCTCCCCCCCATGCTTAAGAAGTTGGTTGGCAAGATCATCAGAGTTTATATAACTCTACTAATACCAGTATATTATAATTTCTAGATATTAGTTAAGAGAATTCTTTAAGTTGATGTCAAAATCGTGCTTGGCGACTTTAACGCCAGGGTGGGCAAAGAAGGTATCTTTGGTACGACGGTCGGTAAATTCAGCCTCCACGAGGAAACAATCCCAACGGGTTGAGGAGAGAAAACAGGCTGCCTACCTCGCAACGTTACGATCGACCACAAAACGTGCGGGATGGGATAGATACCGAGAGTTAAAGAGGGAAGCGAGACGATTTGCAGAAAGAAAAAGAAAGAGGCCGAAATGCGTGAGTATAAAGAGCTTGATAAGCTGGCCGACAGGGGTAATGCTCGAAAAAAATGCGGCAGCTTACAAAAGGTTTCAAGACCGGAACATACTCTTGTAGAACCCCCAAAGATGATCTAGTCACAGATGCCCAGAACATACTTAAATTATGGAGGGAATACTTCTCCAGCCTGCTGAATGGCAGTGAACGCACAACGCCAGGAGAAGGCGAACCCCCAATCGATGACGATGGAGCAGACGTTCCATTGCCCGACCATGAAGAGGTTCGAATAGCCATTTCCCGCCTGAAGAACAACAAAGCGGCAGGGGCCGACGGATTGCCGGCCGAGCTATTCAAACACGGCGGCGAAAAACTGATAAGGTGCATGCATCAGCTTCTTTGCAAAATATGGTCGGACGAAAGTATGCCCAACGATTGGAATTTAAGTGTGGTATGCCCAATCCATAAAAAAAGAGACCCCACAATCTGCGCCAACTACCGTGGGATAATCGAGCGTATTGTATGAAAGATTAAAGCCCACCGTCAACAATCTGATTGGACCTTATCAGTGTGGCTTTAGACCTGGCAAGTCAACAACCGACCAGATATTCACGATGCGCCTAGTCTTGGAAAACACCCGTGAAAGGAGAATCGACACACACCACCTCTTCGTCTATTTCAAAGCTGCTTTCGACAGCACGAAAAGGAGCTGCCTCTATGGCGCGATGTCTGAATTTGTTATCCCCGCAAAATTAATACGGCTGTGTAAAGCTGCTAGCGTATGCCGATGATATTGAAGTGCAGAAAGCTTTTGGTGATAAGGCCATGTCTACAAAAAATGTTTACAAGTGGTATAGTGAGTTCCAAGCCGGCCGTGAAAGTGTCGAAGACGAAGAGCGTCCAGGGCGACCATCAACCTCAACCGACGAAGCTCACGTTCAACAAATCAAAGATTTGGTGTTGAAAAACCGTCGATTAACAATTAGAGGCCTTGCTGATGAAGTTGGCATATCGAAAGGCTCAGCCAATACCATTTTGAAGGATGTTTTGGGCCTCAAGCGCTTCAAATCTCGACTGGTACCGAAAACATTGAATTTTTTGGAAAAAACGCGTCGCGTTGAAGTGTGTGAAACGAAGCTTTCCAACTACCTGGGTGTCATGAAATGCATTATAACTGGCGATGAGACTTGAATCTATGCTTACGACCCTGAAATAACCGATCAATCGAGCGAATATCATGACAAAATAGAGCCGAGACAAAAAAAATCGCGCCAAAGTCGCTCAAAAATCAAGGTCATGTTGACTGTTTTCTTCGATTATCGTGGTGTTATGCATTATGAATTCCTTCCAACCGGTCAAATAGTCAACAAGTAATATTATTTGAACGTTATGCGTCGTTTGCGTAACGCTATCCGCCTAAAAAGGCCGGAATTGTGAAAAGAAAATTCTTGGTTTTTACACCACGATAATGCACCATCCCATACTGAACTCGCAATTCGTGATCATTTCGGCAAAAACTCAACTCATATCGTTCCGCAACCACCGGATTCATCTGGCGCCGTGCGACTTCTGGCTGTTCACCAAGCTCAAAAGACCGCTCCAGGGACACCATTTTTATACGATAGAGTAGATTCAAGCCGCAGCGAAGACGGAACTGAAGGACATCCCGGAATGTGACTACAACCAGTGTTTCGAAGATTGCAAAATCCGTTGGCATAAGTGCATTGCATCGGGAGGGGATTACTTTGAAGGGGATGAAATTGATTTAGAAGCATAAATTAAGAATTTTCAAAATAAATACAATGTCACCTTATTTTTTTGGTCACAGTAGTACTTTAGAAAGACAAACATATACTAAACACTAATGATTATTTTGATATGACATTTGGCACAGATGTCACTGACAGTTAAACCAATCTAGAAGTAATATTTCGACGCATGGATTTTTGTGCGAAATTTAAATAAAAAGGTCTTACTTTTTTTCTCCTTATGTGATAACAGTATCTTTGTACCTACAATGGATGAAATTCAAAAACTTAACCCAGACCCATATAACAAACATATATAACGTATATAAATTCAACAAATGCAAAGCAAAAAATTTTCTGAAAATTCTAACTAAGCATAACCCGTATCTGATACTATATCTAGAGATGAAACAACAGCTTCAACGTCTAAAGCTACACGTAACACTCAGCCTATGAATACAACATACTTATAAGTGTGGTTAGCCAAACTAACCATTTCGATAATTCCATTTATTAATAATTTGATGGGCAAAGATGCAACAAAGCTATCGTAGTGTTCACATTTTTATATACCTTTTTGATATTTTTCACTTTTTCGGAATTACAATTTTTATTAGTCTTTAAGTGCCGTGTATAATTGGCTTTTAAATGCATTTGGTTATGGCTAGACCATAACATTTATTATGACTTTGTCGGTCTGCTCATATTTCACAGATACTGTGTGAGAATTTGGTAAAAAGCTGTATTCATTTATTTTTAATAACATGCGATGCATTTAAAGTTGACGGTGTCAATTCATACCAGGGCTATGTTGCTACTAAGGTGTACCGACTTAAACACCTGCGGTAAACAAACAGGTTGACAGATCGCGCTCATATTTGGCATAGTAATTAAAAACAGTCCTACCAACTTAGAAAAATATATATATATATATATATATATATATATTTTTTTTTTTTTTTGAAATATCGTGTACCCGAATAATTTTCCGGGTGCTTTTTTGTCGCAATGTATAGCTATCATACAAACTGAACGATCGGAATCAAGTGCTTACATAGAAAACTCTTTCATTTGACGAGATATTTTCAAGAAATTTGGCCTGGATTATTTTCTAAGCGATCTCAAACTAACTTGAGAAGGGTATTAGCCAACAACTTCGACAAAATATTTTAGATACGTTCATATTCCTCACCAAAATTGCTTTTATGACCACTTTACTATATACCAATAATAATTCATAATAAATACCTAAGTACATTTTTAGTATATGCAACCTGGTCTACGAAAAGGGGCTTAGGTGTCTAAAATAAAAATAAAAAAATAAAAAAAATTGATTTTTTGACACCTAAGCCCCCTTTTCGTAGACCAGGTCACATATATGTATACATTAGAGCAGATTTATTTACAGTGAGCATAAAAACGCCAACAGTCATGTTTGTGGAAAATGTTCTACAGAGCACTCTGAACAACTAGTTCCAAAGAGACTTTGAGTTTTGAAACCACTTTGGAGCCAAGAATTCTTATGGCGAATTTTTTTATGGATAACAAAAATGTGTTCGTCATTTTGATATTACATTAATAATTTGTCGGAATCGATCAGATAGTATGATATATGCCTTTATTCAGATTTTAAACTTCGTTCCCATAGATTCTTTGGCAAAGTTGTTCATAATGATCGGTAGAACGTTTTCGATATACGGAATTTTATAGAAAAATCGACCCGCTCTAATGTACACAGTTCTTTTTTCAATATTCGTACAGCTTATAAAATGTAAATAATGGCCTGTCATTGGGTACTCAGAAAGCTTCTTCACTTCGCGCATGAAACAAAAGCTGCTGCTGGCTACTGAGGCAGCACACGCTCCTGTCAAGCAATATTCACTACCCAGTGTTTGCCTTTCCATGAGTGATGATGATGATGTGGAAAATTTTTCACAAATCTGCTGATTGTCGCTTAAATATCACTCTTTGGTGCATTTGAAGAGAGACTGCACGCACTAAGCTGCATCAAGTGGCTACTGGAGACTCTACACAGTGTTGCGAGTTGGATGAAAGCAGAGACAAAATTATTATTAATCAGCAAACTCAAGTAAGTATTTTTCTATTTCTGAATTTATCAACTTTAAAACAAAGACAGTGTTCAACTCATAGAAAATAGGAACTTCAGCGTTTTAAAATACAAGAATATCTATTTTTCTATTTGATTGGAATTTTTGAAAAACTAGTTATTTAATATAGCTTTCTTAGATTTGCCAAGAGTTAGTCGAACAATCTATACCAGACACTCGAAAAAAGTACAGTACTTGTGTCGCAACCCTGTTGTAAAAATGTCTTCTGAATGAAAACCCTTCAGATGTGCGAGTACTCGCCAGAGGACCTGTTGGAAAAGGACCTGGCTGCACTCGGAATCTCCAGTTGGCGCCAAGCAGCGAAAAGGAAGAACGACTGGCGCCGCGCTGTTGTCACCCAGGCTATAACAGTGCAACCAGTGCCTACGCTTATAAAGACGAAAAAATTTTCATTTTCTTGTCTCATCTTAACCACTGTGCAGCGGTCCGCTCGCATCTTCAACGTATATCCAATAAGATCTCATATTTCTTTTGGCAATATATTCACTAAAGTTGTCGGGCTCAATCTACTAGACGTTGTGTGACAATGTGATCAATGAGTTTTGCACTTCAGTTCGTTCGTTGTGGTTTCCATTTTTATTTGGTGTTTACATAATCACAGTAGCATACGAGTACGTTCACACTTTTTATATCGACAAAGCAAATAACGAGCAAAGATGCTTAAGCGGATTCGCAAATAAACTTTATCAACATTATTTCTGCATCTTTTAAGCAGAAGTGATTAATTTTCAGTTTTCGAATATATGAGGTATTCTTCATATTCTTATGTAAGAATGATAGAGGCAAGATTGTAACGCGATTTGTGGTAAAAGAAACGACCTTTAACACTTGTGACGTCACGAACTAATGCAGGTTTTTGTCAAATGCGCTTTAAAAAACAAAACGGGCCTAAACTGTCATTATCTATATTTCTATAAATATTGATTTTTGTGTAAACAGAATGACGCTGGTTAAAGGCTGTTACCATCCATATATAATTATAAGATCAAAGTTCAAGTAGAAAAATAATATTTCTAAAATAAACTAGTTCTTTTCACTACTCCATTCCTAACTTAAATGTCAGAGGAAGCATCTTTAAACACCGACGGTTCGATAAGCAGCAGTTGGACAGATGTCTGAGCATTTTTTCAGTGAGGCTATCTATATCGTATACTGAGCACATTGAGACAAAACTCTAGGCAATCTCGCAGACCGCTCGGAAGGAAACGACCCATTTCTTATTATAAGGTTCCGAAAACAGAGCCCTCATTCGCAGTGGACACCATAATATCAGTAAAGTGTTCCTTAAAGAGAAATCTGACAAGGTTCAAGCAAATAATCAACTTGTCCTGAAATAAACTAAGGTTACTGATGACATTAAGTACAGGCCACTACAAGCTTAGGGGAATTTAGGGCACATTCTTATTATAATTTTATCGTTATTAGAGTTCGTGTATTAGAAAACTACAATGTTCATACATAAATTTAGTTTTTTATTGGTTTATTAAAATTTTTTTATCCAAACATGTTCCTAAAGTATTCCAATTACCCTCGGGTAGTTAGCATTCGCATATTATGGTCGGCCGCGCTGATGCTTAAGTTCTCGCCTGTTTTACGAAATATTTGATTCCATACAAATTATAGACCATTTCTTTATTGTTTAGTGTCCATATTCACAAAACTCTTTGCAGATGTCGTCGATCACACTGCGTTTAATCCTTTTTAAGGACATTCGCTGTTTTTTGGAATCCAACATGTATGAAATAAGCGCATGGACACAATCAAAGTAAAGCAAACCAGCAGTGCCCTCATTCAAATCCAGATACCGGAAGCGATTCACATTGCAAGTGCAACCGTCATATATAAAATATATTTTGTTATGCTCATCGTGTGCGCGAAATATCACATAATTGCCCCAGGGCGTCATGATGAAAACGCGATCCGCACAGCGCATGCCGGCGCGAACCAATTTACAAAGACTCTCGTAACTACCGCTCTCCGAGCCAACGACAGCCATGCGTTCGGGTTCTTCTAAAATTCCGGGATAGTGATTTGGTCTACAAGCCACGGCTCCTTTGCAGCAAGCGTCTTCCGTGTAACGGCACGGATCATCAGACTTTATCTTATCATTGCATTTAGGCTCTGGTGGCGGCGGAGGTGGTGGTAAGGGAGCTGGTTCCGCGTGAACCATGGCCGATGCCGCTTTCGATTGACGCACTGACATTTTGCTCTTCTTTCGTTTACCTTTGTCCTTGCCCTTGCCCTTACCCTTCTTTCCTTTCCCTAATGAGGGATCTTCACTTAAAGCGCTTTTGCGGCCTTTTTTGCCTTTCTTGCCCTTTTTTCCACCATCGGCTTGGTCATCTTTTTTGCCTTTCTTATCCTTTTTGCCTTTCTTAGCCATAATGATAGTGGAGTAGAGGGTGCACTTTTTTAAACTTTAAATTTTTTTAATTTTCATTTATTTAAAAATTATGTTCTTTGTTTTTATTTAATTTTGATTTAAAAAATTATTACAACATACTGAAATATTTTGAAAAGTTTGAAATGTTTGAACAACTTTTATTTCTACGTAAAGTTCAATACGCAAAGCGTACGAATGAAAACAACGATCTGTTTATAAAAAACTATTTCTATGAAATACTTATAATATAGATTCTACGCATATTTAGAAACATTAAGTTACCAACAGTAAAAAAGACAACTGCATATTTTTAAGCCAAAACTAAAAGAAGAATTTTGCAAGCGATTAAATTTTTTCACTCCTTCGTTTTTATCATTCATACTAAATTAAACGAAGAAATTTAGTTGACATATTATTGACTTTAGAGTTGTTATAGTACGAAATGAAATAGAAATCGTAGAAATCTGTCTCACATGACCAAGGAATGTGCCCTAACAAAGTCAAAACATAGTTGTAGTATTAAACCTGTAACTTTCAAGTCTTGAAAGAAATAACCATCCATAAAAGAAAAACCGCAAAAGTGTATTGTTTTTGTAACGGGTGATTTTTTTGAGGTTAGGATTTTCATGCATTAGTATTTGACAGATTACGTGGGATTTCAGACATGGTGTCAAAGAGAAAGATGCTCAGTATGCTTTGACATTTCATCATGAATAGACTTACTAACGAGCAACGCTTGCAAATCATTGAATTTTATTACCAAAATCAGTGTTCGGTTCGAAATGTCGAAATCGACAAATTTTGTTCAGCGATGAGGCTCATTTCTGGTTGAATGGCTACGTAAATAAGCAAAATTGCCGCATTTGGGGTGAAGAGCAACCAGAAGCCGTTCAAGAACTGCCCATGCATCCCGAAAAATGCACTGTTTGGTGTGGTTTGTACGCTGGTGGAATCATTGGACCGTATTTTTTCAAAGATGCTGTTGGACGCAACGTTACGGTGAATGGCGATCGCTATCGTTCGATGCTAACAAACTTTTTGTTGCCAAAAATGGAAGAACTGAACTTGGTTGACATGTGGTTTCAACAAGATGGCGCTACATGCCACACAGCTCGCGATTCTATTGCCATTTTGAGGGAAAACTTCGGACAACAATTCATCTCAAGAAATGGACCCGTAAGTTGGCCACCAAGATCATGCGATTTAACGCCTTTAGACTATTTTTTGTGGGGCTACGTCAAGTCTAAAGTCTACAGAAATAAGCCAGCAACTATTCCAGCTTTGGAAGACAACATTTCCGAAGAAATTCGGGCTATTCCGGCCGAAATGCTCGAAAAAGTTGCCCAAAATTGGACTTTCCGAATGGACCACCTAAGACGCAGCCGCGGTCAACATTTAAATGAAATTATCTTCAAAAAGTAAATGTCATGAACCAATCTAACGTTTCAAATAAAGAACCGATGAGATTTTGCAAATTTTATGCGTTTTTTTTTTAAAAAAAGTTATCAAGCTCTTAAAAAATCACCCGTTATATTCACAACGAACAAAAAAAAAATTAAGTTTTAAAGGTGTTATGTCGAATTATTGGTGTTTAACAAATTAATTAAACCCTACCAGCTATATTCGTAAGTTTAGTTTCATGGATGATAATATTACCTACATATGTACATATACTATATGATAGGGCTACTGGATCAGTTTAGACTAGATATATCCTCTTCTTGAGATTCATAAAATAAATTTTGCTAGAAAGTTTTGCTTATAAACTTCGCTCTATAGAGAATATTCAGAATATATTTCAATCATTTGAATGGTCTGACTTCCGTTATGTTTCAATGATGATTTTTTAATTTTAATTAAATCAAATTAGGAGGACCAAATAGAAAGATACCAAATAGGCACCATTAGTAAGTCCTCTTTAGGTTCTATGCGGAAGCTTTATTCAGAATTCGTAAGTATTTAAAGCTACTAGATATACATACGAGTACTATATTTAAAATTACCGATTGGTAAAATTTACTGCCCAAAAATTTCTTGGATTGGCTGTAGAGCAATTGTTTATTACAGTTCAGATAACTGAGGTCTAAACTGTTTAATTAGGTCTAACCTTATACTAATCAAATACCTGACTATTGGATTTCTGAAAAATGAAATTACGTAGCTAAGCTTGTTATATAGGTTAACTAGAGATGATCTCAAAAATAAGAAACTCTGAACATAATATAAGCTCTTCCTGATGTGGTTAATAGCCAGTATAATTGTGAATTCATCGAAATTACAGATAATATGACAAAAAATTATCGAGGTAGTTAGCATGTATACATTGAATATATTTTATTCAAAATAAAAAGGGTTCGGAAAATTAAGTTAGATGGCTGACCTAGAGAGATGGCACGCGGACTGCTACAAATATATGTAGTTCTTTGTGAAATCATGGAAAGAAGAACTATAAATTAGCCAAACACTTAGTAGCCAATAGAAATTCTGCGTGGGGGTTAATTTCCATTCCCACCAGTTTGGTGTGATACCTGAAGGTATGCGCTTCCTAGTGTTAAAACTTTTTTAACCTCCCAAAATCGGAACAGTCAGAAGAAAAAATTGAGTTATTTACACTTCATCTTCTTTCATACAGTTTCTGCAGATAGCGTCTGGTAAGATTCTCAGCATTACAGCGAATACACCAACAGGGCAGTGACCTGTTAGAACCCCCACAATTAGGGAGATGCTTGCCTTACTGAGAGAAAGATATCACTAGATTTCTTGCGATCGACCTTGTCCCAAAAGGATTTTGCAACAACGCATGTACCGATAGTGGCACAGCTTGTTAGCCAAGCTACAGTGATGCCCAGCTATGTAATAGTAGAACACTAGAGGATACGGAAGCAGCAAACTGCTCCCATTCTACTAATTTAGGGTGCCTCTCCTTGCCATCTCATCAGCTTTACAATTGTCTGCGAGTCCACTGTACCCTGGCACCCATACTAGTCTTATCACAAAGAGACTCGACGCTATTGCTAACGAGGTTAAGCACTCAATGACCAGCCCTGAACGCGCTGTTAATGAGTTCAAGTCTAGTATCGCCGCACTGCAACCTTGGCTCTGAAAACACTGCAATAGTTAGAAAGTCTGAAGCTGGAGTTGATAAAGAGCTCCTGACAGTAAACTCCTCTTCTTCCTTTAAGAAGCTCACTGCCCCTCTCCTCCAATGGGTTCTTCACACCTACAACTCTCTTGTCGATATATAGGCAGTTAAGGAGCCGCACAGTTCGGATTGGTGACTCCATGGTCCAAGTAATCCTGTATGAAGTCAAAGTATGAGAGGATTTCCGAGTGCTCAAACACCTTCCGACGATGTCTAAGGGCCATGGTAGGAATGGAGCTTGGTGCATCACACATGCTGATGAGCAACACCCTCTAGAGCCCTCCACCCCATAAAGACTCCATAGAACATAATGGGTTTGACTTTGGTGTCTTAGAGACAGAGTACCACTTTCGGTGGGTGACCACACTTTTTGCCAATAGCTCCTCTATTATTACAATATTTAGCCCTGCTGATGTAGAATGATTGGGCAATGAACATTTAGAAAAAAAACGAGTCATAATACGATGCGTGTATACCTAAAATGTTCGACCAGCGCGTGTTAGCAAGCAGTTGATTGTACACCTGTGTCTGCAGCATAAAACCTCGTTGTAACGGATGCAATATTCTTACTTTTGTGTTCAAAACAATGTAGATGTTTATTTGAAAAGAGACTGTGTGAATGGACGCTTGCAAATCGGGATTACACAATGGTTGAATGCAACACCGAAACCGTTTTATGGATGAACACATCGAAATATTATTATTCTAAGCGTTTACCTGATCGCAAACAATATTTTAATAGCCTTTCGTGTATTTTAGTATCTACATTTTTATAGATTGAAAATAAAATAAAGCAAATGCATTCATAAAGCACCTCTTCGCACACAACTTCCTCACATTTATGAGGAAATACACAGTTAACCCTAACGGCATTCGCTTTGTGGCGTTAGTGACCGGGCCGAGACAGTAAACTTTACCGTTATGGCTACATTCATTCATAGACATATACACATGGTTATTCTTTTTATTTATTTCTGCTGCTTTGGTAGCACGCGCGTTCACATATTACAAGCAAAATTTGGTCGATGAGTTGTCTTCGGTTGCGTTTTACGCCACGCTCATCGCTTTTATGATGCTTGTGTGAACAGAAGATGTGCGATTGCGTCAGGATTCGACGAAACCGCGAAACGCTAACAACCGAAAAAGTGAATGGATAATTTTTGTTGTAAATGTAATGAATATAAACGAACATCGCTTGCCGAAAAAAACGAATCATTTATGTGAATAAATGCATTTAAACGGCAGATAGAACCAACAAGGGTGATGTAATTTATGCAAGATTCTCTTTCCAGAGTTTTGAATACCGTCAACTGTGCGTTGCTCATACCCGTCTATTGGCTGTCCTAAGCTAGATCAAAATCAAATGTCCTATCAAGTCAAACGCCATTGTATGATTGTGCTCAAGAATTTCACAATTACTTTTTGTATATTGAATAACAGCTCGAAAACTGAAGTGGGTACCTTTAATCCGCTAAACCTAAACTACTCCCAACTCATGACGCTCCCATGGAACCACCGGCTAAGTATTACTTCGTGGGAGGGTCAGGACATTTAAGTCTCCTCTATTGTGCGGACTGACGGACGCCTAATCTGTTGAAAACGGCTCATGTATCCATACTGGTGCTGCATCTTTACATTTAGGGTAATCAGCGCGCAGTGCTTTTTCGTGCCACCTTCTTTTTCCACTTCCTCCTCAACTATGGCTCGAAATATTTTGTAGCAAACAAAAATTATTTTACTATGAAATGCAGCGTATTGCCAAAATTTCTATGAATCGTGATAAAACTATAGTGGTCTAGTTGGAGGCGCAACTACCATTAAACCTAGAATTCATGCCAAACAAGAAGCCTTTCTAGAAAAGAGCAAAAAATTCATCGGTTGCCCCGTTTTGCTGGAAGTGAGTCAATGGCAAAAGTAAAGAATGGTTTGGAGATCTGTTGTCTTCTTGTGGCTTACTACTAAACTGTTTTTCCTTAGACCAGCAGACGTTGGTCACAACGTTCTTTGGGCTCAGAACAAATCCGAATAGGTCTAGAAAGCTTTTCGCCCTCAGCATCTTTTAATGGTTGTAGTAATTAAAAGTCCGAAGGTGATTCATGAGAAGATGAGAAATAATCACTGCAATACTTTCTTCACGAATACCCCACATTTTCTTGATCAAAGCAAAAAGGCTGTTAAACATTCAAATTAAATAGCGAAATTGGAAATAAAACGTGTAAGCAGATTTGTGATAGATTCTGGATTTCTTTCCGCCATTTTAGGTGTTGTGAGTGACGAGGAAGGCGAGAGATTCCATCAGGCCATTTAATGGAGAATCTCTATTAAGTAAAATGAGCGTAGAAAAGCTGGCAAATTATTGTTGGAGACTTAAAACAGACCTAACTAGAACTCCAGAAGCCAAATATTCACGAAAACACTTTAAGAAAATATATGTTTTGATGCTTACTGGTCCTAATAGTTACATTAAAAAGTTGATATGAGTACTTATGTGACAAATAATGTTAAAATTTTGTTAACCAGTGTTAAGTGTTTTTACTCAATCTGAGATATGGAGTTCCGTTGGCAAGAAATACCCAAGGAGGGTTGGTATTACCGATGGACGGAATTGTATCATTCCCACGGGCAGAAAACGCTATGAAACGAAAACTTATCTTAGAATTTCATTAGGAAGAGGCATTTATTGTTAAAAATATTTTTAAAACTGGGCATGGCCCTCTAATAATTTTAATGTACATAACTCCTAAACCATTGAAGCTAAGAAACCGAACTTGGTCGGGTAAGGGTTTTGTCATCACTAACTACCCTCTGAGAATGGGTGAATTCGGGTTATAAATTCGGCCACTCCACATAAAATGGTTTTCTCAAAAACTACTAAAAGCGCCGTTAGGTCAATAAATAAGGCGTCGGAGACATAGAATTTTACACTTGAGATTTTATGAAAGCCATTTATGCAAGTTGGTGTCAACTTTGGACAAGGGTAGTGGTACCGCCCATACTGAGATGAAAACCCATATCTCGGAAGCTCTGCATAGGTCATATTATCCTAAAATTACTGTATTAAATGTGAAAATCCCACCTACTTTCCATATAACACAATGTTATGTTGCATCTGATTCTTTTACTTTTCAGTATACAAATCAAGAACCAATCAATGTATCCAGATAAAGCTTTGCAGTAATAGTGCCTCGAGGTAGCGCCATATTATGACCAAATCGGATCGGAACTGCTCAAGCTCAAGATAAATAATATTTGAACCCCAGTTCTGTGAATGTTTTATCAAAAATTTCGGTCAATATCTGAGATATATTATACAAATTCGGAGGGAATACTTTTTTGATAATAGAGTCCTTGTATGTCAAAAATGGATTCAATCAGGTCAATAATTCCCTTATACCCCCTCATACCTAATAGAAAAATTTTTAAATTTGTGGGTGACTTTATGCCTCATATACATACGCACATGTAGGTATAGGCGAATTTGTTAGTGATCTTAATATAATTGCTTAGAACGGGGCTATTATGACGCTAAAATACCAAAATACTAAAAAAATTTACAATGTTACATACAATCACCAATCACATGGAGCAAAGTCAGCCGGATGTTCGAAAATCCTGATATTGGTTATATGTAGGTAAGTCAAGTTTTCGCCCGATTTTATTTATTTTAGGCACAACGACGCACTGTTATGAGTAAAATTTGTAATTTTCATTGAGATAATCCAATCCCCCGGAAGTTCGAAAATCTTTATACTAGATATATGGGACTCAGGGAAGTATTGACCCGATTCAACATATTTTTAATGCACAGAAATACAATTCCCAGGAAAGGATTATGTCTGAATTTCCGTTATATATCTCATACTTTGACAGATATTTTCAGTCAAAAGTCAAGTGGAGTCCATATTTCCGGAATTTGGTGGCTTGGACAGCTTTGGTTGGATTTGGACAATTTTTCGTCGTAAGCTAGCATACTTTAAAGAATTATGTATTAGTGCAAATTTGTATCCCTTTTTACTATTTGCTTCTTGATTTGAGTAAGAATCAAATGGAATTTAAAATTGTTTTACATGAGAAGTATTCGTAGGCGTGGTTGTAATCCGATTTCGCTCATTTACGTACTCTGAAAAAGAAATATGAAAAGAATGCTATGTACTAAATTTAATCGAAGTCGGTCGATCGAGTCCGGAGATATATGATTTCACCAAAAAGTGGGCGGTGCCACGGCCATCGTTCAATTTTCACCCCAAACCATTCCGGAATTAAAATTTGATGTCTTTAGAGTAATTAGTTATTGATTCGTTGCGATATTAGCAGTTTTTAACAGTACCGTTATATGGGGAGTGAGCGGGGTTTTCCTCCAATTTCATCCATTTTCACACTGTCGTAAGAAGTTCTTATAATATTTGCACACGCTGAGAAAATTTGGTTGTTGTAGCTTTGGTACTTTAGGAGATATGTACATTAAGCTGATTAGAAGGCGAGGCCACGACCAAAATTACAAAATCTTTTGCCCACAGGTGCTCCTTGCTTCTGCTTTTATATCTTATTTTGTGCATTTTGTGGTCCGACTACACCCATCTACGAACTCGTATTTTTTGTACTAAGGAATCAGGGTAGCAGGTTTCATCGAGACATCTCAATTTTAACTTAAGCTACAGCTTGAACAGACTATCCTGATTATTTACATATATATAACCCTATGTCTACAGTGACTCACACGTCTAACCGGATGCGTGCGTTGCCAATGATGACACCCTCCAATCATGTAGTGAACATCTTAAAAATGATACATATGATACATCAAATTAAAGGAAAAATATTCTATTTTATTTTTGGAAACTTAAAAATAGCAATAAATTTGTTCACTGCGTAAAAGTTAGAGAAATAACTCGCAACATACAAAATTTGTTCCACACAACTAACCAGAAAATTATAAGAAGTAACCTTCTACAAGACACGGTACTTCTGGTCGTTGTGGAATTCCACTAGAACAAACACTGAGTATTCTTTTCTGCATATTAATAGTTATCGGCAAGTCGGTGAGTAAGCCACATGACAATATGACGCCCCGCGTACTCATATGTAGGTAGGTAGGAGTGCAGGCCTATCGGGCTCAATTAGCACTTGATGTGCCATTTTGATACACTGTTCGTAGAACCTCCTGTATCTGCTATTACGTTTCACTTTCTCTCTCAAACCATTTTGAGATTTCGATGAAACTACTTATGTCCAATATGCTTTTAGTGGAGATCCATTCAAGGTTTGGTGCTTGATGGATTCCAAGTGTTTTGTATCGGATATGTGCTAGAGCTGGGCGTTCGCAGAGAAAGTGGAAGATTGCTTCCTTGTTCCCTGCTACTCCGCAGCCACGGCAGATGTCGTTGTAGGGCAAACCCATTTTGGATGCATGTTCCCCAAATGGCCAGTGCCCTGTTGTGGTTGTAGTTACTCTGTAAATACTTTTTCTTGACCTATTTAATAAGTCGTTGGTTCTTTTCCTGTCATATGTTGGCCATAAATGTTTAGTTATGACGAACTTTGTAATGTTTTTCCACCTGTTATTTGCAACTTGTTGAAACTGCCTATTGATCTCTCCTTTGATCGATCCTAGCGGGCTTAGTATTAGCTCCGCCTCGGATTCGCTGAGGAAAGCTCCTGCCTTTGCCAACTCGTCTACTTTTTCATTACCGAAAATGTTCCTGTGGCCGGGAACCTAGATCAAGTTTAGTTGGAGCTTGTCTTTTATTGAGCTTAGTGCTCTCTTGCAGTTGTGAACTACGCTGGAATTTGTCATGGGTGAAGACAAGGCCAGGAGTGCCGCCTAGCTATCCGTTAATATAGTGGCTTTTTTTTATATTCCCGTGGTTTTCTAGTAGAGCTTCGCAGACCTTGTCTATGCCTAGTACTTCCGCTTGGAAGATGCTAGCCGAGTTCGGTAGACGTATGGAGACAGATATGCCTAGATCAGCGGAGAATACCCCCGTGCCTACTCCGCAGTCCATTTTGGAACCGTCGGTATAGACTGAGGTGGTATCCTCCTCTCCTATTGAACCTCTTCTCCATTCTCGTCTAAATGGTATCCTCACCTGGAATTGTCTATTGAAGTCCAGCTTTGGGAGAATGTAGTCTGATTTATTAATGGTGAGCTTGTTTAGGATTACACTATGTCCGCAGTTCTGCTGACAAGCCGAAGAAAAGTTTATACTCAAACTTGTTGAAAAAAATCCATTTCCTTTGGCGGAAAATGTAAGGAACCTATTGGAAAATGAAATAGGGAAGACGGTTTCAATCGGAACACTTCGCCACACACTTAGAAGCGTCGATTAATATGGTAGAGCAGTTGTAAAAAAGGCGTCGTATCGAAAAAAAATAGAAAGAAAAGGCTAGAATTTGCGAAATGGCATTTAAAAAGGCCTGGTAAGTTTTGGCAAAGGGAAAATGGCATCATTTTAATTTAGTAATCATAAAACAGTATTATTACTGCTTTTTCAAGTTTCTTTTGACACACGATATCAAGTTTAACTTGCAGGCATCAGATGGCTGAAGTTTTGTATGGCGGCGTCCCAACGAAGCTTACTTGCCTAAACATACTATGGCAACACTTGAGTACGGTGGTGGAACAGTAATAGTTTGAGGATGTATATCGGCTAAAGAAACGGCCAACCTGCATTTCGTGCAAGGTATTATGGATTGTTGACGTTATAAAAGAAAATTTAAAGCAGTCATGTGTCACATTGGGAATTAAAGACAATTTTATATTTTACCAAGACAATGATCCGAAGCACAAATCCGAGATTGCTCATACTAGGTTAATATACAATGCCCTCGTGCACTGGGTACACCTGCCCCAGATCTGAACGTTACTACTACACTATGTAAAGCAGTCAGTCGAAAAGTATACCAGCGGCAATATTCCAATGTTGCTGGGATAAAAACGGCTATTTTGGAGGCTTGGAAGGCAATACCACCAGAATTTTGTCAAAAACTTGTCGCCTCTATACCAAGGCGACTAGAAGCAGTTTTATCTGCAAAAGGATATGCTACGAAATATAAGTAATCATTAGCTTATTAAAAAATCCGGTTAGTTGTGTGGAACGAATTTTGTATGTTGCGAGTTATTTCTTCAACTTTTACGCAGTGAATAAATTGATTACTATTTCCAAAAATAAAATAAAAGATCTTTCCTTTAATTTGATGTATCATACGTATCATTCTTAAGATTTTTACTTTATGATTGGAGGGTATCATCATTGGCAATGCACGCATCCGGTAAGACGTGTGAGTCACTGTATCTTGATTAGTTTGAGGTGATACATACAGCCGTTAGGAAAACAAAACTATTATACTCTATAGCAACATGTTGCAAGAGTAAACATTTTAAAAATAGATAAATATACAGAAAATGTGCATATGTAAGATTTTAAAGCGTTTCATATAGAAAAAGAAATATATTACCGTTAGTAGATTCACAGAGGATAATGTGAACAAAATTCCACGATCTTGTATATATCTTATTCGAAAGTGGATCGTATTGTGATTGTCGATGAAACATGGATCCATTGAAACATATCAGAAACCTAGTAAAAATAGAAACATTGGTCTTCACTGACTGCCAAACTTGATCCAAACAAAACGAAGAATGTCCTTGGGAAGTACAAACTGGGCACAGGGCTCTAATAGTAAACTACTTGGCCGATTTGGTTACAAGTTGTGGAAAATATGGCGAATAAGAATGTAATCTTCTGTTATGACAGGATTAAAGAAGTTTAAAGCATCACTAGGTCAAAGCCAAGAGTAAAAAGTAAAAATTAACTCTCACAATAAAATTTTTCTAAAATTTTCCTCTTTCTTTGTAGGCTAAATATTTACCGGATCATCGTCCTAAATATTTATGTATTTCCATATATACATGGGAAACTTTTTTTTCGAAGTCCAAATTAATGTAGGTACTTAAAATCAGCTGTCCAAAAATTTTGAAAGTTCAAAGCTAATGAGTGCCCTAGGTATGATATGAAAATTTCAAACGTAACTTTATTTATCAAAGGAAAATTCATTGCAACCGTGGCACTTCCGTAATTGGAGAAGAAATATTGAATTGTTCACCGTCAAATTGAACAAATGAACTTATGTAACCATATGTTAGCGATCAGAGCATTTTTGTATGTATAATAGTTGTCAGGTGAAGAGGCAGGTTGCATACAGAGTGAAGCAACTAACTGACAGTTTCAGTAGTTAACCGTTACTATCTTTCAACTGGCTCACTGACTACTTGCCCCGGTGATGACACTCGAGGTTTATGCTTCTGGCTTTCCTGTGCCACACCATAATAATGCACTTAAACGCATATATTCACATACATAGATATATACATGTAATTCTGTCAACTGTCGCATGCACCTCCACTGGTACTCGCCGCAAGTTTACTGCCGCTGCTAACATACATATATACATACTCGTATTTACGTGGAAGTCCATACATACTTACAACCGGACAGAAAAACATGCCGGCCTGTAATCGACGTGACGTGGGAATTGCCTTTACTACTGCTAAAATTTAGCTTTTATTTTAGACACTGTGACATTTCGTTGCAGTTTTTGTTGCTGCGATTGGTTATAGTCAAGCGTCTAGCGTTGCGGAAGCGAGTACCGCCGTTATGGCAGCATTTCCTCACCTTAAGCCCCTCTGGTGCTCTGCTAAGCGCCTGTCGACAGACAACTGTTGCATTCACTTGCATTAACGGCGCTTAATTCATCTGCTATTTTTATATCGCTTTTTTTTTGTTGTATATCAAGATGGTGCCAGTCACCTTTCGTGTAATCAAATGTTTGCCGAATTTTCGGATTTTGTCTGCTGCATACTATGCCGTAATTGTATTGATTGCTTTGTTGTTATTGTATCAATTGCGCGAAAATGTCTAGTTCACTAGCTTGTAGACATGCTTTAGTTACTGAATCCTGAACGCATGGTTACAATTGTCTCTGAATTACTATTTGACGATTTGGAAATAAAATCTCAAGAATTGAGAACAATTTCGTTATCTCACTTTAAAGTAGCTGCTGCAAATAAGAGATATAGAGAATAGAGATTAAAATAACTATAGTTTTAGTTATTTCTGATCAAAACTTTAAATTCTCAGATGTCAAATATCGAAGGGTATTTTATGAGATCTGAATTGAATATAAAAGCTGCTTAAACCGGCTGAAAGCATAAATGTGGAACTTTACCAACACATCAAATTAAAGCGAGCGATTGCCGATAAAATCCCGGAATTTACGACTAGCAATAATTTTTCATCATGATAACGCTCAGTCACATAGTGCAAGACTGGTTAAACACATCAGAAAAGATATTAGAAATTGGCTCCATTCATTATTGACGCAGTTCTTTTGAGATGGAATTCACAAATTACCAGAAAGATGGGAAATGTTACAGATGGACAATACTTTGAAGGGGGTATTCTACTCTAGAATTTTGATAAATTCGATTTTTTTCATATATTTAAAGTTTAGACCCTTAAGAACATATCATCCAAAGGATTTTTAAAAATTAAAACTATTTTAAGAGCTACAGTTACTTTAGTGACGCAGTACCCTCTCTCTCCCAGACTCACGTTTTAAACGCGTTTTTCTCGAAACTACTTTTTTTCCACACGTTACCGGCATTATCTCAAGTTCTATACAACCGATTTACTTGAAATTTTGTGTGAACCTTCTTTATATAATCCTTTATCGTTCCTACCAGCATTTTTGTTTTTAATATTTTAAAAAAATTCAGGAATTTCAAAAAAACAGCGTAAAAAAGGATATTTATTTTCAGGCAGTCGCCATTTTTCAAAAAAAAAAAAACTTTTCCTGTTCCCTATTCTATATGTAGTATATATAACAGCATCCTTACTGATTAAGAATTTCTTTTGATTTTTTTTCAGATCACCAGGAGAGTCAGCATCATTGTCACCAGGATGCGCCAGTTTTTTACACCTGCCTCTCCCCCCTCTAATTATTTTAATTTTTAATATTTTTTTGTAAAATTCTTTTTTCTGTATTCTTAAGATATCAATAAAAACACCATAAAAAAATGGATAGTAAAAATATTTTTTGGTTTTTTTTTTAATAAAATTCAAAAAAAATTCCCAAAATTTGATTTCTCGACTAGAATACCCCCTTAATACTAATATACATGTTTTTTTTTTTTAATAAAGAGAAAAGAGAAATAAGGATAGGAAATAAATTTATTAAGAGTTTGATTTAAGGTTTGGACTAATTTCAGTCATATGTAACGCGTAACCACATTAGTTTCCAAATGCACTGCCGTTTAGAAGAAAACTTGTCCATTTACATATATTAGAATATCACCCATATAGACTACCAAAAATGGTTTAAAATTAGGTGGAATGACGGAAATCACTATAAAACAAATAAGGGATAGAGAAAGGTAAGAACTGATTGCGTTAACTTTTGCCATTTCTCAAGTATAATTGACAGCATTCAACTTTTCACGTTATTTTTTGAAGATAAGAACTGTTTGACATAAGTATAAAGCTTTAAGGCAGCTAAAATGAAAATATTTATACTTATACATATGTATGTAGTTCAAGGGAACTGGGGCAATTCGTTGATCGATTTGATACATGTCGACATTAAACAATAGTATATCCAGTAGTAGGATTTCTTACTTATTGACCGATACGAACTCATTCAGAAGTTTGAAATTCGTATATAAAGGATATGGAAGCGCCCTGAAATACCATTCTATCACTTTTCGGCATTTCCTTTACACGTGAAATATGCTCCCCTAGTTTCATGAAGATATGATTTTGACTAATAAGGTGGCATTGTATTTATTTTGAAAATTCTTTATTAATTCTTCCCTTCAAAGTAATCCCCTCCCGATGCAATGCACTTATGACAACGGATTTTCCAATCTTCGAAACACTGGTTGTAGGCACTTTCCGGGATGGCCTTCAGTTCCGCCTTCGCTTCGGCTTGAATCTCCTCTATCGTATAAAAACGGTGTCCCCGGAGTAGTCTTTTGAGCTTGGTGAACAACCAGAAGTCGCACGGCGCCAGATCAGGTGAATACGGTGGTTGCGGAAAGATATGGATTGTGTTTTTGGCGAAATGATCACGAATTACGAGGGCAGTATGAGATGGTGTATTATCGTGGTGTAAAAACCAAGAATTGTCTTTCCACAATTCCGCAAATGACCCATAACGTTCAAATAATATTCCTTGTTGACTGTTTGAGCGGTTAGAAGAAATTCATTATGCACAACAGCACGATAATCGAAGAAAACAGTCAACATGACCTTGATTTTTGAGCGACTTTGGCGCGATTTTTTTGGTCTCGGCTCTCTTTTGGCACGATATTCGCTCGATTGATCGGTTATTTCGGGGTCGTAAGCATAGATCCAAGTCTCATCGCCAGTTATAATGCATTTCATGACACCCTGGTAGTCGGAAAGCATCGTTTCAAACACTTCAACGCGACGCCTTTTTTCCAAAAAATTCAATGTTTTCGGTACCAGTCGGGATTTGACGCGCTTGAGGCCCAAAACATCCTTCAAAATGGTATTGGCTGAGCCTTTCGATATGCCAACTTCATCAGCAAGGTCTCTAATCGACCATTTTTCAACACTAAATCTTTGATTTGTTGAACGTGAGCTTCGTCGGTTGAGGTTGATGGTCGCCCTGGACGCTCTTCGCCTTCGACACGTTCACGGCCGGCGTGGAACTCACTATACCACTTGTAAAAATTTTTTTTAAATATAGCCTCATAACCAAAGGCTTTCTGCACCATCCTCAAGGTATCCGCAGCAGAAAATTGATTCCGTAAACAAAATTTAATGCAAATTCTTTGCTCAACAAATTTCGACATCCCAAAAAACGAAAAACTCACTTTTAGCAGCTCACAAAACGACACGTATCTCAAATACTAATGAATATTTTGACATGAAATTTGACATAAATGTGACTGACAGTACTACCAACCTAAAAAAAAAATAATTCTCCAAATCCTTCGACGCGCGCAGTTTATATTTAAATGTCCTTATTTTTTGGACAAAGTAGTATAACATATGTTAAGGTATAAAATCAGCCGAATTTTTAAAAACCATAAGAAAGATATTCTGACCGAATTTCGTTAAGATAATTTACATATTGAACGATACATATGTATATCATATGCCGTATATAGTCAACCGGAGGATCGAAAATCTTTATAATAGCTATACTCGTAAAAGGGTTGGAGGCTGTATTGAATCGATTTTATCTATTTTTAGGAAAACAACATACTGTACCATCGTGCTATAATAGTCTGCTTACACCCAACTGCGATACCAAACTGCCTTTTCTCAAGTTATTATTTGCACGGGCAGACGGACGGTTGGACAAAGAGTCACCCGGTCTCCAGAGGAAATTATTCACATAAATTACAGGAAATATTTTGTTTTTCGGTTCTCTGAGAGCTGTCAAAACTATCAACAGTTTAACGATAGATATAGAATACAGAGTACACAAGAATATCGATAAACCTAGGTATACTCGCTTATTTTGTTACGAAACCAATAAACCTTAGCTTTTCCATTAATACCTGCAAATTAAGGTCTCTTCTTACAATATTATCATACCGCAATAGGGTTATGTAAAAGCTAAAACCTTCTGATTCTCATTCCTATGAAGAACGAAATGATAAAAACGATTGGGTATACGCCAACCATGAGCAGAGTATCAGTTTTGAAAGGCGTGCTGAACACAGTACTCTACTGAAAAGATAAGAATAGTGGAGTTGAGCTAAAAAGTGCGTTGAGGGCATGTAGTATATACTTGAATAATAAAATTTTACAAACAAATATACACAAATTACATAATTTGTAAGCTTCAATCGCCGCTTAATGGTGGCTTCACTGGCGCGCATTCTCGATGCACCAGTCAGACCGCACACTTTATAGCTTAACTAAGCGCAACAAAATTCGCAAAAAATAAGCTAAACGACTGTATTCCGGTTGAATTGCAAGTATGTTTAATGTGGACGTGGTAGCCGAGTCTAACAGAGTAAATGTTTAAAAACCGTCAGTCTGCACGCCGTCTAGACATTCGCTTGGTATTTTACAAAGCTAAAATGACCGCACCAATTGAGTAGCGGCAAGTCTGCTTTGCTTCTTCACCAATTTTATAAACGACTATGCGATTGATTAATCAAATTCTCTATTACAACTAGAAACTCATCATATGCTAAATTATTATCACAAGCGCACTCTGCCACCGATCATCTTTGCCGTTCCATGCGCTCATTCCTTTTATTGATGACTCGTTCGTTCACAAATCGATTGCTTTTGACGCTTCACTCGGCTCTACGCTGAAATGTTATTGATTTAGAAAGGCATGTTTTATAACGGTAGATCAATAAATGTTACAGTAATGGAATTCGACTATATCATAAAGCTTAAAATAATTGGCACTTATGCAATTGAGATGTAAAATGTAACTGATTGAAGGGACTGATGATTTCAGAATCCAATTAAGCTATTAAATATTATGAAAATATTTAGAGATTTATTTCAAAACAAGAAAAGACGTGAACTTCGGCTGCACTGAACCTAATATCCCCTTCACAGATGCATTTCTTTTAGTAACTATGTGTTCAGTTTGTATAGAAGCTAAATGCTATAGTAATCCGATCTGAACAATTTTTTCGGAGATTCTATTGCATATTACTTAAACAGCAAGTCATGTCAAATTTCCTGAAGACTCCACGTCAAATGTAAAATTTTTCAATACTAGAACTTGATTTCGTTCGTTCAGTTTGTATGGCACCTATAAGTTATAGTGATCCGATATCGGCAGTTCCGACAAATAAGCAGCTTCTTGAAGAGAAAATGATATTTGTAAAATTTCAAAGAAAAGAAATTTCAAAAAAACGATATCTTAAAAACTCAGGAACTAGTTCGTATGAATACAGACAAATAGTTGGGCAGACGGACATGGTTAAATCGACTCAGCTCAACATACTGATCATTTATATACATAAGTATATACTTTATAGGGTCTCCTACGCTTCCTTCTGGATGTTACAAACTTGTGCCCTCCCCTCTACCACAACAGCTGACATAACCCCAGCATATTGATAAATATAAATTTACAGCTGGGTGATACTGAAGATCACATCATCTTTGTTCGGAAACATGGATCCAAGAGCTTAATATTGCGTCTGCAGACTGCTGTTCAGAGTAGCATTAGGTACCTGGAAGCTTCAGAATCCGCATCGCAGAACTGACAGTTTGCACAGAATGCTAGATCCATGTTAAATAGATGCTTTTTGCTTACAATTCCTTGTGCCAACGCAACAATTAGTCGAAATTTGTCTCTCGAGAGGTTGATTAAATTTTTAAACCTACTGAGATTGTTGCCATGGAGGATGTGTAGAAGTTCATGCAAGTGAGGAAAGTTATCCTCTGATCGCCTTTCACGATTCTTTTACATATGACTCAATCAGCTCACGACTTCGAGTTTAAGACCAAGTATCCCCTGAGTAGCCTAAGAACATCCCTTCGAAGGACAGCTAAAGTGAGAAGGCAAAATATCCCCTACACAAGGTTGTGCGCTGGGTTTGGGACCCGCCACGTAAAAAACGCTCCCAATGAAAAGATACTAACTGCATCGGATGATAGATCGCCCTATTGATGACGACCACAGCAAACGAAACAAGGGTTATGATTTGAGGGCATGCACCTGGAAAGTGCGATCCCTTAATTGGGAAGGTGCCGCTGCCCAGCTGGTTGATGTCCTCGTTGGAGTGAAGGCTGACAACACCGCCGTTCAAGACATGCGATGGACGGGGTAAGCACTAAGGCGAGTAGCTCCTTGTGGCATTTACTACAGTGGTCATATAAAGGAGCACAAGTTTCGTGGTGGGAGAGAGACTCCGTCGCCAAGTACTATCATTCACTCCGGAGAATGAACGTCTAGCCACAATCCGCATCAAAACGAGGTTCTTAAACATATCGCTGATTTGTGCCCACGCCCTGACGGAAGAGGAGGACGATGTGACCAAAGATGCCTTTTATGAGTGCTTGGAGCGCACTTATGAGAGATGCCCCCGCCACGATGTCAAAATCGTGCTTGGCGACTTAACGCCAGGATGGGCAAAGAAGGTATCTTTGGTACGACGGTCGGTAAATTCAGCCTCCATGGAAAACATCCCCAAACGGGTTAAGGCTGATCGACTTCGCCGGGGCCCGAAATATGGTTATCTGTGGTACTAGATTCCAGCACAAGAAAATACATCAAGCTACCTGGCTGTCTCCGGATCGAAAAGCCACCAAGGGTATAAGGGAACTGTGGAACGGCATTCCAAACTCCTTTCGTACAGCTGCAGCCGAAACCATTGGTTTTCAGAAAACGCAAAAAACAGCTGGTACGACGAGGAGTGCCGTGTCGTAGCGGAGAGAAAACAGGAAAAGAGAGAGGCTGAAATGCGTGAGTATGAAGAGCTTGATAAGCTGGTGGACAAGGGTAATGCTCGAAAATTCTACGAAAACATGCTGCGGCTAACAGAAGTTTTCAAGATCGAAGCATACTCTTGAAGAACCCTCAAAGGCGATCTGGCGACCGATACCCAAAGCATGCTAAGATTATGGAGGGAACACTTCTCCAGCCTGCTGAATGGCAGTGAAAGTACCAAACGCCAAACACGGCGACGAAGAACTAATAAGAAGCTTGCATCAGCTTCTTTGTAAAATATGGTCGGACGAAAGCATGCCCAACGATTGGAATTTAAGTGTGCTCTGCCCAATCAACATCGCGTGTAAGGTTCTATCGAGCGTATTGTGTGAAAGATTAAAGCCCACCATCAAGAAACTGATTGGACCTTATCAGTGTGGCTTTAGACCTGGCAACAATCGACCAGATATTAACCATGCGCCAAACTTCAGAAAAGACCCGTGAAAGGAGAATCGACACATACCACCTCTTCGTCGATTTCAAAGCTGCTTTTGACATTACAAATAGGAGCTGCCTTTATGCTGCGATGGCTGAATTTGGTATCCCCGCAAAACTAATATGGCTGTGTAAACTGACGTTGTGCAACATCAAAAGCTCCGTCAAGATTGGGTAGGACCTTTCTGAGCCGTTCGATACCAAACGAGGTTTCAGACAGGGCGACTCTCTATTGTGCGACTTCTTCAATCTGCTGCTGGAGAAAACAGTTCGAGCAGACTTAATTGAGCAGGTACAATCTTCTATAAGAGTGTACAGTTGCTGGCGTATGCCGATGATATTGATATCATCGGCCTCAACACCCACGCCGTTAGTTCTGCTCTCTCCAGACTAGACAAGGAAGCGAAGCAAATGGGTCTGGCAGTAAACGAGGGCAAGACGAAATATCTCCTCTCATCAAACAAACAGTCGTCGCACTCGCGACTTGGCTCTCACGTCACTGTTGACAGTCGTCTATCTTTAACCAGTATAAACACCACTAACAATGTCAGTCTGGAAATACAAAGCAAAATAACTCTTGCCAACAGGTGCTACTTCGGACTAAGTAGGCAATTGAGGAGTAAGGTCCTTTCTTGATGGACAAAAAGCAAACTCTATAAGCCCCGTCCAGCTATATGGTGCAGGGGCTTGGACGATGACAACAACCGATGAGTCGACGGTGCGAGTTTTCGAGAGAATAGTTCTGCGAAGCATTTATGGTCCTTTGACGGTTGGCCACCGTGAATATCGCATTCGATGGAACGATGAGCTGTATGAGATATACGACGACATTGACATAATTAAGCGAATTAAAAGAGAGCGGCTACGCTGGTTAGATCATGTTGTCCGAATGGACGAAAACTCTCCAGCTCTGACAGTATTCTTCGCAGTGCCCGCCGGGGGAAGCAGAGGAAGAGAAAGATCTCCACTTAGTTGGAAGGACCAAGTGGAGAAGGACCTGGCTTCGCTTGGAATATCCAATTGGCGCCACCTATCGAATCGCCAATCGCGTAAGTGGAATCTACGCCAATAAAGAAGACGAAGAAGAAATTGTAGCCATCCATTAGCAACGTAATCTGGCGAATGCCTTGGAATTGTTGGCAATACTTCTCTACAGCATTGAGGACCAACCGCAATACAGGATTCCGGTTCCAGTAGCACATGAAGAGCGGACAAGCTCGTTAACAAGTTCATTCCCGGCTCAGACAAAGTTACGACATGACTTATGCACTAATTTGCTAATAATTTTCTGTTTTGGAATTCAATCTGCTGGAGAGCAGAAGCCGTATCATTGCTGTATAACCCATATTCTCAATATTTTGATTACTACTGATAATAATGTGTGCATTCCATGCTGCCCCATTCCGTGTGGTGAGCATTCGCATCGGTTCCGTTTCCATTAATATTTAACACTTAACTCTGTGCGATATGTTTCCAGAATATATAATTTTGGAATTTGTTCGAAAATTGGGTTATTATACTGTTTTATCTTATCCAAAATTTATTTAAAAGAAAAAAGAAAATCCGCCACACCACGAACATAACATGTAATATAAGAAGGAATAAGAATCTACTCCTATTAAACTCTTTCTTTATACTTTCTTACGATATGGTTCATAGATTTTTTTGTTTCGAAATGTCAGTAACTTTTTTCGTTCATTCATTCATTATAGAATCAAACGAATTCACTCGCATTTCATCCTTGCATATATTTTATTTAACTTTTAAAGACTATAATTAATTTAAACAGAAAACACTTATTTATTAAACGTTTACTGTATTTAGTTATATATTATATATACGATCCACTATCATGCCAGATCCAATACCAACATCTGCAATTTACGCGCATCCTTGCTCCGATCAGAATGTGAAGCAGGCGCCGTCGAATGATCTTCGTAAAAGCAAACGTCTCAAGGGTCCCGTATATGAGGTTATTCTTAAGGAGTTCTACGAGGATGGCTGTTACACATCGGCACGTTATTTTGAATATTTAGTGGCAGTGGAGCGCGACCTGATCGAACAAAAACATGAAATACATTATGTCTACGAGGATATGGATTTGCTATTTCAACTTGTCGACAATGTAAAAATGGCAGAGCAAGTTTACCATTTGGACAAAGGACATGGTGTTTACATGATGAGGAAAATACTTTACCACACTATTGGTATTGTCGAGAAGCAAAACTTTGCTTGGTTGACTAAGCAATTGTACACCATAATATCTAAGTATATGCTCGATTCTACAACAAATTATTCAGCAAAAGAACAGTCCTCGAGATTCGTTTTCAAATACGCCAAGTTTCTGAAGCAGCAAGGAAAACGTTGGTCCCATTAGTAAATATCTGAGATTTAGACTTTAATATACTTTTTATTGAGCAGCGGAGCATCTTCGTAAAGCTACGCTTATTTTACCAATCGCAATGGATGTGGCTTGTAGTGAAAGATGGAAGCCGGATACCAACCCTGAAAATGAGAAGTTTCCTACGCTGCATGCAGCTTTATGTATCTTATTGGCCGAAATATACCTGATCAAAGCCAAAGAACCAGGCATAACGCGGAAGCACGCTTTGAAACGAACACAGAAAGCAATCAAGGCTATTGCTCAAGGTTTACACAAGCTTTATATTGCATAACTCATGAATAGAAATATTTTATTAGATAATTTTTTTTACAGTGGGCATAAAGGCAAACAAACTGATGGCGTTCAAAGCTTTTCTGGTAAAGATTGAACTTCTAATGGAAGCTGATAGATTTGACTGGGCATTAAAAGAGATACTTCTACTAAAAGAGAGCGTAATGAAAGCGACGGGTGCAGAGTTTCTGGAATCCAAGTTGGATGTTCTCAAGAAGCTTGGTACCACACTTTATTGGTAAGATTGCAACTGAAAAAATATATTTTTTCTTTCAGTTAAAATAGTAAATTTTCAAAACCTAACTTGAAATTTATATTTTTCGACGACTTTCCAAAGTTCTTAAAATCAATAACTTTTATACTTTCTTAATACACAGTCTTGACCAGCCGGTTGGTGCCATAGAAGTTTTCGCCAAAGCTCTGGACATATGCAAAGAGAATGAATACTGGCAAGGTGAAGGTGATATTCTAGTGGAAATAGGGCATGCACAACGCCGCTTGGTCGGTGGCGAAGTAAGGGGACGTTTGGCATTTGAGATGGCTAAAATCCATTTTGATCATCAAGCCAATCACGCAAAAGTCTTGAGTACTAAATATATGATAGCTACTTTAAGATCCGATCTCATACATCCTGAGTTGGTGAATTTAATGAAATCTAAATCGTTTTGTAACTTCTATCGACTAAGACGTTGGAAGAACCTTTGCGAACGTTTTTGGGATGAAGACAACCAAGTTGGCTATATAAAACAAAATACTTTGAGCAACATATCGAAGTACTCATCTCAAAACCTATATAGACTATACAATCTCGTATTGAACACACGTACCTCCGTTTCTAAAATAAGAGCTTCGGAAATAGAAAACATAACATCAGAGGTCCCCAGTAGTGAAGAGGACGTTGATTTGGAACGTATTGTTGCTGATAATTTATATTACAACGAAAAGGAATCAGTAAGTGACGTGTATGTGGAGAAAACCATGATACCGGAAGAAGAAGAACAAGAGGAGGAGTTCTTTAGTGCAGATGCCGAGCTTTCCTCTAGCAGTTATACAAGGGATATAGAAAAAGGCGTTAGAACTAAATATTTGAATATAGTAACTCAAGCGAGGAGATTTTCAGAAAGTACGGTTTCAAGAAGATCTACAAACAAGTGGGTTGTCAGGGACTCGGATCCGATATGCTGCCTACTACGAGAAGAATGAGATGTTATTTTACTTCATCGTTTATAAGTACGTTTTCTTAAATAACATTCTTCTTTACATACGAAAATATTGTAGAAAAAAACTATTTACAAATATTTACAACTATTTATTCTGCAATTGTTATTTAATTGAACTAAATAATACTATTTATGAACATGTGTATAATTGACCGTCGGTTGGGTTAAGTGTTTCAATGTTACATCTTGATTTAATACTTGATGATGGCGTGAGAGGATTTAAAGTTTTATGGAAATTATTGGATAACATTTTCTTACGCTACTTTCTTCTTCTTCATTGGCACCGCCATCTCCACCTGATTATTCCAATAAAATGAAGGTCTTCCACTGCTTCTCCCAGCGGGTACGGTGTCGGATACACTCAGAGCTGGAGTGTTCTCATTCATTCGGACGACTCCAGCGTATTCGCTGTCTCTTAACTCGCTTAACGATGCAGTGTCGTTTGGAGCGCTTGGAGCGAACATATAAGAACTGCCCCCGCTACGATGTCAAGATCGTGCTTGGAGACTTTAACGCCAGGGTGGGCAAAGAAGGTTTCTTTGTCACAACGGTCGGTAAATTTAGTCTCAAAGAGGAAACATCGCCAGATGAGTTGAGGCTGATCGACTTCGCCGAAGCCCGAAATATGGTTATCCGTTGTACTAGATTCCAGCACAAGAAAATTCATCAAGCTATCTGCAAAGGAAGTCATTGGTTCCGGTAAAGGCAAAACAACAGCTGGTACGACGAGGAGGACCGCGTCGCAGCGGAGAGAAAACAAAGAAAGAGGAAAACGAGACGTAATTATTTGCAGGCAAAAAAAGAGAGGCCGAAATGCATGAGTATGAAGATCTTGACAAGCTGACCGACAAGGGTAATGCTCGAAAATTCTGCGAAAAGATGCGGCAACTAATAGAAGGTTTCAAGACCGGAGCATACTCGTGTAGAATCCTAGAAGTGATCTATTAACTGATGCCCAGAACATACTAAAATTATGGGTGGAACACTTCTTCAGCCTGCTGAATCGATTCCCCAATCGATGACGATGGACCCGACAATGAAGAAGTTCGAATAACAATCACCCGCCTGAAGAACAGAAAAGTGGCGGGAGACGATGGATTTCCGGCCGAGCTATTCAAACACGGCGGGAAGAACTGAAAAAAGCCTGCATCAGCTTCTTTGGGTAGCATGTGGTCGAATCAAGAATTTAAGTGTGCTTTGTCCAATCCACAAAACGGGAGACCTCACAATCTGCGCCAACGCATATAAGGTTCTATCGAGCGTATTATGTGAAAGATTAAAGTCAACAAACTGATTGGGCATTACCAAAAACTGACCAAATATTCACCATGCGCCAAATCTTGGAAAAGACCAGTGAAAGGAGAATCGACACACATCCCCTGTTCGTCGATTTCAATGCTGCTTTCGACAGCATGAAAAGAAGCTGCCTTTATGCCGCAATGTCTGAATTTGGTATCCCCGCAAAAAAAAAAAGAAAAATGGCCGTATGAACTAATTTTAAGTAATGCCAAAAGCTTCGTCAGTATCGGGAAGGACCTTACCGAGCCCCATCGCGCGACTTCTTGAATCTACCGCTGGAGAAAATAATTCGCTGCAAAGCTTAATCGATCAGGTACAATCCTCTATAAGAGTGTACAGCAGCTGGCGAACGCGGATGATATTGAAATCATTGGCCTCAACATGCGCGCCGTTAGTTCTGCTTTCTCCAGACTGGACAAGGAAGCGAAGCAAATGGGTCGGCAGTGAACGAGGGCAAAACGAAATATCTCCTGTAATCAAACAAACAGTTGTAGTGCTTATGTCTTGGCTCCCACGTCACTGTAGACAGTCATAAAGTAAAGTCTTCTTCTCGAGGAACAAAAACCAAACCTATAAGTCACTTCATTATTCCCGTCCTGCTATATAGTGCAGATGGAAAATGGCATCATGTGATGAGTCGACATTGCAAGTTTTCGAGTGAAAGATTCTTCGGAAGATTTATAGGTCTTTTGCGCTTTGGCAACGGCGAATACAGTATCCAATGGAACAATGAGACATATGAGATATAGTACGACGACATTGACATAGGTTGGCATATTAAAAGACAGCGTTGGCTAGGTCATGTCGTCCGAATTGACAAAAACACTCAGTTCTGAAAGTATTCGACGCAGTACTCACCGGGAGAAGCAGAGGAAGACCTCCACTCCGTTGGAAAGATCAAGTGGAGAAGGACCTTTTTATAAATGTTAGGTGTACCAACGAATTGTACAAAACAGAAGTTACATTCGTTGAAAAGTTAGAAAACTGGAATCCCCTTAAAAAAGGTGAACTTCATTAAGAAGTTTAAGATCACTCTCGGCAGCAAGGCTGAGTGGAGCGACTCCGCTCTCGAGCTGCTACTCAGTGATAGCTCGATGAGGTGGTACACCGACGGCTCGAAAACGTCTGGGGGAATTGGCACAGGGGTCGCAGGACCACGCACAAAACTCTCGATACCTATGGGCGAGCATATTCCAAGCGGAGGTACATATTTGCTATAAGTCGATGCGTAGAGTTAAACCTCCAACGCGGCTATCGCAACGAACTTATAGCTATACTAAGCGATAGCCAAGCAGTGGGTAGGGAGAGACATTGACAACAACGTCATGCAAAGTTGCTAATAAATGGTTACAAAAGGTTTAAATACGTAATCAATCTCCAAAGGGAAAAGCTCAGGCTACTCGTCGCCTTCTACACTGGCCATTGCAAACTCAAGAAGCACTTATTCAACATGGGCCTAGCTTCTTGTGAAAATTGCCGGTTCTGCGACTTGGAATCCGAAACTCCAGAACACCTGCTAATGGATTGCACAGTAATCTGTAGGCGCAGGACTGAGGCCCTTGGATCCATGTTTCTAAATAGGGATCACATCGCCTCAATAGCACCGAGCAGTATATTGGAATTCAAACATTTGCTAGGGCTGGTTCAGACGCTGTGAGTGGAGAGAGGGCACAGTAGACCCTAGGTCGCGGTGCAATCCTCATTCATTTATATATGTTTTTATCTTTTTTTACTTCTCACTGATTATTTGACCATTAACGCAGGAACCTCTAAACCGTTACTTAGGCTGGCGTTAATGCAAATATCCCCTTATTTTATTTGATATAAATTATAGTAGGTTTTTGAAAACTTTTCGCTTTTCTTTGTGTTTTACGATTTGACGCACAAATATATTTTATATATTTTATTTAACGACAGGAAAATCAGACCAATACAGACCAGACTTCGACTCGAAATAGAACAAAGGGACAATTGAATTACCACTGACATACCTAACTATATACATATACATATAAATTTTGTATTTCTGAAAGGAGTGTGTTACAAAATGCCGATCCGGAAAGCTGTAGTCTTCTTCAATCGTGAAAAAATTCGTTCTCAACTCGTTGAGCTCGACTATATTCAGGCACGACGACTGAAGGGACCCATCTATTGTGCTCTAGTGAAGGAACTGTACGAAGAAGGCTGCAAAATAGGTGCTGGACACCTGAAAAACTTGGCGGAAAAAGAAGATTTCTTCTATGAAACTAAAGTCATACGAGATCGTGTTTGCGATAATGTAGAACTTTTAATGGCATTGTTTGAGAATATACGCGTCGCCGAGAATGTGCATATACTTGGCCACGCACAGAGCTACAAAACGACCGCCATGTGCCTTCATCAGATTATTCAATTGCTGGAACCACACAAACTTAAATTCGATTGGCTGCTCGAGGATATATATAGTGTAATAATACCAATCTGTGAATATATTGAAAGCATTGCTAATCACAATGCTGAGGAAACGATTGCTCGTATCTATTTTAAAACCGCAAAATTTCATAGTTCAAGTGGTAGGTTGTCGTACAACAAAATTAACACAAACAAATTTCTTTGATTGAACATATTTTGCAGAAAGCTCCTTACCAAACGCGATCAAGTTTATGGAAAAAGCGATGGTATTGAGCCGAAATGAAGAATGGTTGTCAGACTATATAACTGAACGTGAATGGGGTGTTTATCCGACGTTGCACTTGGTAGCGGGACGTGAATTCGCAGAATTGTTGTTGCGTTATGGAAGCGTTGTGGCAAAAAAAGATGCCAAGGCTGCCGAGGAGTTGTTGCACAAAGCTACAATAACTATCGCAGAGAGTAAGTTAGTTCCCCAAAATTGCTCCGGAACCATACAAATCCACTATATTAGACATTTAGTGCTACTAAGTGAAGACAACTAGTTCAATTGCCCGCGTGTAGCTATTTGGAATTCAGTTCTCAATTTTGATATTTCTTTTGGTCAGCATTGTACCCTTTTGTCTTTTGTATTTTAGCTTCTATGGTATTTTCCTTTCTGGAAACACAAAGCCCGTTACTATTTTTAAACCCTAGTGACACATCTCTGTTTTATGGTCACTTGAGCATGGCAGAGTCATTATCAGTTGTGGGTATCTTTCACGGTAAACGTAGACCATCATTTTATTTAAGTTGATTCAAGGGGTTCGGGGTCTCATAGTGTGGACGTTCATTAAAATGACGGCAAATCTTGGTTAATCACAGTGTGATCCAATCCACTCTTTTCGATCTGTAGATAAACGAGCAGTTTTTTTCTTCCATTTGTGGAAACCGCACCTGAGAGATATTCCAAATGCAGACCTTCAATGTGTATTTTTTTTTTCCGTTAGCAGAAATCGTTATCAAAACTACACTCAATCTCGGCGGCTATGGTTCGCACTTTTAGTCACCTTTCGTAATTTAGAAACTCTAATTATCTTCTTCAACTTTTATGATTTCAAAGTTGGTGTAGAGAAGAATAAAATTCAATACATACGTGCGCTGCTGTCACGGACTCAATACATGTTGCAATCGGAAGATTTTGATGCTGCTTCGAAAATGCTGCTAAAAGTGCGGAAAGATATGACCTCGGGGAACGAGGTGACGGATCTCAAACAGTTATTTGATCTATTTCTATATGAGGGAATATGCTTATGGAAGTAAGTAAAAAACTCAGTAAAATTGTTATACTCTCGCAACTTGTTGCACAGACTTTAGTAAGTAAATGGTTGTTTGCCTGTCGGAGAACTAAGATATTTGAGAAAGAAAATATATTCGACAAGAACTACCTTGACTAAACTCGTTGAAAACGCGAACAAACGATTTACTAATTATCACAATCATCTCTAACTCTAATAACGGTATTGCTCAAAGGAAGGTGGCTCCAAAAAATGTCACAGTCATGGATCATATTATATATCGCGAATTTTGAAGCTTGGCGGGCTACGTGTTATCTATTTTTGATTGTTTTGTTGTTTAATGTTGGTATTCCCTTATTTATGCTGACAAGATCGGCCATTTTAAATGTTTAGATAGTTTTTGACAACTGAGTCGGTTCGTCGCGAAGTTTGTACCAAATTACTCTTCTTCGATTAAAAAACAGCGTGGCGTTGACATTGCTCGGGAGCTGTTGGACTCAGTCCGCGACGACCCAGTTCTGCACCGGAAAGTCATAACTGGTAAAAAAATCATGGGGTTATGATTGCCAAGTCCACGTCCAAAGCTTAATCATCCTCATTGAAGCTGCCGCTGAGCCAAAACCAAAAAGTGTCCAAGTTAGGCGGACCTGCAGCCACCGCATTCCGCAAACCTGGGCTTCTATGATCATTGGAAACTCAAATCTAAACAGACCCATGAAAGTATAAGGCTATGCTGCGATTGAGGAGATAAAAACTGCAAAAAAAAATATGAATTAATAAACGCTTTCTTAAGAAATTCTCCTTAGTCCCCGAATAAGAGACAGGATCTATATACTTTCTTAGACACAATGTCAAATATAATGATCTCGTTCTACCGGATACATCGGTCAATATGTTAGATATTCTCATGAAATTAGCATTAGGCGTGTTTACTGAGCACATTTCCATACCTATGAATAAACTGAATGAAATCCGTTCATGTCTGCTCTATGCTCCTAAATAAAGAGTACGAGCGAAGAGTCGAAGCGATAATTTTAATGAGGAAAACCTCAGGCAATAAGTCAGGTAACTTAAACAAAGTACAGTTCGATTATTAGGTTATTACAGATTTTGTAAAATCATAAGATTTGCTAGAGTATCTAATGTTCGGTTCCCCCGAACCTAACTCTACCTTAAGGTCCTTATGTACTTAAATTAATTGAAAATTTTTTCCAGCTCCAAGGATAAAAACGGTGCTATTTTGAAACTGCAAAGAGCTTTAAAATATGGACTAGAGAGTGGTTGCAAAAGCAGAGAAGCCGAAGCGCTTGTGGCTATAGGCAAGATTCATGCGGAACACACTTTGGAAAAAGGACCCGCTCGTCAGGCTTTCACACGTGCAAAGCAAATTTATGGGGAACTCGGTGACGTCTTGAATCGTAAGAAGGCCCGCTATATGTTGGCTAAGTTGAAAGCCGATGAGATATTTCCATTTTTCATGGATTTGCTTAAGGATAGCAAGGAGCGGTTTTGTGGATTCTATAACTTGAGACAATGGAAAAATTGCTGCAAAGCATTTTGGAAAACAATGGGTGTTGAATCATTGGAAACTGATGAAATTTATTGCCTCTTAGAGGACGATATTAAAGATACATTCGCTTGGAAAGGTGATATTTTCAATTGAATACCAACAACACTTTCCACTTCACGTTCAGGCTAATCAAAATTCATTTATTTAATAAATGCAATTTCAAATTAATATCCAATAATCCAATTAGAGTTTACATAGGACGGATTTCAGCTATTCTTCAATAAGAATGAAATGGAAGGAACAGACGCAATCGTCTTGCGAAATCTCTAGGTGAATTCCATGAAGTAGACGGAGTTTACTTTGTTACATAAGTGTTTCATTCCCCAAACCCTTTTTTTTGGAAATATTGTGGCCTCACGGTCCCTTCTTTTTGGATTTACAACAAGTAAAAAGTCTTCTAACCCTTTGCTTTCGGGTACTGAGTCGAATACTCCCAGAGCTGGAGTTTTTTCATCCATTCGAATCCCCTGTCTCTTAATTCGATAAACTGTGTCATTGTCCTCGTATTTGCCATGGCCAATATGCAAAAAACCCTAAACCTACTGCAGAACTTTCTCACGAAAACTAGTAAAGTCGCCTCATCAGATGTTGTCATCGTCCATGCCTCTTCGCCATATAGAAGGACGGGGATGATGAGTGACTTGTAAAATTTAGTCTTTGTTCGTCGAAAGAGGACTTTACTTTTCAATAGCCAATACTTGGTCCGAAGTAGTTTGTTAGCAAGAAGTATTCTGCGTAGGATTTTGAGGCAAAATTATCGACGACTTCGAAGTTATGACTGTCAACTGGGAGCCAAAACGCGAGTGCGACAAATGTTTATTTCATGACAGGTGATATTTTGTGTTGCCCTCGTTTGCTACCAGACCCATTTGCCTTCGCTCCTTTGTACAACCAGGAGAAAGCAAAACTAATGGCGCGGTTGTTATGGCCAATGATATAGATGCCATCGGCGCACGCCAGCAATTACACTGATGTAGAAGAAGCATGGAGGCATGTGAGTTCATGAAAGTGAAGAAAGTTCACTGAGCGCCATTGATTTGCCAGAAACGATAAGGTAACTTAACATAACTTTGTTATAGTAGTGAGGAAGAATATTGATTACTTTTGTATTTCAGAATTCCTAACACAGGACCTGGTCGCTATGCAGGCCAGAGACAACGAAGGTGCGGACTTTGGAATGTAGATGGATAGAGGCCGAACTGCCCACCAGAATAGCTGAGACCACAATAGGAGATACCAGTATTCGTCTCGGCACTACAAGGGGCTGCCCCAGGGAGGAGTTCTATACCCCCTGCTGTGGAGCCTCTTCGTGGACAAATTATTTGTGTTGCTAACTAACAATGGAATCCGCTGCCAAGGATATGCAGACGACATTGTTATCTTAGCCAGAGGAAAATTTGAGGGTACTCTCTGCGATATCGTACAAAGGGGACTAGGCCTGGCCAAAGGTTGGTGCAGTAGCGTCGGACTAAACATCAACCCCTTGAAAACGACCATCGTCCCGTTTACGAGGCGCAGGTCTCTGCCCTGGTTCAGGAACTTAACACTCGTGGGCAGAGAGATAGAAAACTTGGAAAAGGCTTTGCAAAATTTCAACTGGATTGGTAAATCCTGGGGGTGTAAACCAAGAATTATCAGATGGTTGTACACCATGGTAGTGCGACCAATTATCACTTATGGAGCGGTGGCTTGGGCTCCGAAAGCATCGCAGACGTCGGTAGGACTTCAACTAGCTGCAGAGACTCGCCTGCGTCTGTATGACGAGAGCTATGCGCACATGTCCGACAGCGGCACTTGAAGTCCTGGTACAACGCACCCCGCTACAACTAGTAATTGGTCAAGTCGCCAAACACACTCTGCTCCTAATGACAGCAGAGGGAACTGGCAAAGGTAATGTAATCTCTTCCCAACGGATGGAAGAGGTAAGTGGCGTCAACCACTGGCTCTTCTCCCTAGATGTAGCCTTACCAAAATTGTGAACTTCACTAGGAAGTTTAAGATCACACTCGCCAGCAATTCCGTATGGAGCGACTCCTCTCTCGAGCTGCTGCTTAGGGACTACGCTATGGATAGGTTTCCGGGCATATTCCAAACAGAGGTATTTGCTATAAGTCGGTGCGGAGAGTTAACCTCCAACACAACTATATCAATGAACGTATAGCCATACTAAGCGATAGCCAAGCGATCTCTTCGTATGAGATAAAATCACTTTTGGTGCAAGAGTGTGTAGAACGACTGAAGCACTTATATAACATGGGCTTAGCTTCTTGTGCAAATTGCCGGTTTTGCGACTTGGAGTCTGAAACTCCAGAACACCTGCTAATAGACTGCACAGCAGTCTGTGGACGCAGAATAAAGGAACTTGGATCCATGTTTCTAAATAGGGATCAGATAGCCTCAATAGCACCTAACAGTATATTAGAACTCGTCAATTTGCTGGGACTGGTTGAGTCCAAGTGAGTTAGGAGAGGGCACAATAGACCCTGTTGTTGTTGTCGTTGTTGGATGCTAACCTTCCCAACGAGATGGAAGAAGGTAAAACGTTGGCAGCATAACGACCCCACTGGTTATTCCCTCATGATGAGATACTAAAAATAAATATTTCGGTCTTACTTATAACGGTTAATCGGAGAATTTCTAAGAGACTCCCAGCTACTTTTTAGCCCGCAATATTTCCAAACAATTCCAAACAGAGGTTCTACGTTACCGGAATCGAACAGGATTTTGACAACCCAGGGCAGTTATTTCGGCGATCTAACCCTGTTTTGGAAGGTGAGTTTAAGGTTAAGTTTGTCATCACTGAGCAACTCCTACAGTAGAGTTGCTAGATCCTGACTCGTGCTGGCATTGAGCCCAACCAGGGCCTTAAGCCAATAACAAAATAGTAGTTGACATTAGCTCCTTCAGCTGTGCAATCTACTCCCAGTTCGCACACTGCAACGCCACTTCAGTCGAGATATTTTTCCAAAAAATTACAATTTCTTTCTTTTCTCCAGCTAACTTTACTTCTTAACGCATAGGTTTTCTAATGCACATCGCCGCCTTATATAGGTCTGACCCACACAAAATTAATGGGCATTAGGAATTTTTTGCCGGCAGTAGCTCCCTCATCGAAACAGCACCTTACTCTTGACTACCGTCAGACGACCACATTAGTCCAACCAAAGTTATTACTTTTATCAAATTTGGGAAATTTTGAGGTTATGCTCTAAAGAAATCCAAAACTACAAAAAACGCAAGTTGAAGACGCGAATCACATATCGGCAGTGTGTTTATAACCATATAGCAAGTCAAGGTACATAGCATCCAAATTATGAAATATGTATAGGTAAAAGTCTTACCAACATTTATATTTCCCAAATTTATTTATGTATATATTTTGTTTTGCAATTATCGGTACGGACATTGTTTTATTGTGAAATTCTTATAAAACCAACTTATACTTTAATTGTCCAAAACTTGGATGAAATTACATTTGTAGGTGTTTGTATACAGGAAACTGTATGTTTTTTTCGTATTTTTTACACAAAATTTACGTGTAAAATTTCGAACATTTTTCTTCGTAAATAAAATTACAAATTTAGCAATATTAATATGATATAACCATTTTTCATTAAATTACTTTAAGTAACTTTAAACTAAGTGAAACATTGATGGTCTTATGTACAAACGTTAAAAAAAAAGACAACGGAATTTTAGTAAATGATATTCGATCAATATCATTGCAAAAATAAAGGCACCGAATAGTTGGCTAGTAAACACTAACAACTACAAACGCCTTCAAGGTTCTCAAATATATGACAATTTGTCTTGGTTAGAGTTTAATTTCGATTATTCAATGTAAAATACACACATACGTGTGTATACTTAAAACATAGGGTGAGAAGGAAGGGGGTTTTTATAAACAAAATGAATTGCGGAATTACTTTTCATGTTTTTGTTTGTGTTTTGTTTTTGTTTTTTTTTTTTTTTTTTATGGTACCTAATTAATTAACGATCATACTGCTAAATTATCACTCGGTTGTCACTTTCGAGCTCAAAAGGTTCGCAGCTTCAACGGTAGAACCCAAATGCTTATCTTTAGAAATCTCATCAATACGTTCCTTTACAATTCCGTCTACTATTTCGCTATCTTCTATTGCGCTGTCCCCTAAGAAATTTGTATTAGCAGTGGCATCATCTGTAATGAAAAATTGTGTTTATTTAAAGCAAATAAAAAAATAGTGGCAAATTTAAAAAATCGAATATAAATTACCATCAACAAACAACTGTAGAGATATGTCATCGTCTAATGAATCTCGCAATTTTGTATCGGTTATACAAATATTCTCAGGTGATTGGTTGTCATTTGTTTTTAGGTCGGAGATATTGTTTGTATTCGAAATCAATTCGATACCATCCTTCATTGTATGGAGTGCTTCTTTTGAGCCAACAGCATTTTCATTGCACATAAAAGTGTTGACGATGTCGTTCAACGACTGAGAAGGTGACACTGAATCAATACGTGTAAGTTGGGGGAGCTCTGCTAATTCCACGTCTATTGTTTGCTGTTTTGTTTCCCCTACCACATTTTCATTATCTTCAACAGATTTAATTTCATCGATAACCTTGTCAGTAGTCAAGTTCTCAATATTTTTCATTGTCTCAGGTTCCGTATTACTAGATTGATTGGCGCTAGGAGGGAGCGAACTATCCACAGCTGAAACGAAACTTTCTCCTGATGTGTCTTGAACAGTGCCGGTATTGTCAATTGCGTCAATAGGTGTAGGTTCTAAATCACTCTTTGATGCTTCATTAGTTTTTTCCGAAACAACATCATCCATGGTATTGGCGGAACTAGTTCGAGATATGCGACGTTCAGGTATTTCAATGGGCACTTCAACAAATATAAGAAAATAGTTTGTATGGTTCAATTGGGGGAAAAATTTTATAGAACTCATCATTACCTATATATTCACACTCGTCGTCTTCATCGTCCTCCTCGTCAACTTCGGCCGCCGTTAATCGTCGTAAACTACTTGGAGGCATTTTTTCGTTCGCCAATTTAAGCTGTTCTTTGCGTGGGCTGGGAGTACCATCCCCTTTTAATGGACTAAAGGATTTTTTTTCACGCTTTTTTTTACCTGGCGAAGCAAATGGCGTGCTTGCAACTACTGGAACAGCAAAGAGCGAGGGATCCAATTCGATGTCATCGACAACTTTACCATTTTCCACTTTTTTGAGACGAGCTGGAGTTACCGTTAAAGAGATCGGTACCGGATTCGCGGATTTCATGGCAGCTTCCGATGTAGACGCTACATCTGGATCACATACCGAACTTATATCTGCTTCCTCCGAATCACTGCTATCTCCAAATATTTCAACCTGATCGCGAAAAGAGACAGACAGATTTTTCGATTTTGATCGTTTTGCTTGTAACCGGCGAGCACGGGCATTCGACTCAAATATCAACATCATCGGATGCGAACACCGTTCGATTTTAACACGAGAACAAAATACGCGTTTGCCATACATTTTTATAAGATGTGTTCTCGTAAACTTAGTTGGTTTGGTGCTTGAAATTGCGGCAGCTGCATTTACTTTCTTCGCAATTGTCCCAGCACTCAACTTTTGTGAAGACCTTTTTTCTTTTAGGAACCCTTCAGCTTTTGTTTTTGACTTGGGTGAACGGGTAAGTGCATTTATTTTTATGAAAAACCCAGAAGACTGTTTGGATTCCTTTTCGTCACAAATTCCGCCATGTTTAGAATTCGATGACTTTTCTAAAGGTGGCGTTCTATTGCTTTTATTATTTTTACCACTATTTTTAAGATATGATTTTTTATTTTGCGTCTGTTTCTTTTCTTTTGCATGGAACTCTCGTTTAAGTTTTGCTAAATCCTGTCTTAACAAACGCACCTTACAGCGTTTTACATTAAAATGTGTCAACTGTTGTGCTTTAACAAGCACATCGGGATCGAATAACTTTTGCTGTGCCTTCGTGGGTGTTGACTTTTTAGGTGACTTTTCTCCGTTTTTTACTGCTGATCCAGTAAAGTCCGCTGCTTTCTTGGTAAATGTTGAAGTTTTTAATGTCTTACTAAGCTTCTGATTTTTACAATCTGAGCTTTCAATTTTTTTCCTCTCTAAGAGAACTTTAAATGGTCTTACTATTAGGCCTTTTGGAGGTGATAAACTGCGACTTTTACTTATATTTTTCCTGACAAATGTCGTCGCAGGTGGAGGCATTGATTCATGACGCACTGCAGTATTATCTAAAGGCTTGGTTTCTGACGATAACTTCTTTATTTTATTGGGAGTTTGCGAATTTGCATGTGATTCAGGAGAAGGTGACCTCTTAGAAGCCTTTACAAACTCACGTGTATTTGTAGACTCGGCAGTTTTCAAATTTGCCGGCGTCTCTGTTTTTAGTTGGTCGAATAGCGTATCCATTTTTCATAAGTTATACCTCGCGGTAAAAGCTAAAATACGTAAAAATATGTTTAGTAAATATTCATTCAAAAACCGCCATTACATCCTGAAGTTACACTTACTATAGTTTTTAATGTACGGCGAGTATTTTACTGTATCGGTTTATTTATGCCTATATGGTGATTTAAGATAAATATGCGTATTTATTTAACATTTTCTTAACAATTTGCGGAATTTATGCCAAGAAAACCACCGAACTTTTTGTGCAGTGCAAAACAGACGCGTTCTTTAATACTCTTTTCGCCGCAATGGTTTTCGCCGTTCCGATTTTGACAATTATTTTAATTGTAGAAGAGTGAAATAGATATTGTTGGCAAATCAGTGTTGTAAAATTGCACAGCGCAATTTGAAAACAAAACTGCTGACTTGGAAGCACTCAAAATATTGTTGCATTGGTTTTGTGTTGTGAATTGGTGCGCCGAAGATAAAGTGAACGCTTGAAGAAGGGGATAAGAAATGTAATTATTTAAATAAGATTTGAATAAAAATAACACTTAATTTTTTGACCTAGTAAAGCAATTCGAATTTATTATTGTGTATTAATTTGACTGACAGCTATAACTTATGTAATAATGACATGCGTGCTGTGCCAGTTTTCTAAAAAAGAAAAGATCCGAAAAATCTATTTTTAGCATTTTCCCAGCATAGAGCCGCACCAAAAATTGTGCGAGACGCTTAAAAAAATTTTTTGTCTTAGCTCGATTCTGGTCAAGTGTATATATATTAAGCCGGTGTAACTACATATATGTAAAATCTAACTTTTTGCCAAAAAAGACCATAAATACATTTCTAAATTTGTTTAATAATTTCATTTTTTAGTTCGTCGACAAAATGGATCCAGAAGCATTCTTGGATATGGCCAATCAGGTCATAAAGTTGAAAATGTTTCCTTACTTTGACATTGCACACAGTCTGCTTGCCGCACTAGCTGTTAGAGAAGATCTAGGTTCGAATGCACAATCATTTTCACGTAAACATCCGCTTGCATGTTGGCTATCTACGATGCTTGTAATTTTCTCCGGAGGCATGGTCGCCAATGCACTGCTTGGTGAACCTATATTGGCCCCTCTGAAAAATACACCACAATTATTCGTTGGCACAGTTGTATGGTGAGATTTTTATTATATACATATTTACATACGTAGATAACATTTGGAAACATTTAATATTTAACAATAATTTAACAGGTACTTGGTTTTCTACACACCCTTTGATATCGGTTACAAAATTGGCAAGTTCCTCCCAATTAAAGTAGTTGCTAGTGCAATGAAAGAGATTTACCGTGCAAAGAAAGTTTATGATGGTGTCTCCCACGCTGCTAAGTTGTACCCAAACGCCTGGATAATTATGATTATAATTGGAACATTGAAGGGAAATGGTGCTGGATTCACTAAACTTTTAGAAAGACTGATTCGAGGAGCTTGGACACCGACAGCTATGGAATTTATGCAGCCTTCATTGTAAGACCTTAAAAACGCATACATATAAAACTATTTGTTTATGTTTTTAAATATTAATTTCAGCTATACCAAAGCTTCTTTGTTAGCTTCAATAATATTTGTACTGGATAAGAAGACAGACTGGATTTCAGCGCCCCATGCTTTAGTTTACTTCGGTATTGTTATATTCCTGGTATACTTCAAACTATCTTCAATTCTTTTGGGTATACATGATCCTTTCCTACCATTCGAAAATCTGTCCTGCGCAATATTCTTCGGCGGTATTTGGGATAGCTTAGCAAAAATTTTGGGACGTGGTCAAGCAAAAGAAGGTGAAGTAAAAGAAAGCAAAAAGAGCAATTAAAAGACCGATATGCAGTGGCTTTGTCGAAAATTGAAAAGACGTTAAAAAGTGGTTTAAAATATATAACATCCAAATACAGCAACAACAACACAACGACCTTTTTTCGAAAAGATGACATTAACGTAAACGATTTTCCTCTTTTTGTAATTTTGTTTTGACCACAGTACAGTTTAACTACAATTGAATATTTTTCTTTCTGAAAACAGAAATGTCCTAAGCAATGTATTCTAGTCACTTTTATACCATAGTGCTCAAAATGAAACGCAAATGTGAACCATAAAGTCATTCTTGTGATTGAACAACAAGTGGGTGTGCTTGCTCAGTGATGAATTTGACTTTATTGCAAAAGCGTTTGTATTGGAGTTTAATTATTATATCGTTGATTTTAGTAATTTATTTTATTTTTTTTTTTTTTAATATTATTTTCGTAAATATCTGTAACGGGCAGAAATACTTTTAATTACAAATGTCTTCGAATTTTAACATTAGCATTAATGATAATATGCTAAGATCTTGCCAAATTTAATTTAAAAACATACGTACCATCGTTTGTATATATTTAAGAAGTACGAGGAGCAAATAAAACAATAAGCTTTATATCCGATATGGTCACGAGAAAGACTTCTCGATGTTAAATATATTTAAAGTAATTTTACAAAAAAAATGATAATAAAATTACCTTTGAGATACCAAAATATAACTTATTTTCAATTTTGTAGGACTAAGTATAAAAAATTTTTGAGACGGAAACTCTGCAGCACTCATGTCATGTAAATGAAGCACCGACCAATCTTCCACAGACGCCGAAAACATTTTTTTTTTTATGAAATTTATAAACTATAATTTAAAGGAGTTAGATACAGTCAGAAATATGGAAAAACGAAGCTTCTTCCGGTGATCATCAGTACGCGGAAATCTTTTTATTAATATATAATCTATAAATATGATTTTGATGAAGCACTAATTTTACATGTTAAAAAAAGATATGTAAAGTTAATTGAAAGATTTTTGAGTTACAAAGGTCCCTAGTTACACTTGAAGCTATTGTCCAATTAGTTAAAATCATCGAAGAAAATTTCTTAGATATAATACAAAAAATTGCTGTTAAAAATGTTAACTAATTTTAACTATTTATTATTCAAATTACCCAAAACTGGTCTAAGTGGATTTGGGTCACTGAAATTAGAGAATCTACAAGTAGCTTAAAAATCAGCAACAATCACCAAATAAGAACAGCAAACATCGAAGACCTAACACAATTTTTTGTCGAAATGGAACGAAACGAGTTTCAATCAAGTTTATTGCAATTATAAGTAAATATAAAGAAATATTATAAACGATCTTTTATAAATAGTCATCTGTAGTGCGTTTCTGTAACCCATTTCGATCGATGTCCTCGACTCCAATTCTCGATTTTACGTCACTCTCACTCAATGTGTTTCTGTAAAATAATTACTCGATTCAATCGATAGTCAGCTGATATGTTTCATTTCATTTCAGTAGGAATGCTCGATTGAATGTGTTTCTGTAACCAAATTGAATGAAATACTGTCGATTGGTTTTCTCACTTTCATTTGAGGTGATGACAAAAAAATTTTTCGTTAAATTCAAAATGGAATTAGTTAAATTTAAAGCAAATGTAAGTATATTTTTTTTAATATATTATATATGAATAGTTAAAAAAGATTTGATGCATTTTCTTTACAGAGAAGTACGTCCGGGCGTGTTACGAATGGCCAAAAGAGGCGGTTACTGCACTTAATGCAGCAGCATCGCAGCGTTGGAAGGGGCCAATTTATGAAACCTAACGCGCGGAAGGAGCACGAAGAGGTTTGGGCTGCCGTTTCTGCTGAATTAAATGCATTGAGAGGGTCCCACAAGTCCCCTAATCAGTGGAAAAAGGTAAAACTAGAATATTCTTGTGTATAGCATTACAATTTACATATGTGTGTTGTTTTTTTTTAGTGTTGGCTAGACTGGAAATCGGCAGTCAAGAAGATGCACAATGCCGACAGAGCGTTCGCCAGACGAACTGGAAACCTGCCGTTGCAAGAGGGTCCAAAACCGTTGGATGCCATAGACCGGGAAATTCTGGAGTTTTTGGATCTGTCGAGTCCCTTAAAGTGCGCCTTTGTATTCGCAACATATTCTTTCTGTCATGCCGTATGGATAGCGTTGTTACCAATAAACTCATAGCTGAAACACAATCAATTTTTATTTATTAATAAGAATTAAAATTTGTGCACACATTCCTATAATGCTTACTTTTCTCAATAATAGTTTCTCAAACATGAAGTTGTCAGTCCGATTCGATAGATTTCTTGTCGATTGGCGTTCCATTTCTCTCACTGTTTCATACTTTGTCGACTTATACTTACAGAAGCACTCGTTCTCGATCAATCGACTAATTTGGAGCGAATCGAAATGACGTCACTATAATCGAGTATATTGTCGATTCCTTACAGAAACGCACTACTGTATGACTTTAAGTTGGAAATTGAACCGTACAGCAACTTTTTAGGAATTCTTAAATTAGCTTTTTCGTTCTGGCAATGCTCTATACATATTTTTCTTTTGACATTTTGTTTTTACTTATTCGCCGCAATTGAAATATTATATAGTTGGCATAAACGAATGTTTTTGTTTACAAAGCAAAACTTTATTAAAATTAGAAATTTTGAAATAAATTTTTAAAATTTAATTGAATTCAATATGGAAATGGATTATGAGGATGCGGGTTGGCAAGGACGTCAGAAGCAACCAGGCGAGGACGAGGTCAGCTATATCTTTATTCCCTTCAACCATTGAATAATTCATATGTTTGTAATTTTAGGAAATGCCCGAGGATAATCCACAAGAAACCATTCAAGAATGTCTTGAAAAATTTCTCACACCGGATTATATAATGGAACCCGGAATATTTACGCAACTAAAGCGCTATTTCCAATCCGGTGGTTCCCCAGAAGAAGTTATTACAATGCTGTCGGAAAACTATAAAGCCGTTGCTCAAATGGCAAATTTGCTTGCTGAATGGCTTATTCTTGCTGGTGTTAAAGTCACCGATGTACAAGCAATGGTGGAAAACCATCTTAAAGATATGATTTTGAAGACCTTTGATCCTAAAAAAGCCGATACAATATTTACAGAAGAAGGTGAGACACCTGATTGGTTAACTGAAATGATTGATCATCATACATGGCGTTCGCTTATTTACCGACTGGCGGAGGAGTATCCCGATTGCTTAATGTTGAATTTCACCATAAAATTAATCTCAGATGCTGGTTTCCAAAGCGAAATCACATCAATTTCAACTGCCGCACAGCAAATTGAAGTATTTTCGCGCGTCCTTAAAACTTCCATTACAAAGTTCCTTAACAATCCCGAAGACATACAAGGGGCTATACAAGAATGCGCGCGCATGGTATGCCACGGACAGCATACATATGTTTACTCACAAGTACTAATTCAAGTATTAAGTCAGGAGACGAAAGGTGGCTTCAATATGAAACGTCTCTCACAAGAGATTACAAAGTATGCGCTGCAAAAGTAAGTTTAATTGAAGTAAATTAATTTAAACTGTATTATGATAATAATCTTGTGCAAATATTTTTGTGTTTTTTTTTTTTAGTAATCAAAATGTAACTCCCATCACTATGGCTCTTAACGGCTCTGCGGCATATCCACAAGCATGCCAGGCTCTGTCATCGATGCTTTCACGCAACACGCTTAATCCTGCAGATATTACAGTTTTGTTTCGAAATTATTCTGCGGCAGACCCACCACCAATCGATTTAATACGAAATCCTCAATTCCTGGAATTGCTCGTAGACTCTCTGTTCAAAGCTGGAGTAAAAATTAATCCTGAACACAAGTCCAAGTATATCCATTTGCTGGCTTATGCGGCTTCAGTAGTTGACACGCCGGCAAAGAAGCGCCCGATGACCGAGCGTGTACTCAATAAAGATGAATTGAAAAGCACAATACAAGCAATCGAAAAAGTTCACGCAATTTGCAATGTTAACAAAGGCTCAACCGAACTAATTGCGGAATTGCAAACGCTCTACAATTGCATTAAGTAAATTATAAATTGAAAAAAAAATGTGTACTAATTTTGCTTACAAAATTGCAGATATCCAGTGGTTGGTGTTGGTGTTATACGTTGGATTGAGAACACAGTTACCGAGCCGTCTTACTTCAAACTATCTACCGACAGTTGCCCTACCCATTTGGCCATACTAGATGAAGTCGCTGCTGTGCATCCCACACTGCATCAGCAGATTTTACGGTTACTTATAAGGCTATTCGAATCGAAGCAAGATGAGCTAGAGATTTTAGTACAACTAGAAATGAAGAAAATGTTATTGGACCGAATGGTTAATCTATTGACCCGTGGCTGTGTGGTGCCCGTTGTTAAATATATTAAACAGTGCTGCGCTAAAGGTGATACAGACATATCACTCATACGGTACTTTGTTACTGAAGTACTTGAGACTATAACGCCACCATATTCACCAGAATTTGTGCAATTGTTCCTGCCAATGGTGGAAAATGAGGAAATTACGGGTACTATGCGTGGTGAAGGTGATAACGATCCAGTTTCGGAATTTATCGGTGAGTATTTTACCAATTTCATTTCAAATATTTTATACAAATGTTTAACACTTATTATTTCTGTTTTAGTGCACTGTAAAGCTCGTTACACCACCGTTTAGTTCAGTGATCACAAGTTATGGAAATTATGAGCATTATTCTGAAAACTTATCGGACTTTTATGACACAGAAATTTCTACGTCAGTGGCTATTTATCAATAGAAGATGGCGGAGACAAAAGGATATATTTAACTATGTTATCTGCTGCAGTAACTTGTAAATTGTTTTTAACATACAACTACACCATGTATTTCAATTAACATTTTTACTTTTTTTCATTTTATTTGTATGGCTTTATTCACAGTACAGTTGTATCTAAATACATTTTGTAAGACTAATTTATCGTTTTCTTGATGGCATAGCAGATAATGAATAATATTAATTGTGTTATAAATGGTTCAGTGTATTTTTCGTGGTTATTGAAATTATTAATAGGGTTTCGTTCCTAAACTTACAACACATAGAAATTAGTATATTCGCGCTTTATTACATTAGTGGACGTCTATCTCCTTGTATTATAGATCGATCTAGGTATGAAGAAAAAGTTTATAGAAAATTAAGCCAATACTGGCATTTCTCGCCGCAGAATGGTGGTTCGATTTAATTTTATACTCAATCAAAAAAAGGTTCGACGTTTGAGATGTTCTACAAATTAATGAACACAATGGTTCGGGTGGAGGTTTTAACGGCAGCTAGCTGGCTCACTTTGCTATTAGCAGAACACATCCCGGGCGTTTTAACTTGAAAGTTAGCAGGATCACAATGTGGAAAAATTGTGGCCATCATTCCAGTGTATCCGTACATACTATAATCAATCTGACAGTTGTAATTTAGACTAGCACGCATGCTTTTAGCCAAAATAGCAAGGCGTATGCGTGACTGCCGTGCAAGATTCAGTACAGGGACAGCGCCAAGAGATCTATTTCGTCTATTACGTTCACGCTCCAATGTATTGGCTTGTGTGCATTCATCTGCAGTCTGTGATCGGCTTAGCAATTCCACATCATTTGCATTACACATTCGCCGACCTATATTTGCCGTCTGGCTAGTGGCATTTTCCCTTCATATAAAAAAGAATAAATCAAATAACAACAAACTGTATTTCAATTCAAATGTTCAAAATTTACCATTGTTTGACAGTTTAATTGAAAAAAAAAACGACGACGGCTGACAGTTTGCTTTAATCTAAGCACGTCCGAACCGCATGAATGACATAACTATTTGACAGCACAATCCCCATCTTAAAAAATTTCAATTTGACACAAAAATCCTCATTAACATTTATTGAATTAATTTGCTCAAAAAATATAATAAATGAAGAACCGCTCGACTGATTTTGTGCAAACTTCACACAAGCCACCTACTAAATAGTTCGGACAAAATTATAAAATTACAACGAAAAGTGGCATTACTTTTTACCTGACTTCGAAAGAAACATTTGAAATGTATAACATTCAAGATTTTATGAGGTCATTCTCATAAGCTCGATCTTTTTGGTTTCTAACTTCATTTTCTTCAAACTTTTTCTTCATATGTACCTACAAGATAGATCTATAATACCAAAACAGAAAGATGTCGACTAATGTATATATGTATGTATACATAGATTAGGATAACGGGACAAGTTGAAATCCGGGTGACTGTCTGTGTGTCCGTCCGTGGATGGGCGTAATTGGACCACTGTCACGCCCACAAAACGCATTAATCCATAACTAAGCACTAAATTAAGATATAGAACTGTAATTTCGTACGGCACATGTGGGCCAAAATTTTGAAAAAGTGGGCTCGCTCTCCAAAAGGTTTTATGTATATATGTATCTCCTAAAATTCACCAGAGCAAATATTTTAAGAACCTTTACCGACGGTATGAAATGGATGAAGCTACTACCATTAAAGCGCGATAAGTCAATAACTAAGTACGTCAAAGACAATAAATTTCGCACTCGAGATGATATGAGAGGGCTCAATAGGAGCCCGGGGTAAAAACTGAACGATGGGCGTGGCACCGCACATTTATAGGTGAAATTAAAAACTTGTAATAATCGAACCAAAACTGGTCAAGCCCTAGTGTGTCCATAGTAGACTTTTCACCGAAAATATTGGTCAATAGTGTGGTATAGTTTTCGTTAAACGATTTTGTATAAAGGTAAGTTTAATTTGAAAAGACTTTATTGTACCTGATATCTGGACTCCATTTAGGCGGTAAGTTTTAAAGTTGTTATCATCGAAGTTATCTAACGGGAGGTCCAGGAAACATGCTGTTTCGGCAGAGTCGGCCCATAGAGAGAGAAGTATCGGTTGAATGGGATTCATCGGGCATGTAAAAAAGGAACTTTGGCAAAATTCGCAGTCGTATGCTGAGTGAACGAGTATTGTGTTTAACACTTAAAATCCTAGAGTTATTAACAGTCGGAATTTTATTGCTTTTCATTACGATAGTTAGATCCGGTCTGTAGTTGTTTGTCTAGTCCGCGAAAATAGTCATTATGGATTTTGTGAAGGGTACTGTTAGATTTCTTACAGAAAGGAACCGATAAGAATTGGTGGGATAGCTGTTTACTCTTTTCGGGTCTTCGTGGTTTTAAATAATTATGGTATAAATTATATTTTTATACTCTATTCGTTAAGGTCTTTGAAGACTCCGCAGGATATCTAATGTGGAGACGAAACGAGTCAGAATGCAGATTTTGCTGTTGTTGACACAAAAATCTGTAGGATCGCTGAATGAAAGTGGTGGAGAGATTAACGATGGGTTCACGAAGTTAAAAGCTATGACTCACAAGTCGGGCGCCGATGCAGTACATCACTTGGCGTCTCAAACGGATCGTGAACCCGAGGAAGATCCAATGAAGTCCTCGAGAGACATGGAAAACGCTAAGCAACGTGAAGACTTCGTCCTCAATCAAGAGCCTTGGGCTAATGGAGGGTATATTTGCAGATTGAGGACACAGGATTATAATTTATCTATACATGGCAAACTGCGCAGGTAAAGTTAGGACATGTATAATGACTCAAAGTCATACTTAAAGTAGCTTAAGATTTTCGTGTTTCTTTGATTCCGCCATTCCAACCAGAGAACAAATAGGACATGAACATCCACATTAAACAGTCCACAAATTCTTACCGACAAGCATTAGTATTAGAAGCCAGACCACCGCTGGACAGTATCTAGTGAAGAGTCTTTAGGCCTGCTAACGGATACTTACTTCCCAGATGTTTCTGAAAACTACACTCACCGCCTAGTGTAGTATGAACAGAAACCATTCCTGTGAGGATGGTGCCAGCTAATATACATTTGGCAATAGACCTATTCAAACCCTATAAGTCCCCGAACCCGACGGTATATTTTCAGCAGAAAGCTAATTTTGGCTTTAATGGAAATCGTCGGTATATTGGTTTGGTGGCCAATAATAGAAAATATATATGCGATAAGACATATAGAAAGCATACAAAGAGTGGCCAGTATTTGTATCAGTGGAGCTCTCAGAACAACACCAAGGCCGCAGACTTGTTGTGTAAGCAGAGGGCAATGAAGTCAGCTCTTAGACCGAGGGAATCCTCACTTTTACCTTCCATAATACTTAAAAAATCCCTTTTCTTTTCATTCAGAGAAGAGAGAGAAAGGGGCGGGGTAAACAAAGATGTTGGGTTAAGCATATATGCAATTGGCACCAAAGTTGATAGCCGAGTGAGGATTGCCTTCCGTCAACCAGACCACTGTAGTGTTTTCCAATAGGAGAGCACAACAATTAAAAAAATTCCTTTTGTAGGAATGCACAAAAGGAATATACTCCTACATATCTTCTTAATTGGCGTAGACACCGCTTACGCGATTATAGCCGAGTACATATACAAGACTTAAAAAAAAAAACAGATCAAATGTTTTTTTCGACAAAATCAATTTATTTCATTAAAAATTGTCCTTCACACACCTTTTTGAACGGTCCAAAAGCATGACGAACGACTGTTTTAGCTCGCTGGCCGGTATGGCCGCTATTATGCCGGTGCAAGCCTTTTGAATGGCCTCTACGTCTACATAACGCTTTCCTTTCATGGGCAAATGCATTTTTCCAAAAATGAAGAAGTTGCACGGTGCCATATCAGGTGAATACGGAGAGTGGTTTATGGTTAAAATGTGATTTTTGGTCAAATAATCGTCCTTTGAATGTTGGATTCTGAGCAATTTTTAGTCGTCAATCAATTGGTGTGGAACAAACCGTGCACACACCTTTCATTTATAACCTCACGACCACTTTGAAAACGTTGAAACCAGTCGTACACTCTGCTACGGGATAGGCAATCATCGCCATCAACTTGTTTCATCACATTTCGGTAAAAGTTTTTACCAATTTTAAAACAAAATTTAATGTTGGCTCTCAGCTCCGATAACACAAACATACTGACACTTAAAACGCAATAACTTAACTTACAATCTATGGAATGTCTTAAATTGGACAATCGATAAAAATAGCAGACTCTAACGCACCCGTCGACATATAAATGGCGCTGGATTCAAAAAGTCCTGTTTACTTTGGAAAGCTTCTTGTATGTACTTTTACTATAACTCGCTTCGTCCTCTTTCCCTACAAACTAATTTCTCGATTTATTTTACCGACTCATCATTGCATTGATAAAATTTCTTTATCAAAATTATACAAAAGCACCAGTATGTACATTCACATATGATTGCGAGCGTCAAGACTTATGCCTGTACTCATGTCGCCGTGATGATTAGTTGCGATCTGTGAAGAGAATAACTCCAACGTCCATCTCAGCAAGAACTAGTATAATATCTACAAATGAGTGGCAGTGTTATTAGCAATTTTGCTTATACATATGTACATACATACCTACATTTGTATACCGCCATTATCATAGCAAGGGTACATGTCAGTATATAATGGATTACACAGATAACGGAGAAATATATGGCATGGTCGAGCGAGCATTATGGAGGCCTCTATATGTTTTCAATTTGGCACATTCAACAGTTTATCAATAGATTCGGCGGCTTAAGAATGGCGAGTATAAGGAGCGCAACAACTAATTTATAATTCTATGTGATAGTGAAATGTTTAGACGAAATTATTTGTTGATATTTGCATATTTTGAATTGGAAATAGTTATGGAAAAAATGTTAACTGTGCGTTTCATTTAAAAAGACTTAAAATCCATTAATTGAAAATTTAGTGTTAACCGATTTCTTATTATTGTGCAATATTGTGACAGAAAAAATAAAGTAGTGTACCGCGTATTGAACTGATTTTAAGGAAACAACTGAGAAATATAGTGAGTTAAGCCAACTTTATGTTACGTATACGCCGCGTATACCCATTTTACTAAGTAAATGTTTGAAAATTGTAATGTTCTCAAATATAAGTTGCATATGTGTACGGCAATATGCTTAAAAGTACTTAGCTTGTGTAGAATTTTTATAAGAAAACAATTGAGTGCAATTTTGTGAAGTTAAAATGTGAATTGGCGATGTATGTTCTTGATTTGTGATTAGCCCGAGCAAATTGAAGAATTTTACAATTTAATCAATACAAATCAATTTCATAATCGATAAAATTTATGACTTGACTAACGTTTATCGGCGGATTGTTATTCTAAATCAGTTATTTATAAAAAATCCAGAAATATTTATGACAACAAATAATTATTTCGTTCAAAAAAGGAAGCACACAAAAATATACTCTGCACCTGAAATAATTTGAAAACGTTTTCATATTCAAATGTGTAAATCTATATGTTTATATAGTGTGTATAAGAATCTAACCTAAGAATGCAAAATACTACAAACTTTTAGGAATCGAACGATATTAACTGCTCTATTTATTTTAAATTGTGAAAATGGAATATTTAGGCTTGCGATCGGTAGGTTATCAATAAATAAATACGCCAGATACATTAAATTTTACATCCATTACATGGTACAAAAAGGCTTTATAGGAGTCGGGATCAAAACAGGACGATGGGCGTGGTCAATTTTAACCAAATTCGATACACAACATTATTCTGTTGGTGCGAACCGGTCTACAGCTATATGTACTTCTCATATAGCTCAATTAAATACATTCCGTATGATTCCTTAAAATATTTCAGAAGTACATACATTTCAAAATATTTGCTCTGGGCGAAAATGGTTGTTGTAGCTTTAATGGTTTAAAAGAGAATATTCTAAAAAAACTCCTTCCGACAATGTGGAAATTGTCTGAATCGCTTGATAATCCCGTCCACTCCCCATGTAATAGTACTGTTTAAAACTACTAAAAGAGCGATGAATCAATAAATACATATACTTATACTACTGTGATCAAATTGAAAGGTGAATTTTATTCATTTCATTCCCTTCCAAGTAATCCCCTCCCGCTGCAATACACTTATGCCAAAGAATTTCCAAGTCATCATAGCACTTGGAAAAATCCTCCATCGTGATGGCCATCAGAACCTTTTTCTATTCAGCTTTTATATCCTCAATTGAGTCAAAACGTTGTCCTCGGAGTGGTCATGTGAATTTGCTGAATAGTCAGAAGTTACACGAAGGTAAATCAGGTGAATGCGGTGGTTGCGGCACAATATTAGTTGAAAATGTAGCGAAATGATCACAAATAACCAATGCAGTATGAGATCGTGCATTGTCGCACTCTTTGTTCAATAAATTCAGACATAGTAAAAATCGAAGAATTCACTTTTAGAGCCTCAGAAAAGGACGCGTATCTCAAATACAAATGAATATTTTGACTTGAAATTTAGCATAGATGTCACTAACAGTACTACCAACTTACAAAAGAAAAAATTTGCCGATTCGAAAAACACGCGAAGTATAAATTAAAAATTCACCTTTCAATTTGATCGCAGTAGCATGCCAGAGATATTAAATTTTACACCCAGGATGGTATAAGAGGGCTTTAGCAAATTCGGTACATGACATTCTACTGACAGTGTTTGTTAAAGTGTGAATATTAGTGAAATGCCTATTTCCCATATAACACAATTTTAAATTCCACTTTCTTGTGCACAAACGAAGAAGCAATTAATATAACGGGATTTGCATGAATAACGCATGGAACCAAAAAGCCTACAGTGTACTTTATACTGAAAAGATCGGTCAATGTGTGAGATACATAATTAAAATTCAGCCAGAAACCTTTCCTGACAATAGCATTTCTTGTTATTAAAAATGGGTTGAATGAGTGAACGTGTTTTTCTAATATTGGTGTAACGGGTGATTTTTTTGAGGTTAGGATTTTCATGCAGTAGTATTTGACAGATCACGTGGGATGTCAGACATGGTGTCAAAGAGAAAGATGCTCAGTATGCTTTGACATTTCATCATGAATAGACTTACTAACGAGCAACGCTTGCAAATCATTGAATTTTATTACCAAAATCAGTGTTCGGTTCGAAATGTGTTTCGCGTCCGTGTCCGATGAGCGATGAGGCTCATTTCTGGTTGAATGGCTACGTAAATAAGCAAAATTGCCGCATTTGGGGTGAAGAGCAACCAGAAGCCGTTCAAGAACTGCCCATGCATCCCGAAAAATGCACTGTTTGGTGTGGTTTGTACGCTGGTGGAATCATTGGACCGTATTTTTTCAAAGATGCTGTTGGACGCAACGTTACGGTGAATGGCGATCGCTATCGTTCGATGCTAACAAACTTTTTGTTGCCAAAAATGGAAGAACTGAACTTGGTTGACATGTGGTTTCAACAAGATGGCGCTACATGCCACACAGCTCGCGATTCTATGGCCATTTTGAGGGAAAACTTCGGACAACAATTCATCTCAAGAAATGGACCCGTAAGTTGGCCACCAAGATCATGCGATTTAACGCCTTTAGACTATTTTTTGTGGGGCTACGTCAAGTCTAAAGTCTACAGAAATAAGCCAGCAACTATTCCAGCTTTGGAAGACAACATTTCCGAAGAAATTCGGGCTATTCCGGCCGAAATGCTCGAAAAAGTTGCCCAAAATTGGACTTTCCGAATGGACCACCTAAGACGCAGCCGCGGTCAACATTTAAATGAAATTATCTTCAAAAAGTAAATGTCATGAACCAATCTAACGTTTCAAATAAAGAACCGATGAGATTTTGCAAATTTTATGCGTTTTTTTTTTTAAAAAAGTTATCAAGCTCTTAAAAAATCACCCGTTATCTTTGTGCTTAGAGTGAATAAAATCGTAGAAAATGTATGTAATCACCATATATACAAACATACACACATACATATGTTTACTAGTTTCGGATTATTTACGAATGAACGCGAAAACGTAATTGCAAGTATAGATTAGATTAGATTGAGATTGAGGTATGCACTGTGACCTTGGGTCTATTGTGCCCTCTCCTAACTCACAGGGACTCCCCAAGCCCCAGCAAATCAATGAATTCTAGGATTTTGCTGAGGGCTAGTGAGTCGATGTGTTCCCTATCTAGAAATATGGTTCCAAGGGCCTTTGACCTGCGTCTCCAGACTGCGATGCAGTCGATTAGCAGGTGTTCCGGAGTTTCAGGTTCCCTGTCGCAGAACCGGCAGTTGGCGGAAGAGGCAAGTCCTAAGTTACATAGGTGCCTATTTAGCTTGCAGTGGCCGGTATAGAATGCGACCAGGAGCCTGAGTTTAGTCCTTGGGAGGTTGATTATTGATTTAAACCTATTGAGGTTATACCCCCCTATTAGCAACTTGGCATGCCGCATGCCATGCGTCCGTTGCCAATAACCTTCTCTACCCACTCTTTCTTCCTTACGCAGCAGCTCTTTTATAGTGTGGGGGCCCACCCCAGTGAACGGTTCGGGCCCTACCATATTTGTAGAGGCTGCGGAGCGGGCTAGCTCGTCAGCCAGTTCATTACCGGCTATGCCTTTATGACCGGGTACCCATATTAGGTGTACCTGGTTCACTTCCGATAAGCTGTTTAGCCGTTCCCTGCACTCCTGCACTAGCAGCGATCTGATCTCGTAAGCGGAGATCGCTTTCAGTGCCGCTTGGCTATCGCTGAGTATGGATATACGCTCATTTCGATAGTTGCGATGGAGATTTATCTCAATGCACCGACTTATGGCCAAGACTTCGGCCTGGAAGATACTGGGGAATCTGCCCATCGGTATGGATAACCTCGTGCGTGGACCTGCGATCCCTGCACCAATACCTTCCGCCGTCTTAGAGCCGTCAGTGTACCACCTTAGTGTACTCTCCCTCAGCATCAGCTCAAGAGTGGAATCATTCCACTCGCTCTTGCTGCCAAGGGTAACCTTAAACTTCCTCGTGAGATTTATTGTTTTTGTGATCCCGTCCTTCGGGAGGAGGGCAATTGGAATGTTGCCACTTATCATCTCCATCCTCTGGGACGAGATCGATTTGCCTTTGCCGCATCCTTCTGCCGTTATTTGCAGGAGTGAATGCTTGGCTACCTGACCTATCACTATGTGGAGCGGTGTGAGCTCCAGCAGGACCTCCAGTGCCGCCGTTGGGCATGTTCGCATAGCGCCCGTCATGCAGACGCATGCTAGCCGCTGAAGCCTAGATAGTTTTACCACCACCGAGGCCTGTGCCGCCACGGAGGCCCAGGACACCGCTCCATATGTGACTATCGGTCGCACAATCATGGTGTACAACCACCTGACAATCCTTGGCTTGCAACCCCAGGATTTTCCTGCCAGACGATTGCACACCATTAGTGCCTTTGTCGCCTTGACCAGGGTTTGGTTCACATGCTGTTTCCACCGCAAAGTGGAATCCAGCGTAAGACCAAGATATTTTACCTTGCTGGTCATCTCGAGCACTCTGCCCCCAAGTGTGAGGTTCCTAAGCCCGGGTAGGGACCTACGCCTCGTGAAGGGTACGATGGTCGTCTTCGAGGGGTTGATACTTAGTTCAACTCCCCCGCACCACTCCATTGCCAGGTTTAGACCTCTTTGCACTAGGTCACAGAGAGTGTCCACAAACTTGCCCCTCGCTATGATCACGATATCGTCCGCGTATCCTTGGCATCGGATACCATTGACGGTTAGCAATGCTAACAGGTCGTCCACAACAAGGCTCCACAGCAGGGGCGACAGTACACCACCTTGCGGGCAGCCTCTTGTTGTGCCGAGACGAATCTTTGTGCCCCCCGCTGTGGTCTCAGCAACCCTAGTGCGCAGAACCGCCTCTATCCATCTACGCACCGGTGCTGCCACATTTCTACCCTCCAGTGCCATGGCCACACTTCTATGAGACGTGTTGTCAAAAGCTCCCTCGATATCCAAGAAGGCGCATAGCATAACTTCCCCTTTTTCCAGTGAGCTCTCTATCTCAGAGGTCAGCTGGTACAGAGCCGTGCTTGTTGATCTGCCATCTCTGTATGCGTGCTGAGCCGCATGCAGGGGTGCAGTCTTCAGCGCCTTCGACCTTAAATGATGATCAATTATCTTCTCCATAGTTTTCAGTAGGAAGGAGGTTAGGCTGATTGGCCTGAAAGATTTAGCCAACGAGTAGTCCTTCCTTCCCACTTTCGGTATGAAGATTACCTCCGCTGTCCTCCATAATTCAGGGATGTAGGCCAAGGCAAAACTCTCCCGCAGCAGCCTAATCAGGTGTGGCATCAGGATCTGCTCACCCTGTTGTAGAAGCGCTGGGAAGATGCCGTCCACTCCCGGAGACTTGAACTTTTCAAACGAGGTCATTGCCCACCTGATCGAGTCCGCAGTAAACAACTGTTTAGCGATAGCCCAATCAGTGCGGGACGGCCTGTGTTCGATTGTGGGCAGACATCGGTTAACCGGAATTGTCTCCGGGAAGTGAGCACGCAAGAGCTCTGTAGCTCTGTCTTCCGCGTTGGTCGTGAATGTCCCGTCACTCCTTTTAATGGCTAGCACTATGTCCGTCTTCCCTTTAGCTAGAGCCTTGTGCAGCCTAGCAGCTTCTGGAGTGGAGGAGACGTTTTCACAGAATCTCCTAAAGCTAGCCTGTTTAGCAGACCTGATCTCTTTATTATACAGTGGCAGGTTGCTCCTATACTCTTCCCACACCCCTGTACGCTTAGCCTTGTTAAATAGGCTGCGTACCTTCTTCCTTAGGTCTGCGAGTTTCTTTGTCCACCAGGAGCAATTGCGCCTGTCTGTGGGCCTTCCCATGGGACAGCTGTCATTGTACGCGTTGATGATGGACCCGTTGAGCGCGGTCAATCTGCACTCCAATCCCAGGCCCGTAACGCTACTGTCAGTCTGCCCCTCCCTCTTCAGTCCCTCTACTAGCCTCTCCCTGAAGGTACCCCAATTGGTCCTTCGAGGATTGCGTCTTTGAGGGAATAGCTTGACCTCCGCCCTCAGCACAAACCTTACAATTCTGTGGTCCGACAGGGAGGGCTCCGTTGAAACCCTCCACTGCGAGACCATCCCGGCTGCCGGTTCATTGCTGAGGGTTATGTCCAACACTTCCCTCCTGCTTATAGTGATGAACGTGGGTTCACACCCTACATTCTCTAACACTAAATTACTGCCTACTATATATTCTAAAAGGGACTCACCTCTCGCGTTACAGTCGGTGCTGCCCCACTCCGAGTGGTGGGCGTTTGCGTCACAGCCGATGATTAGGGGGAGCTTGTGCAGCCTGCAGTGCTCTACCAGCCTTTCCACCTCTGCCGGGGGTGCCGTTGCTGCCTCTCCCGGAAAGTATGCCGAGGCAAGGACGAAGTCTTTGCCCTCAGTGTCTCTAGCCTGCACCGCCACCAAGTCCTGCGTCAGAAACTCTGAAATGCAAAAGAAATCAATATTGCTTCTAACAACTATGCACGTCCTAGGCCTCTCGCTAGAGAGGTCCCAGATTCTTGCAAGTATAAGAATCAAAGGGATTGTGCTTAAGACTTAATTTCGAAAACGATTCCTACAAATTTTTGTCATTGGAATAAATTAAGTATTAAATTTTATTTTTTTTCTTTGATTTCTGAAAACATGCTTATGTTCAGAAATATGTACAATACATGTCTTTTTTTATTTATGAATTATTACTACCTTTTAAGTTGAATCAAACTGGGCGCAACATGCAAAATGTTTCTAAAATCGGTTTAGTGGTTTGGTAGATAACTCCGGAGGAAGCGTGGCACGTAATTATATCTATTTATATAATATATAGTATTTAGTAAATAACGCAGTAGAAAAATCTATTTTTAACACTTTCCCAGCTTATTTTTTCTTAGCTCGATTCTGGCCAAATGTACTACCTATGTACATACATATATATTTTATATAGTGGCACACATTTAAGTCGGTACTTATATAACTATGAGTAAAATCTAATTTTTTGGCAAATAAATCTCATAAATTCGTTTTCAAATTTGTTAAATAATTTTATTTTTTAGTTCGTCCACAAAATGGATGCAACAGCAATATTGAATGTGGCCAATCAGGTCACAAAGTTGAAAATGTTTCCTTACTTTGACATTGCAAACAGTCTGCTTGCCGCTCTAGCTGTTAGAGAAGATCTAGGTTCGAATGCACAATCATTTTCACGTAAACATCCGCTTGCATGTTGGCTATCTACGATGCTTGTAATCTTCGCCGGAAGCATGGTATCTAATGCCCTGCTTGGTGAACCCATATTGGCCCCTCTGAAAAATACACCACAATTATTCGTGAGCACAGTTGCATGGTGAGCGTTTTACTATATACATATATATATACGTACATAACATTTGAAAACTTTTAATATTTAACAATAATTTAATAGGTACTTGGTTTTCTACACACCTTTTGATATTGGTTATAAAATCGGCCAGTTCCTTCCAGTTGAAGTAGTTGCTAGTGCAATGAAAGAGATTTACCGTACAAAGAATATTTATGATGGTGTCTCCCTCGCTGCTAAGTTGTACCCAAACGCCTGGATAATTATGATTATAATTGGAACATTGAAGGGCAATGGGGCTGCATTCACTAAACTTATAGAAAGACTAATTCGAGGAGCCTGGACACCGACAGCTATGGAATTCATGCAACCTTCACTGTAAGACCTTCATCTAAGACCAGATGTGTCAAATGTAAATTGTACCTGTAAATATTAATTTTTCAGCTTTACCAAAGCTTCTTTGTTAGCTTCAATAATATTTGTACTGGATAAGAAGACAGACTGGATTCCAGCGCCCCATGCTTTAGTTTACTTCGGTATTGTTATATTCCTGGTATACTTCAAACTATCTTCAGTTCTTTTGGGTACTCACGATCCTTTCCTACCATTCGAAAATCTGTCCTGTACAATATTCTTCGGCGGTATTTGGGATAGCTTAGCAAAAATATCGGGACGTGGTCAAGCAAAAGGTGAAGTAAAAGGAAGCAAAAAGCGGAATTAAAAAAACCGATACGCAGTGAAAGGCGTTAAAAATTAATATAAATCTATAATCTTCAAATACAATAATAACACAACGACCTGTTTTTGAAAAGATGACAGTTACGTAAAGGATATTTCTCTTTTTGAAATTTAATTTTGCTTACATACTCATACTTGGCGCATTTTACGACAAGATTTTAAATATAAGGTATACAAAATACAGCTTGTGCAAGAAATGAAGCCGCTCACCTCCTATGAATTTTTGAAAAGTTTCAAGAATAACCGTCGTTTTCGAGCCAAATTTTCTTCAGCAAAGAGGCGCATTTCTGACTCAATGGTTATGTATACAAGCAAAATTGCATATTTTGGACGAAGAATAACCTGAAGAGATTCAATAGTTGTCAAACAAATTTTTATTCGTATTTTAGACCTCAAATAAATATATTTGTATAGTATATTAATATTCCGTTTACAAATTTGAAATTTCAAATTAAATTGTATATCAGCTGATTGTTCTCGTCCGCATTGCCAACACAATTAATTTTTAAGCGAATATATGAAATAAGTTAATACTGTGTTCATACCGACACTTAATCACACGATTTCGGCTGTTGAATGGATTATCCCACTAATCTTAAAAATTTATCAAGATTTCGCCAAACAGAAATGACAGTTTCAAATCACTTCATTGAAATGATTTGAAACTGATCCACGCTAAATCTCTCCGTGCGACTCTGATTTTGCGCCATCTACTTGTCAGCACTGGAAATCTGTTACATTATCACAGCTGATGTAGACACTACGAAGGGAAAAAATGTAAACAAACAAATTTTATTTAAAGCAATGAATCTAATTTCACCTGAAAATTGACTTAACAAATGAAAAAATGCATCCATTTTTTCTATTATATGGAAAATATTTGAAAAAAAAGACGGCTTTTATTTCAAAATACTATATGACAATCTTTTCTTTTGATAAATATTAAGCGATGTGACTTCGTGTCTGACAATAACAGCTGTTCTTTGATATTTCTAACGGCAGTGACAACACTGTTGGGTTATGAAATGATTAAATATAATCTTTTGTAATGTTAAATCTTTTAAATTTTCGGTCTGAACATGGTAGAATGTAATAAACATAATTATACACATAGCTTATCATAAGCTGTCAAAGCTTGTATATTGGACTAGAGGCATTGCCAGTTCATCGTTTTTTCTCCAAAAAAAGTAGTTGGCAATAGCGAGAGACCTAATTTTGACAGATAAAAATGTAAACAAACGAAAAATTTATAAATGAAAAATAAATAAGTGCACGAAATGGAAAATTTTATAAGAGATGCGGTAAGTGAGGATTTTAAAATGAAATTAAGACGAAATTTAACTTTGTGTGCTTTCCAGTTGTTTGATACTGCTTACATAAATTCAAATAATGAAGAGGATAAAGAAATATTGAACATACTGGCTGTTATAGCTGCTGAATCAAGTTCGTCATCAGAGGATTCAGAACAAGAACAGATGGAGCATCCAAAATGCTCTAATTTTATGGATAGTATTGATAATTTTGAAGATGAGGATTTCAAATATTACTTTCGTTTGAGTCGCACCACTTTAGATTACTTAATAGGTATGATTGGCTTTTGTTGTGAGACGTTTCTTTATGAGTATATTTTTTGCAGGAAGATATGAAGAAAGTGAAAGAACCCGTATTGTTACGAAATCCGGAAAAGCCAAAATTCCTGCTAAAACTATGATCTACATGTACGTATGGTATTTAAGTAATACAATTACCTACAAACAACTAGCCAAATTGTTTGGTGTTACGAAGTCCACAGCATGGGCGATTGTTCGTCGGGTTGTCGCGTGGGTTATTTCAATAGGCCATGAGTTCATTAAGTGGCCAACTGCAGATGCGTTAGAAGAAACAACTCGCAAGTTTTTACAAAGAAAGCAAATACCAGGTGTTATTGGTGCTATTGATTGCACCCACATAACAATTAACGCACCAATAAAAGACAAGCATATATATTTTGATCGGAAACGGAATTATAGCATTGCTCTACAGGCCATTGTCGATGCTGATAAAAAATTTATTGACATTTATTGTGGGGAACCCGGATCATATCATGACTGTACAGTTTTAAAAAGGTCAGCTTTTTATAGAAAAGCGGAAATCAATATGGAAAGTTTATTTCCAAATTCTACTTTTATTCTCGGGGACTCGGCATACCCTTGTAGAAATTACCTCATTCCGATGTTCAATGATTATGGTTCGTTAACGCCTAATCAAATCAGCTTTAACAAAATACATTCTTCAGCAAGAATAGTTGTGGAAAATGCATTGGGAGCACTAAAAGGACGGTTTCGAAGGCTTCTTAAATTTACGGAGCACAGAAATATATGTGCAATTTCAAATTTAGTGGCAAGTGCATGCATTATGCACAACATATGTATTATAACAAATGACGATACTATTATTGACCATCAAATTGAAAGTGCCGAACTGGAGCCGGAACCTGCTAATGAGAGGGCGAGAGAAGCAAGTGAAGATCGTCGGAATCAGTTGCTTACAATTTTAACGTGAGAAAACGAATAAATGTTTTAAAATGCAATTTTAGAGCAACATTTTTCTAGTGCATATGTATGTACATATGTATATGTAAGCACGAGTACATATACGGTGGCTATAATTCAAATAATAGAATTGTTTATAGTTTTGCGACATGTATGTATATTTGTTTGAGTTTTATATAAACACGTACATGGGCGTATGCATTTTTATACCCTGAACAGGGTATATTAACTTTGTCACGATGTTTGTAACACCCAGAAGGAAGCGTCGGAGACCCTATAAAGTATATATATAAATGATCAGTATGTTGAGCTGAGTCGATTTAGCCATGTCCGTCTGTCTGTCCGTCTGTCCGTCTGTCCGTCTGTCTGTATATATACGAACTAGTCCCTCAGTTTTTAAGATATCCTTTTGAAATTTTGCAAACGTCATTTTCTCTTCAAGAAGCTGCTCATTTGACGGAACGGCCGATATCGGACCACTATAACATATAGCTGCCATATAAACTGAACGATCGGAATCAAGTTCTCATATGGAAAACTTTCGCATTTGACAATGTATCATCACCAAATTTGGTATAGATTATTTTCTAGGGCAAAACTGTAATATCCGAGAAAATTGTTCAGATCGGTTAACTATAACATATAGCTGCCATACAAACTGAACGATCGGAATCAAGTTCTTGTATGGACAACTTTCACATTTGACAAGATATATTCACGAAATTTGGTATATATTATTTTCTAAGGCAACAATATAATCTCTGAAGAAATTGTTCAGATCGGTTAACTATAGCATATAGCTGCCATACAAACTGAACGATCGGAATCAAGTTCTTGTATGGACAACTTTCACATTTGACAAGATATATTCACGAAATTTGGTATATATTATTTTCTAAGGCAACAATGTAATCTCTGAAGAAATTGTTCAGATCAGTTAACTATACCATATAGCTGCCATACAAACTAAACGATCGGAATCAAGTTCTTGTATGGACAACTTTCACATTTGACAAGATATATTCACGAAATTTGGAATATATTATTTTCTAAGGCAACAATGTAATCTCCAAAGAAATTGTTCAGATCGGTTAACTATAACATATAGCTTCCATACAAACTGGACACATAGTTACTAATAGAAATGCACCTGTGAAGGGTATTTAGCTTCGGTGCAACCGAAGTTAACGTTTTTTCTTGTTTCAAGATATGTATGTATAAAATGTACATTTTATAAGCTTAACTGTGTATTTTCGTGAAATAAAACAATATCTATTGGTTATAATATCAATTAATTTTGCTATCTTTTATTCATAATATACTGCTTTAAAAGTTTTAGTTTTTCTTCCTCTAAGTTTAGTTTTTTTTGTTCGATTTTTATCTGGAGATCTCGTTTTTCTACCAAGTCCTGCATCTTACTTTGTATATTCGCGTAGAACTTCGCCTTTTCTTCTGCCCTTTTTCTGCTTTGCTCGATTTTTCGAGCAAAATATCGTCGTTTAGCCCTTTTCCGATATCGGGAATGTGGAATAGTATTTGCTGTTTTCGGCTCTTGTGGATACACTTCAGTTGGTGTGCACGTGCTACGATTTAGTGCAGATCGGCTCTGCTCAGAGTTACTTGATATATCGTCGAGTATTGCTTCAAAATCAGTCGCCACTTTTAACAACTGATTTACTGTTAAAAAATATAAAAAAGCGAATTCAGTATAAGCAATACGTAATGAAAATTAAATTTGAACTAACCACTTGACTCAATCAATGGCTCTAGAGGATCTGCTCCAATGTTTATGGTGTGGTTATCGGACACTAAGCAACTTTCGGCAAAAATTTCGTCCATTTCTGACATATATGGTATTGTGCACGGAGAAGTTCCAGTCTGCTTATCTTTCGCTGTGTTATACGCCTTCAAAAGGGTTCGCATTTTTGCTCTAAGAGCAGCCACATTCACCGTTGTATCCTGTGAAAACAAATGTAATAAATATTTAAACATTAACTTGGAAATATTTTTACCGTAAATCCTTGCAATATCATGTCCTCCAAGACGTTTTCATAGGCGAACTTTTTCTTGCGCGCATGCAGGAACTCATCCTTCCTCTTGCTGTAGCACTTCAGGAATAGGAGCGTCTCGGCGTCTGTCCAAACTTTTCTTTTGCTGTTGATAAACAAATAAATAATTATTTAGTTTGCGAAAAGTCTGTTTACAAATTTACCTTTTCTCCATGTCAAACAAAGCGACGCGAAAAACTGAAAATCAGCTGATTGTTATTGCCCGCGTTGCCAACATAATTCATATTTAAGCGAAAATGTGAAATAAGCTAAATGCGATTTATTTGTCCATGATTTAACATTTAGCTTATTAGCCCTGACAGACGACCAAAATTAATGCGCCTTAAGCAACGCTAATGCGCATTGAAATTTTATGGGCAGACTTGTATGTACATTTGGACAGCTGATAGTGAAATTTGTTTATTTACTAACAAAAAAAGTAAAATAAAAATGAGTAATATAATTTATTAATAGAAATTTTGGTATTTTTGGAAAATCAATATAAATTTAACAAAAATTCGCTTACTATTAACTACGTCAAGAGATAATAGAGTGAAATTAAAAGCAATAATTGATTATAATGCAGAAAAAGTGTGCGAAAAAGCTAAGAATATTGGGAAAAATGGATAGCAAACTGTGCGTCGTATATTTTCTGCCATCTAAAAACATTAAAATTTGTTTTTGTTAATAAATTTGCACATTAATTTAATTAGCATTTAAAAAATTGCTTACCTCTGACGCTGTAAACGCAAAGGAGGCAGCAGACTTCAAGCGACATCTGTCAAAAAATAGCAAAAATCGGCCATTTTTCAGCACTGGTGCCTACTCAAATTTGGTAAATTCAGCCAAATGCACGAAATTTTTATGCATTACAAGCTTGCATTAACATGGGTCAAATGCCCAATTAAATGTAAATTAAGCTCGCTAATGCAAATTAGCGCTGTCGTCTGTCAGGGTTATATGATGGTCAAATAAAACACGGCTATTATGAAATATAGTTCATTGTGAAATTTTGTATAAATAGAAAAAATCTGACTAATTTCTATTATTTCCTTCTATTATTTATTATTCAAAATGATATGAATGATCTAAATGAATTTGGAAGCTAACTTGAAATTATATTATATTATTCCTGGGCTTACATAATTAGTCATCATCATTTAAACATAAAAACTGTACTATTTTATTTTCAAAAGAATAATTAATTCACGGCTAGTACTTACAACGATCCCTGCAAGACGGAGGTAGCAGATTGCACAAGCACATTGAAACATTTTCAGCTGTTCACTAACACTGTTTTTCTGGAATTTTCAATTGAATGGGAGAATACGTAAGTAAGATAGAGAAAAACTATCGACATTCTAAACATATTGTAATGTTAACTTGCTAGAAAAGAGAGACGAATACCCAATTTGTCAAGAAGAAGAAAACGAAAAGCGCAGTTTATTTTGGATTTTAAAGAGGTAGGTTCGTTACTTGATAATTTGATATTTTACAATTAATTTCTATTATATATATACAAATGTATATATAAATAATTTCTTTTATATAGAGAAAACTAAAAAGCTTAACAAGGAGAAAAAGGTAAGAATTGTGAATTGAATGTCGTGTGTATCTAGCTCTCAAGAAATGTAAAAACCTCATATACAAAACGCTTAAGAAACGGTTAAGAAACATTCCTGCGATAAATTTACTTGTAGTTACTAGTCTGCAGCTCTAAAGTAATCTAGTACTAATTTTTAAACTTTTTTTTTCAATAAAATGCGAATATGGCAAACCTGGTTTTGCGAAGAAACATCAAATCAACAATTGTTTATTGAAGGAAATTCAAAGTAATCGTTAAATTCGTCCTAAAGTAGTTAAAATTATTATCATGAAGTAAGTATATTTCATTTTGAAATGTATAAAAATTACCAGTCAACAACATTCCTTAAATCGCAACGAAAATATTTATGTTAATACACGCATACATACATACATTATCGACAACCTAGTGGTCGATGCCAGATGCAAAACCAAAGTGATAATAGTTGGTGACTTTAATGCCTGGGCTATAAGAATGGAAAGAACCAACAGCAGATCTTGATCTGGAGGTTTTAAATGTAGGCAATCAATGAACATTTAACAAAGGTGGCCGACAATCGGTGATTGATTTAACATTTGTTCACTCGAGTTTAGTTCGCGGATCTCACTGGAAAATCAGCGACCATTACACTTTTAAAGATCACTACGCAATTATATTCGAGATAAATACTACACACGCACGACAGAGTTTATCGACCCAAAAAAAAAGTAACTGGCAACTCAAAACATTCGACCCAGACCTCTTTGAAGAAACCTTTAGACCAACTACCCTACCCGACAATCTGTTGTCGGCTAACAAAGCTGCTCGGTCGATTATGAGTTGTATTAAGAGCGCCTGCGATGCTTCAATGTCCAAGCTGTCTCGACGCAAAACACTGCCCCCCACTATATTGGTGGAGCGAGACAATCGCAAGATTACGTAAGGAATACCAGCAAGCAAGACGCTCGTACCAAAGGTCACGTGGTACATCTGAATACACCACCCTCAAGGACAAAAGAAAATTGCTAAACAGGCATTTAAAAAAAGTAAACAGGAATGTTTCCTTAAACTGTGCGACGATGTTGAGAACAACGCTTGGGGACTTGGTTATAAAACGGTAATGGGAAAACTCCGCACTGGCGGATAAATGAAAACCTCCACCTCAATAATTGAGAGAATAGTTTCGGTACTCTTCTCTACCCGACCTACACTCCATCACGAGATCGTGAGAGTTCCACAAATACAGGATATACCGGCTGTTTCGAATGAAGAAGTCCGAGAAGCATGCAAACGATTAAACCCATCTAAAGCCCCGGGACCAGATGGAATTACGAATGTAGCGCTAAAAACGGCGATGGCCAGTAACATAGACCCTTTTCGAACAATGTATAATATATGCATCCAAGAAGGCCGCTTTTCCACCATTTGGAAAAGTCAATATCTGATATTACTGCCGAAACCTAATGAACCAATGACAGAACCGTCCCACTTCCGGCCCCTCTGCATGTTAGACTCCGCTGGAAAGGTTCTGGAGAGGATCATATACCAACGGCTAAATAAGGCAATTGAATATGCCGGTGGACTATCTCCAAACCAATTCGGATTCGGAAAGGCAAGATCCACAGCTGCAGTGGTAACCCTTGTAAAGACCCTGGCTGAACGGGCTATAAGTGGGAAAAGATGGAAAGGAGGCGCAATACAATATTGTATGGTGGTAACGCTGGATGTAAAGAATGTCTTTAACTGGGCATCCTGGCATAGTATATTGAAAGCTATTTCGAGGAAAGAACTTTGAGCTACAACACAAACGAGGGATCCAAAAAATATAAAGTCACCGGTGGAGTACCCCAGGGTTCTGTACTTGGGCCGCTGCTCTGGAACATTATGTACGATGGGGTACTGCGACTGAAGGTACCTAAAATCATTGGGTTCGCAGACGATATCGCTGTGGTGGTTATAGCAAAGCACATGCACGACATAGTTACGATTACCAACAGGACAATAACGTTAATAAGCGATTGGGTGTACGCATCACTATACAACCAGCAATCAAATACTTGGGTATTATTCTTGATGCAAGAATGTCCTTTAAGGAACAATTAGCGTACACTTGCGAAAAAGCTACAAAAGTGTGCAGAGCTTTGAACCGGCTATGCTAAATACCCGCGGGCTAAAGCATAATAGAAGACGACTATTAGCTGGTGTATTAAAGTCAGTCGCGCTGTACGGCGTCCAGATATGGGGAAAAGCTCTCGAAATAAAATCTTATCGCCGTGGCCTTTTTTCTATATATGCCACTTGCGCGCTGAAAGTATGCTCTGCGTTCCGCACAGTATCGGAAGATGCTGCCCTAATAATAATGTCGGGCCAAAGAAATTCAATGTCTTACAAATGACAGGTTACCGCATAATAAAAGAAATTGCAAGGGCAGAGACGGTGAATCACTGGCAAAAACGCTGGGAGGAAAGCGAAAACGGGCGGTGGACATCCGGACTGATCCCCAAAGTTGAATCATGGCTAAACAGATCGCACGGTGAGGTAGATTTCCACCTAACTCAAATCCTCACAGGACATGGCTGCATCAAAGCATATTTGAAACGATTCGGACACGAAAATAACGACACATGCGATTATTGCGGAGGCGATACCGTCGAAAATGTAGAACACACATTCTTCTATTGCCCGAAATATAATCATGAGAGGCAACACTTAAAAAATGCGTTCGGTGTAGACCCAACTCCTGATAACTTGGTAAACCAAATGGTCGAATCAGTAGAGAAGTGGGAAGCTGCTTGTGAAGTGGCAGCTATGGTTATGAAGGGCATGGTGGTGAAAGGGAGAAGATTTTCGAAGATGATGAATTGGAAGCATTACTCGACCAAGATGCGTTTCAAACCCAAGAGGAATTGGCCGAATCGTTGCAAGTGACACAGCAAGCCGTATCAAAACGCCTCAAAGCCATGGGGAGGATTCAGAAACAAGGAAACTGGGTTCCTTACGACTTGAAACCGAGAAATGTCGGCGCTTCTTGGCATGTTAACAGCTGCTTCAAGGCACAACCGAAAGGGATTTTTACATCGCATTGTAACTGTCGACGAAAAATGGGTCCACTAAGATAATCCTAAGCAAAGAAAGTCATGGGGAAAGCCTGGACATGCCTCCGCGTCGATGACAAAACCGAACATTCACGGCGCCAAGGTCACGCTCTGCATTTGGTGGGACCAGCTGGGGGTGATATATTATGAGCTGCTAAACACAAGTGAAACTATCACAGGAGATCGATACCGAACGCAATTGATGCGTTTGAGCCGAGGACTAAAAGAAAAGCGGCCACGGTACGAGGAAAGACACGATAAAGTTATTATCCAGCTTGACAATGCTCGACCTCACGTCGCAAAGATGGTCAAAAAATATTTGGAGACGCTGAAATGGGAGATCTTACCCCACCCGCCGTATTCTCCAGACGTTGCTCCATCTGACTACCACTTGTTCCGATCGATGGCACACGGTCTAACTAACGAGCACTTCAGTTCTTATGAAGAAGTCAAAAATTGGATTGATACTTGGACCGACTCGAAAGATGAGGAGTTCTTTCGTCACGGAAGTAGTAGCTAGCGACGGTCAATATTTAGAATAACATTTTTGTAACCGTTTTATACAACAAAGCCTTAAATTTACAAAAACAAAAAAAAAACGACTGAAGGAAAGTTGTAGACCTATAATTTATATTTGTGTGATCCCAAGTAAGAAATTTTTAGCTGAAAATTAATTGTTCTCAATTAATAAGTAAATACAAATTGAGACTATTCATGCTGAATAAAAAAGCTTTATTTGAAAGCACAAAAGGTCAGACACAGCTTTATTCATGTATTTAACATTTTTCTACTTAACATGTGATTCTGTCAGATCTCCGACTCCTAGAAAGTACAGTATTTATCTTCTCTCCAAAAAATGTTTAGCCATTTTTAAAATAGCTCCAAAAAAGCTTCAAGAGATTTTCAAAACTATTATATATTTTTGTTAAAGCTGAAGAAATAAACGCAAATTTTTGCTGGAAGCTAAACGATTTTAATAATTTAAGATAAGTTTTGCTTCTTTTGACTGAATATAAAAGCTTTTACTGAAAAGCACAAAAGCTCTCTCACTCGCTCAGCCACAGCTAAACGTTTTTTCTGCAACATGTAATTCTGACAGATTACTATTTATAGAAAATACAGTATTTATCATCCCTCCATAAAAAATGTAGCAATTTTTAAAAGGGCTTATAGCCTACCTTTGGGCTTTGCAAAACAATTAGGCATGAAAATCTGTAACATAATTGTGTATGCAAATCAGTTTTGGGTGAGAATTGTAATTGCACTAAGTACGTTTATGGCGAGTTGAATTGTTGCATATTTTTTGGCGCAAAGGGCCAAAGGTTGGTTAATGGTTTGAGTTTAATTTTATTGGAACGAAGTTCCTTACGGCAGGCTTGGAGGAGATAGGGATTCTGCTGCGGGACCGTTTTCCCAGTGGTGGCCATACTGGCCCTCCCACCACGACTTCCGCTCCCTCCCTCGATTTCCCCCTCATGACACGGCGACCCAGCACGCGTAACCACCTTCTCAGCGGTAGCCATATTGGTCGCAATCTCCAACACTGGACAGACGCTTGCACCCAGAACTACTGGCAGGCAGTCCAGTCAGCAAGAGTGCCAACAACACGGAGCTACACTGGAACCGTGCGAAGCTTCCGCCAATAACAACAACGTGGATGATCATGTTGTCCGTATATAAAGTAATAATAATTAAATTATATTATAATTACCTAGTCAGTACACAAAAAATGCACAAATTGTACAAAAAATGTGTAGCCGCACAAAACACTCGCGGTCAACAATTTCACCGACCGCTATGCACAGGCGCCAGGCAATAACGGTGCCAGCTAAACTGCGTAAACAAACGACCGCACAAAAGAAAATCGCAAAAATCACCGAAAAATCACTATGAAAAATATCGCAACGACGCGCACGCACATCGACAGTCAAGTAACGAATGAGGCCGCCAGTACAGAAAGAAGTTCTACGCGAAAGAACTCTGAACACCCCGGTGTCGGATCGGCCAGGGTTATTTTTTTTTTGAAGCGCGGCCGAAGGCCGCCAGTACAAAAAGGAGTTCTACGCGGAAGAGCTCTGAACATTTCGGTATTGGATCGACGATGAAGGATTCCACAGAATTCGATAAGTTTGAATAATTTTTTAAAGTTTGGATAAAAAGTTGTAATACCGTCAAGGGCTTTTTATCACTTCATTTTCTTTAACCGGAATAATTCTAGCAACAATTGTACTGTTAATTTTCAAACTAAGTACTGTTTCCTTTTTTTGCTTTTACTTTTAAATTTGGCGAAGCAATTAGCAAGTGTGGTTAGTGTTTTTTAAATAATTTAATTTCTTCAAATTGGTTTTTATTAAAAAGAAAAAAATTATAAAATGTGTGCACAACGGTCAGGTATGTTATCAAATATTTATAAATTTTAAAAATTTTAATTAAGTATTCTCTGTAGATTTCAATGAACCTTCCACCAGCCGTTGCAAAACTAAGAAAAATGTGGAACATAACAAAAGTTGTGGAGACGTTTAGCACTAGGGAGAAGTGCATTGCCTTTGCGGAACAAGAGGGCTTAATTTTAAGCAATAAATTGTGCCGCAAGCATAAAACACCCATGATCCCCACTCTATCGGGGAATAATACGGTGGGGTCTTTTAGATGTCGTAGAGGTAGTTGCCGTTCGCTGGCTGCTGTATCGAGGGCCAAAGGCACTTGGTTTGAAAATGCGAAGATACCATTGCCTCAGATATTTTATCTGATGTTCGCATACGCTTCTCATTGGTGCCAGACCGAAGTCCGAAAAAACAGCTTTGTAGCTATTTTGTCAACAGCCACCATATGCGATTGGTACATTTATTGTCGAGAAGCCGTTGTGTCATATCAAATAGGCCATGAAGAGCCTGTGGGGAAAATTGGTGATCCATGAAAAATTGTACAAATTGGTGAAAGCAAGTTTGGAAAACGAAAATACAATAAAGGTAATAACTCTTATTAGTATATAAAATTTTGCGTACTTACTTAGGTAGAAGAGTTGAAGGTCACTGGGTACTGGGCATGGTAGAGGATCGGAGCGACGACTTGAGATTGGTAGTGTGTCCCGCGAACGTTAGATCTGCTGAGGTGCTCATACCTATTATCAAGAAGCACGTGGCGGAAGGGTCAATTGTATGTACCGACTTTTGGGGGGCATCGATCATGGGTATAAGCACCGAAGGGTCAATCATAATGATCCGGAAAATCTCTTTGTCGCGGTACACACACTCAAAGGATTGAGTCACAGTGGCGTGTCATCAAAAGATTCTTTTTAAAGGACAATTACTCTAACCAACAAAACTTTACTGATTTGATTATTGAGTATACATATGTATGTGGCGTAAAACCATACGAAAAAACCATGAAGATCCATTTGAAAAGCTTTTACCAGCAATTAAACATACATATGAACCTTAAATTTTTTTTTTTGCTTTTATATATTACAAAATATTTTTTATATTAAAATTTGTTCAGGTATTTGGGGTATAATGTTTTTGCTTATTTTCACCTCACAGTGACACCCATTTTATCCCCGAAATCCGGGGATGCTATTCTAAATTTTACCCTTACCCTTTAGTTGATGTCAAATAAATATAATTGAACAATAAGTTTAATATTAAAAAAAATTTCACACGAATTAGTGAAGTGCTAGTGGACATAAAAATGCGAAATACTAGTGTAAAATTAATTTTAAATCGAAAAATACCTTCTTCAAATAGTGATTTTTAGCTTTAAACGCAAATATCTCGAATATTCCCGCGAGTATAACTATGTATATACATACATATATTCTTGAACTGGAGAACCTTCTCTATAACTAAAAATGTTCATTTTTTTGTCCAAGATATCTGTTGGTATGTAGAATACCTAAAATTGTTTAAAATAAAAAAAACATTATTGTTTCATAATGAATAAAAGTCAATATAGTTCGAATACAAATGTACGCATTTCTGCTCGGAAGCATGATTTTAAAAATTAAATTACAATTAAAATTTTTCAAGCTTGCTTCAAGCAAATGAGGAGTGTTTTTTCAGAAAAGGACATTTTAATTTTAATTTTTTTTTTAACTATTTATATAGTCTTGTCCTTAGTGCTAAAATACACAATTCAAAGTTTCAGAAAATGAGGTAGTTTTAAGTAGGTTAGATATTAAATATACGTATTTTTCCATACCAATAGATAATATAGTAAAATTCTGTTAGTTCCACTCATTCATCACCTTTTTTTTATGATTTTTCATAGAATGAATTTCGATGACCTCGTGGAAGAAATGGATACCGAAGTGGAATGCACACAACCGTTGAGCCCCCATAGAGGTTGTATTTAACATAAGTAAATATTTTTAATTTTTTAATAAAATTTTTTTACAGATTAAGTGTTAAAAAAATGTCTTACAATCTCGTTTGCGCTCCTCCAGTAGAACCATCACAAATTGTGGTACTGTCACCATCGTCTGGCGGCCATGCAGGTAAAATGTATTAATATATAAATATATTAAATTCTAATTAAATTCTTATAAAAATACATTTATGTTTTTCAGATATAATCCCGTCTCACTGCCATTGAAAAGTCCCTAACAGGCAAAGTAAGTAACGCAGTATTACATTACCAAATTAAAACAGAAGCTAATTTTTATATTTTAATTTTCTAGATGCCAGAAAAATAAATTATTGCGCGAATGCCGTGTCATAGCGGCATAGACGCACAATTCAATTAGCCGCATCACCGGTGACTTGGAGGACGAGCATTACGTGGAGCACGCTTCGAAACTGCCCATGTATCGGAAGAGCACGTGCGCTTCGTGGAAGACAAACTTTCACAAAAGGAAAACACGGCTGCTATGGTAAATATTTCGTGTTTAAATAATATGCGATTGTAATATAATTTACTGTATTTTTTTTACAGATGCGGCGATGTCAAAGGGCGCAAAAGTCAGTGTGGACGGCGTACTGCTCGGTATGTTTTCTGATGATCTAATGTACCACTACAATTTAGAGGGGCGCAAGGAGAAGGAATCCCTACTAAAACTTAAGTGCGTAGGGTTAGTTTTTGGTAGATTTTTTTACTGATATATATTTGAATGCTCTAACTTATAACGCTTGATTTTAGATATATTTCCTGACAAGGATAAAAACACTATCTGTGGGGAGCTCCGGAGATTTGTGGCCTTAAGCCACAATCGTTTCAAGCAAAAAACAAAAAAGCATAAACTTAAGGCAAATGAATATAAGTTTTCTTATTATAACTTATATATACTTACATATATTAGTTTTAAGTTGTAAATAACTATTAGTTTCAAGTTGTAAATTCTAATTTTACTTTTACAAATACGAATTTTTAGAATTACAATTTTTTTTAATGAAATAAACTTAATTTGTATTATTTTTCTGCCGAATGTAATAATAATAGGCAAATTATTAGTTTAAGTAAATATTTAATTATTTTAATTTTTTTATTAAATAAAGCGAAATAATAAAAAAAAAACTGAATTTTATTTAAAAGATTTGAATTTACTAGAAGTATTTAAGAATGGGTAACAGATAATCTTGTTACTGCTTGTCCCGCTGACATGTTTATATGTTATGGGTAACAAACTGATAACCAAAATAATAACTAAATAGTGAGATGATATCAATATCATCGGCATACGCCAGCAGATGTACGCTCTTATAAAAAAATGTACCTGCTTGATTAAGTTCTGCAGCTCGAACGATTTTCTCCGCCAGCAGATTGAAGAAGTCGCACGACAGGGATTCGCCTTGTCTGAAATCTCGTTTGATATCGAACGGCTCGGAGAGGTCCTTCCCGATCCTGACGGAGCTTTTGGTGCAGCTCTACGTCAGTTTTCACAGCCGTATTAGTTTTGGGGATACCAAATTCAGACATCGCGGCAAAGGCAGCTCCGATTCGTGCTGTCAAAAGCAGCTTTGAAATCGACGAAGAGGTGGTGCGTGTCGATTCTCCTTTCGCGGGTCTTTTCCAAGATTCGGCGCATGTTGAATATCTGGTCGGTTGTTGATTTGCCAGGTCTAAAGCCACACTGGTAAGGTCCAAACAGTTTGTTGACGGTGGGCTTTAATCTTTCACACAATACGCTCCATAGAACCTTATATGCGATGTTGAGAAGGCTAATCCCACGGTAGTTGGCGCAGATTGTGGGGTCTCCTTTTTTATGGATTGGGCATAGCACACTTAAATTCCAGTGATTGGGCATGCTTTCGTCCGACCATATTTTACAAAGAAGCTGATGCATGCTCCTTATCAGTTCTTCGCCGCCGTGTTTGAATAGTTCTTCAGACGGGTGATTGCTATTCGAACTTCTTCATGGTCGGGCAATTGAACGTCTGCTCCATCATCATCGATGATCATTCAGCAGGCTTGAGAAGAGTTCCCTCCATAATTTAAGTATGCTCTGGGCATCGGTCACTAGATAATCCTTGGGGGTTCTACAAGAGTATGCTCCGGTCTTGAAAACCTCAGTTAGCTGGCGCATCTTTTCGTAGAATTTTCGAGCATTACCTCTGTCGGGCAGCTTATCAAGCTCTTCATACTTACGCATTTCGGCCATTTTCTTTTTCTGTCTGCAAATGCGTCTCGCTTCCCTCTTCAACTCTCGGTATCTATCCCATCCCGCACGTGTCGTGGTCGATCGCAACGTTGCGAGGTTGGCAGCCTATTTTCTCTCCGCTGCGACACGGCACTCCTCGGCGTACCAGTTGTTCTTTTGCACCTTCCGAAAACCAATGGTTTCGGTTGCAGCTGTACGTAAGGAGTTTGAAATGCCGTCCTACAGTTCCCTTATACCGAGTTGTTGACGAGTGCTCACAGAGAGCAGGAGTGCAAGCCGAGTAGAAAATCGTTCAGCTGTCTGTTGTGATTACAGCTTCTCGACGTCGAACCTTCCTTGTGTTTGTTGGCGTGGGTTTTTTGCTGCACAGAGGCGGGTGCGAATCTTGGCTGCAACAAGACAGTGGTTAGGACCACGGAGCGCACGCACATCTAACACACTGGAGACGTGTCTTCCGTCTATCACAACATGATCGATTTGGTTTATGGTCTTTCGATCCGGAGACAGCCAGGTAGCTGGATGTATCTTCTTATGCTGGAATTTAGTACTACAGATAACCATATTTCGGGCCACGGTGAAGTCGATCAGCCTCAACCCATTTGGGGATGTTTTCCTTGGAGGCTGAATTTACCGACCGTCGTACCAAAGATATCTTCTTTGCAAACCCTGGCGTTAAAGTCGCCATGCACAATTTCGACATCGGGACGTGGGCAGTACTCATAGGTGTGTTCCAAGCGCTAATAGAAGGCATCTTTGGTCACATCGTCATTCTCCTCCGTCGGGGCGTGGGCGCAAATCAGCGATATGTTGAAGAACCTCGCTTTGATGCGGATTGTAGCTAGACATTCATTCACCGGTGTGAATGATAATACTTGGCGACGGAGTCTCTATCCCACCACGAATCCCACATCAAACTTGCGCTCCTTTGTATGGCCACTGTAATAAATCCCACAAGGACCCTCTCGTCTCAGTCATTGTCCCGAACATCGCATTTCTTGGACAGCGGTGATGTCGGCCTTCACTCTAACGAGGTCATCAACCAGCTGGGCAGTGGCACCTTCGCAATTAAGGGACCGGACATTCCAGGTGCATGCCCTCAAATCATAGTCCTTAATTCGTTTGCCATGGTCGTCATTAAAAGGGGGTCTCTCATCCGAGGCTTGTTGTTCCTTTTCATTGTTTTCATTGGGGGTGCTTTTTTTTACGTGGCGGTTCCCAAACCCAGCGTACAACCCTATGCAGGGAATGTTTCGCCTTCTCACTTTAGCTCGCCTTCAAATGTGTTCTTAGCCTACCCAGGATACTTGGTTAAAGACCGGATGTCGAAAGCTGCTTTAATTATATGTATGTAAAAGAATCCTTTCTGGCCACTCCCAAGTGAATGGCGATCAGAGAACTTTCCTCACTTGGGTGAACTTCTACACATGACTCCATCCTCCAATTATTGCTGTAGGAAAATTCTATCTGAATTTTTATTAAATATCTCACACATTGATCGAAATTTTCGAACAAAAGTCAACTATAGGTACTTTGGTCCACGTATTCGGTACCTAGGGTCTTGAACAGTTTTGGTTGAATTTGAACAATTTTCTTTCATAAAGTGTAATACACTAAAGGCATTATTCGTGAAAAGTTCAATCCCATTATATTAATTACTTCTTTATTTCTGTACTGGAAAGTAAAAGAATCAGGTGGAATTTAAAATTTTGCTGTATGAGAAGTAGGCATGGTTATTGTTCGATTTCGCTCATGCGTGACATAGGATTATAAAAATAATGCCATGATCCAAATTTTATAGAAATTAGCGATTATGCTATTAAATTGTAGCTTATATAAAACGTTTGTATTTCTACACATCGCCATCTGTTGAATATTTACTCAATCCAATTAATAATTAGCGCCATCTGTTAGAATCTTTTGGCGGTCAAATAATAGACAAATAATATACAAATAATTTGCAATAATATAATATTTCGATTATAAATTGAGATGTAAACTATACTGTCTCTCAAGTTGGATCAAATTGCACACGGTGTGGAAACAAGTTTAAAATCGGTTCAGTAGTTTAGCAGTCCATCGCGGACAAACAACGTGACACATGATTTTTATATATGTATAAAGACTATATCCACCTCGTTTAGTTTCAGGTAATACGTACAACTTTTATGTGTACAAAACTATGATACTGTGTAGCAACTGGTTGCAAGAATATAAAAAGGAGAAAAATAATTAATAATATATACAGACAGTCCCTCATCTATAAACGCTTTAAAGTCAGTGAATATTAGCGATATTCAAAGGGACTTTCATACGAGGCGAAAACATAAAACATTTTTATACAGCAGCTCATGTAAACATTACAGGTAATGAATGCGCCGATCAATTAGCTAAAAATGACACTCATCTTACCTTTTTAATCAACAACTACACCGAAAAAGATAATAAAGGTGTCTCGCAAACTTTATTAAAAAGCAACGTGTCTAAAATTATGATAATAAAATTAATGCTCACTACAAAACTGTGCACCAATTAAGTATATCAACAACATGGCAGCAAGTCAAATTTTAATACAAAACACCAGCAACGTGATAAGACTTAAACTCGGTCTTACCAGACCAACGCGCAGACACCTACTTTCAATGGAATCACCACCACTTGAACTGCAATGATACCCTAGCCATGCGACACCTAATAATATCATATGTACAGCGACACATCGTAAAATACTGATTTACACACCCTGCCAACCACGGCTACCCGCTTGAGACAAATATTCCAATACCACTACACATTTTTTCTCTGTTATTTTTTGTTTACCTAAATGCGATGAAAAAAAGTTTGTTTCATTTCTTGATTTATTTGAATGAATGCGAAGGAGAAAACATAATTGTCAATAGTGACAATAGAAAATTCAAAAAGGGTAATAAAAAACGATTGAAAGACACATGTCGTTCGTCATCGTACCATCGTAAAGGAGGATCGTAAAGGAGGCTCGTACAACAAGAAGGTAAGTAAATGAATTTTATATGTTTTTTTTAAAAATATTTTGAAAATAATTACTTCATTTATTTTTATAGCATAGGAAATCGGAACTGAATTGGCAGTAGCAGCAGCAGGTAATCATCAGAAGCGGCAAATATCAATTGTTAAGTAAGTATGTGAAAAAAGTGAGTGTACTTTGAAATTGGACTGCGCAGTCCAAGATAATACGCAAAATAAATACATACATATGTATGTATTTTATGCGTTTAAGGCGGCCTGCACAATCCAATATAATATATGTAAACTAATGTTTGTTTTATATTTTAAATGATCAAATAATATTTATCTTTTTTTTCATATGTTAGTAATAGTTTTATTTAATTATTCTTTTCAGATTTTATTACTATATTTAATTAATCTTTGCTTGCAGAGTAAATTCTATTTGTATTTAATATATTTTATTTTTTCAGATAATATTAATCTTTTCTTTCAGATATTATTATCATTTTATACAATTAATCTTTCTTTTTCTTTTAGATATTACAAATTCAATGTAATTATTATTTATTTTTAGGTTTTATTACCTTTATTTTATTTTCAGGTATTTGTCTTTTATAATTTTATTCACTCTTTTATTTTCAGCTATTAATAATCCTTTCTTTAATTAACCGTTCTTCAGATGAAATTATTATCGTAAATTAAATATATTGTATAAATGTAAATATCTATTAAAAGTAATAAAATTAATAATTTAAAAATTAAAAAGTTTTCTTTGAAATTTTAATAAGTTTTTAAAGTAGGAATCAAAAAATGCAACCCTACATCATCTGTTTAAAATACAACCCTTCTTCAGCTGTTTCAAATGCAACCCTGCATCAGCCATCGTTTGGGAATATTAGAGCAGGACAGATATACTTTTTTATATGACACTGCTGAATGAGCGCAACAGATATGTATGCTCACATGTATACGTACGTGTGAGGGGAAAATACGGTAGTCTATTCGCTCGGCCTAAGACAAACTCTATATGTTTACCCCCACGTTTACCACCATGTTACCCACTGATTATCTGGTTTTTTACCCGCTCATGGTTGGCAGGGTGGACTATGTAAATACAATCAAGCAACTACCCCCAATACTACTAAAATTAATTTAGAATTGGAATGTACACATAAGTAAATTAATATCTATACAAAATGGGACGAAGACATTAGCATGCAGGTCCCTTAGTTTCCTAGTCCGTCTGTAAACTTCTTTACAAGTCATATTTATAGCGGGATTCTGTAACCAGTCTCTAGTCTCTATTTGAGACATTTTGAGACAAAGTATCAATTTGATACTAGTTACTATTCACTAAACAGTCTCTAGCGTTAGTCTCAACATATTGAGACCTGGTAGTTAGCTGGTCACAAAACTTAAAAGAACTCTTGCTGCCATTTTCAATGTACTGAATAGAGATCATCATAGATATTAATCGATTGTCGTTTTTTTACATTTTTTAAGCAATTCAAACACGAAAAGGTCAAAAATAAATAAATTTTACATAAATTTCGTAAACATTATGAAACAAAGTCAACATATATTTTTATTTTTATTGATAATTATGTTTTTTGACTATGTTATAGAAAAGCTAATATTAGTTATCGACTTATTTATTATCCTTCAAGTGTAAAAACATCTCTGAATAATGAAATGTAATAGATTTTGAGACTGTCACTTACAGAATAGCAAAATCGTCTCAAGTCTCAAAAATTGTCTCTAACTCAAAATCTCAAATTTAGAGACTTGATACTGTCTCACGTTACAGAATCGCACGGTTAAATAAATAATAAAATGATGCAATAATTTTACTAACAAATTTGCAGATATCCAGTGGTTGACGTTGGTGTTATACATTGGATTGAGAACACAGTTACCGAGTACTACATTCAACCTGTTTCCACGACTGTCGGATCTAAGTAACCGTAACGAGCCCGTACTTTTATCCGGCCAAGGACGGTTATTTCGACACCATGCTACGAAATTACTTCAATAATGTTTTCTGCCGCTACAACAACAGCTTTAAACTATCAATCGTTAGTTGTCTTACTCATTTGGCCAACTAGATGCAGTGTAGGATTCGCGTCGTTGTTGCATCCCATATTGCATCAACAGATTTTATGGTTATTTATAAAGCTATTCAAGCAGGATAAACTAACTAACTAACTAACTTTACTACAACTAGAAATGATGAAAACTTTATTGGACCGAACTTCAAAGCTCGTTACACCATTCAGTGCTTACAAGTTATGAGGAATATAAGCATTATCCTGAAAGCTTCTCGGACTTTACTGACCCAGAGGAATTTCTACTTCAATGACTAACAATCTTATCTGCTGCAGTAACTCGTTTAAAGTTTATTTAACATACTACTATACAATATATTTAAGTTATCATTTTCACTTTTTGAAGAGAGTTTGTCATTTGTCATTTATTTATTTATTTTTTTTAATTTTTGCATGACTAATTTATCGAAATAATAAAAGATAATGAATATAATTCATTGTAATATATTATAAAAGGTTCAATGTATGTTTCGTGTTCAGTGCAATTTATATTACTCAAAAGGATTCATGCCAAGATCTGCAACAATTGAAAACTAAACCTTTAGCTTTAGCTTTAGGTGCTCTAGTATTAGAGATCTATCTTGTAGGTATGAAGAAAATTTTTATACAAAATAAGGCTGGAAACCAAGAAGATCGAGCTTGTTAGAATGAGCTTACGAAATCTGGAATGCTATATGTTTCAAATGTTCCGGCCGAGGTCAGGTATTTTATAGTAATACTGGCAGATTAGGTGGCCGTTCTTACCCGATCGTCGTACCGATTTAATTTTATACTCAGTCACACAGCGAAAAGTAAACAAGCAATTTTCAGATACGTATTGGGTTAGCTTTTAAATATTCATTTTAAACAGCATAAAGCCGAACATTTGGCGTTAAAGCTGATATCTGGACTCTATTTAGGTAGTAAGGCTTAAATTAGTTATCATCGAAATCATCTAACGAGAGGCCAGGGTAACGACGGGGTCGGACTATAGAGAGAGAGAGAGAGGTGGGTGGGATTCATTGGGCATACAAAGAGGTGGTTATAGTTCTGCAGGAACTCACGCAGAACATATATTAATAGATAGGATAGGTTTAAGCTGCTACAGTATCCAGAACGAAGTTGCGTAAAGGTTACTCTAGATTCACAACTCGGTCTTCGTCTACAATCAGGTGGTTTGACTCCATTGTGAATAGTGGTCAGCGTGTGAATGGAGTTAGGAGGTTGCAATGCTCCCTCAGCAGTCCTCTCTTCGCTCTTATCATCTTTATCCTCATTCGCCTTCTATTTCCAAGGTCTCCTAATGATCGCATTGAAAACGAAGATTAGGCGATAGGTCTGTTGGATAATTTTCCTGAAGGAATAATTACACAAGTCCTTATTTTGCCCTTTTAATAAGCTGAACACCTAGTCAGCTTTTTCGCATGCGTGTCAGTTAGCGGTATTTCCTTCCCTTCTTGGGTCAGAGTGCTGGTCTTCTCCGTCAATCTAGCTACGGAGATGTCTCCACCTCCCATGATTGTGTTTCCTGTTGTCTCTGCAGTGTATTAGCAGTATACTTGAAAAATAAATCCGATAAGGAAAGGACATACTATACCTCTAACCGTTGAGCAGCTGATCCATAATGGCCTCTTGTAGGGTGGTCAACATATCAGCTTCCATAGCCTTAGCGCTCAGTTCTTTGAGCAGAGTGGTTGCTCTCTCTATACCTGTCCAGTGTTAGAGCTCTTGTTTCACTGTTGATTTGCCCTCCCTCAGATGCTTGAGGCATTTTACAATGGCACCTGTATCATTTGTTGTGCCGTTAACTTATTCGTTGTTGTATCCGTTAAAATTGTTTCTGTGGTTGTTTCCTTGCTTTTATTAGTTGTGAGCTACCGATGAGACAAGCATTCCGGTCTGGTTGAACCGGGAACTGATAGTCCGTCTCACCAGAGCCCCATTTCACTATAAGGCTACCGTTACTTCCCAAGACGGCCCTGTAACAATGAGGCACCGTCTAAATACAGACGAATTTACCTCTTGCCAATTAGGCCAGTGCGTAGGGTACGTGGAACACCCAGGGCTAGGAGGTGTCAGATCTTGGTCATCGAACTACTAACACCGGTTGGGAGAGACTGAATGACTTTATACATACATTCATATAAAGTGTACATACATATGTACATTGTATGTATGTTTACTTCAACAACTCACTTCGTTCACTTTCCCTGTAAATTAATCCCTCGATTTATTTTACCGGCTTATTATTGCATTCATAAAACTTCTTTATCAAAATTATATAAAAGCACAAGCTCAAACATACCACTCATTCATACCTGCATACTTGCTTGCTTATTGACATATAAAAACATGATTGCGACGCCAAGGCTTTAACGTACATACATATGTATGTGCATATGTACTATGTATGTACGTATGTACTTATGTCGGCGTAATGATTAGATGTGATCTGTAAAGACAATAACTCCAACGGACTCTCACCAAGAACGGACGGAGCGGACGTCAAGCAACTTAGCGATCACTAATATTGTCACCCCTAACGCCGAAGTGGGGAGAATCTGTTTGCTTTGACGTGAAATTTCTAAGAACAAACTACGAAATACAACAATTTTGCAAATTTTATATTTATATACGATAATATCTATAAAAGAGTGACAGTGTTATTAGCAATTTTGGTTATATGTAGCGTCCGCTGAGAGCTAACAGAGACATGTCTGTATACATATGTACGTACACGACGGACTGTATTGATAACGGGATAACATGTGGTGTGGTCGAGCGAATATTAAGGGGCCTCTATATGTTTTCAGTTTGACACATTCAACAGTTTATCAATAGATTCGGCGGCTTAAGAATGGCGAGTATAAGGAGCGGAACAACTTACCTATAATTCCATGTGAAAGTGAACCAATGTTTAGACGAAATAATTTGTTGATATTTGCATATTTTAAATTGGAAATTTGCATATTTAAATTGGAAATAGTTGTGAAAAAAATGTTAACTGTGCGTTTCATTTAAAGAGACTCTAAATCTGTTAATTGAAAATTTGTGTTATCCGATTTCTTATTATTGTGCAATATTGTGACAGAAGAAATAACGGTAGTGCATCACGCCTTTTGCTGACTTTAACGAAACAACTGTCAAATATGGTAAGTAAGAGGTGGTCATCGAACAACGCCTGTCCATCAATTAAACCAAGCTTTATGTTACGTATACGCAGTGTGAGTCCATTGTACTAAGCGTATATTTCAAAACAGTAATATGCTCAAATATATATTGTATGTTTTGTGAAGTTAAAACTATATTGGCGTGGTATGTTTTTGATTTGTGGTTGAGCTGAGCAAATTTAAGAATTGTGAAATTAATTTCACAATCGATAAAATTTATTACTTGACTAACGTTTATCAGCGGGTTGTTACTTTAAAACAGTTATCTATAAAAAAGCAGCAAAAATTTATGACAACAAATAATTATTTCGTTCAATAAAGCAAACACATAAAAATATGCTTAGGATCTCAAATGATTTGAGAACGTTTTGGTAATAGTTTCATATCCGAGTGTATAAATCTGTATATACTAATGTGCCCAAAAAATAAGGTGACATTGTATTTATTTTGAAAATTCTTTATTTATTCTTCCAAATCAATTTCATCCCCTTCAAAGTCATCCCTTCTCGATGCAATGCACTTATGCCAACGGATTTTCCAATCTTCGAAACACTGGTTGCAGTCACTTTCCGGGATGGCCTTCAGTTCCGTCTTCGCTGCGGCTTGAATCTCCTCTATCGTATAAAAACGGTGTCCCCGGAGCGGTCTTTTGAGCTTGGTGAACAGCCAGAAGTCGCGCGGCACTAGATCATGTGAATACGGTGGTTGCGGAACGATATGGGTTGAGGTTTTGGCGAAATTATCACGAATTACGAGGGCAGTATGGGATGGTGCATTATCGTGGTGTAAAAACCAAGAATTGTCTTTCCACATTTCCGTCCTTTTTAGGTGGATAGCGTTACGCAAATGACGCATAACGTTCAAATAATATTCGTTGTTGACTGTTTGACCGGTTAAAAGGAATTCATAATGCACAACACCACGATAACGAAGAAAACAGTCAACATGACCTTGATTTTTGAGCGACTTTGGCGCGATTTTTTTGGTCTCGGCTCTCTTTTGGCACGATATTCGCTCGATTGATCGGTTGTTTCGGGGTCGTAAGCATAGATCCAAGTCTCATCGCCAGTTATTATGCATTTCATGACACCCTGGTCGTCGGAAAGCATCATTTCACACACTTCAACGCGACGCCTTTTTTCCAAAAAATTCAATGTTTTCGGTACCAGTCGAGATTTGACGCGCTTGTGGCCCAAAACATCCTTCAAATGGTATTGTCCGAGCCTTTCGATATGCCAACTTCATCAGCAAGGTATCTAATTGTTAATCGACGGTTTTTCAACACCAAATCTTTGATTTGTTGAACGTGAGGTTCGTCGGTTAAGGTTGATGGTCGCCCTGGACGGTCTTCGTCTTCGACACGTTCACGGCCAGCTTGGAACTCACTAGACATAGCCTCATCACCAAAGGCTTTCTGCACCATCCTCAATGTATCCGCAGCAGAAAATTGATTCCGTAAACAAAATTGAATGCAAATTCTTTGCTCAGCAAACGACACGTATCTCAAACATTAATGAATATTTTGTCATGAAATTTGACATAAATGTGACTGACACTACTAACAACCTAAAAAAAATAATTCTCCAAATCCTTTGACGCGCGCAGTTTAAATTCAAATGTCACCTTATTTTTTGTATGTATGTGTAGTAAGTATATGAATTTAATTTAAGAATACTTTTCCGCGCTTACATTTTTATTCATGTTTGATTCAACTTCGTTTCTTCGTACTTACGTCCGCAATTTTTACCAAACCTTTTTCATTTTTCACCAAAAAGTGTTAATTTTGCCGCCTTCGAGTTCAGATGTAGTTTCATATTTTTACCAATTTTGTTTTTTTTTAAGTTTTAGCTTTAGCATTATAAGAATATGTTCGCAGTGGCGAACTTTTTTTTTTTAATGGAACCCTAAACAAATGGCATAGGCATGAAGCTGAAATCGGCTTTAATAATCCGTGAAACATGAGTCCTTATGATAGATAAGAAATCGGTGGGTTATAGTTATGTTTGGAAAACTTTTAAGTTCGATACGTTTTAACTTTGACTATGGAAGTCTAGGCATTCCTAGTCTAAAGTAAAGGGCACCCATAAATATGCATTATTTTATGATATGTTTTTATTTCAAAGCTTCCATTTCATTAGGTTTCTTATCTAAAGAATTACAAAGTTTGTAAGCAATTAAATATTTATCAAATCTAATGACTCTACAAATAAGCATTTTAATTACCTTAAACTTTATTACCCAACTTCATTCTTGACATTGGTGCAAACACAGTTTTTAAATACTTATTGCGAGCGTATGTGTTCTATTTAAATAATGAAGTTGTATTTAGAGTTCTGAATACACAATTTGAGAATAGCGTTTGTATTATTACATCATTCTTATACCCCCAACAGGTTGTATCAAGTTTGCAAGGAAGTTTGTGTCGCCAAGAAAGAATTACTGGAGACTCCACAAAGTATATACATACATATGTGCATACATACACGAGAACTAGTTTCTCAGTTTTTAAGATATCAAGCTAAAATTTTGCACACGTCCCTTTCACCCCAAAAAGTTGCTTGCCGGAGAAGGCCTGAACCATCGGAACCACTAAAGCTGTCATACAAACTGAGCTATCTAAACAAAATTCTTGTGCGAAAACTTTTCTTTAGACATTAAAACTATATTATATTTGTATAATCCGACTTCGAAAGTTTTCAAAGTCAGTAATTTGCCTTCAGAACACAGGTTTTAAATATTTTTATTTTTAATGGCGAACATGGCAAACAGCGTGCTTCCAGTTTTTTCACTTTTATCTGGATTCACTTTTCTTTAATTAAAAAATTCGCATACGTTTCTGAGTGTTCTTCAAATAAAGTGCTCGAATTAACTTCTTTATGTAAACACATATAGAATAGGGTGTTTTTTTAGAAGCATATAACTTTTACTTTAAACCGACCGCAAAAAAAATATGAGATATTAGCTAATTTCAAACTTATTATTTGCAAAATTCTTGGTACTTAGTCTTGGAACAGAATTTTGGTCATAGGGTCCTTTTACTGCGTCTTATTAAGGCCGTTCTCTTGGCTTTATATTATTTTATATTGTTCAATGCAAACCAAAAATACAAGCAATAGGTTGGGACTTCACAGCATATCTTCAAGCTTGCTCGTACCCCATATATAGAATAGTGTCTCAAGGCTGAATATGACGCCAAAAATGCTTTATACTTCCAATGGACCAATCATACCAGCTTTTCAAATTCACAAAGTAATTTCCTTGTTTTGATCTTAGGCCACTGTAGGGAGAAAATCTTCCAGTTTGACGAGAATATCTTATAAATAAGCGTCATCTAAGAAGAAGGCCAGAAACACTCCAGCAGTAGGGGATACTTCTTTTGCACCGTCATTCCCAACGTAAACATGTATAAATATACCCTGAAAATTTGCAAACAATCGACACAGTAGTTTTATTTCCAAAAATGGACCTTTTTTAGGATGTATTTTTTTAAGAAATGTTGGTATCGAGAGTGACGAAGCGTGCTTTCTTCTGATCTATGTACTTTGTACTCTCTTATAAAAGTTCTCTATACAAGATATCTGAACTATTCCAGAGACATTCCGCAGATTACATTGCCCTACCATAATAATTCATTTCAAATTTCTTGAAGATACCTCGTCCACTGGAAAGGCTTTCCAAAAACACACTTTATTCCACTTGTTCAGTTTGTATGGTAGCTATATGCTATATTAGTTCACTTCAGCCATTCCGACAAATGTTCGCATATACATATACACATAATTTTCATAACTAAATATATATTTATTTATTGTATAATTACTTCAAAAGTCTTCGAAAGCAACGAGTAGTGAAACTAGCATTCAAACTATATTCTGCTTCTTGAATGAGTTTGCAAATAATTGAGTTAGCAAATGGTTATGCCCTCTCATCAGCAAAATAAAAACATTCAAATTATCTCGGTTATGTGCTCTTCTCTTTACTAATAACTTTTATGGACTATCTTCAAGTCGATTTTGAAATGAAAATGCTTTCTTTTCAAGTAAAAAAAAAATATATTAAATATTAGTAGCGGGATATATAAATATACATAAACAATTAATAATTTTTCATACATTCTCTGTAGCTCTTGTTTAGCTTAATTTTCAAGTACTTAGCCACTGTCAAACTGCAAACAAATGTAAATTCTTCACTCGAAAAGCGCAATTACCGTTTTTATGAAACGCTCACGATTCTTATCTTCCTGATAAGCTCATTTGCAATCAGTAGATATGGAATTGAGTTCACCTATTGCCTTAGTGCGCGAGAACCGACTCACGCGGCTTTATCGGTGCGTTGAAGAGCAAACGATATTGTGGCGTTGAAGTTCCTCTGAATGGCATTCAGTTACACCTTTAGTGTCAGTCGGTTTCGTCGATCCCACTTCTGCACGAGTATTAAATAAAAAGAGTGTAACATTTTGAATCGTGTTTGTTTGTACTCAGGCGCATTGTTTATTTACTGTTATTTACTGCAAACTTTGATTTTGGAGTGTCGATGTGCTACTTTCGCTCACTCTCAGGACATGTGTACGCGCACTTGAATATTACGGCAAAGAAATATAAATGATTGCATGAAATTGGTTAAAAATTGCCCTATGAAAACAGCAGAAACATTTAGCAACGATTGTTTATAAATGAAACGTCGTAGGTATATTTTTTGTTAACGTCGCTCTCTTTTTAGTCAGTTGGTTTTATCAGAGATTAGAAAATATTTTTATGGGCTTGCGATAGTGCTTTTAGCGCGTTGCTTTCCACACATTTCATTGAAATCAATACGAGAATTTGAAAATACAGAAGTAGGTACACATGTAGTCTAGAAGTGCTTGTGCTGGTGGATTAATCGGTGAAATTGTGAACATTGCCTTACCGCAAACGAACGGATGTGTTTTTGCGGTTCGTTAGAGAAACAGTTTTATTTTGTACGGAAAGGAAACTCGCCAAAAGTTTGTGATAAATCTCATAATGGAGAAGGTCTTAAACACTTTGTGTGGTCGAAGAGTAAGTAACACCTGCAAAAACTACAAATATATATTTAATACGTCATTAAGGCTATCTAATTATTATTGTAATTAAGAAGGGCTAAGTTTTGTACGGAACTGAGTTTTTCTTACCCGTCTAATGCTGGAATATGTAAAATGGTGATTATTTAAAAAATATGTATAACAATATGAGGAAAATAAAATAAACTGTACGCTATCTGACTAAGCGATTGTAGAGGTAATATTTCGATTAGATTATAGGAAGTTCGTTCGTATGCAGCTGAATATTTTATAATCTCGCCCTTGGTTGGTTTTGAAACTTTTCAAATTTTATGTTAAAAGATGTTGCGAATGAAATCAAAGCTTGTTACAAGAAGAAACTATGAATCGATGACAATTATATTGGGGATCTTATAAGTTTGTAATATAGGACATGGATTCATTTTGATTTGTTAGTTTATTTTGCGATTTCACTAATTTCACACGCTAACAATATAATATCAGGAAAATCTAAACATAATTTACTAGAGAGATGTAACATACTCAGTATATATCATATTAAGTCACAACGGCAGTCAACCGGCAGTTGAAGAGGTCTTAAGGTTAGGGACTAAAGGAACGAGGAACTCATGGAACGTTTATAGCTTAATTATGTATTGTTATAGTGGCACTTTAAGCTTTCAGCTTAACTAAGTATAACTTGTGGCCGTGGTATAAGCTCGATTTTCATCCACTCTCTGCTGTGTGTCGGAAGTCAATATAATTCACCATAACAGCGTTCGTGGTTTTAGCCTCCTATAGCCATTCAACTGAGCTTAGCACCGAAAAGTCTGTTCACATGTCTTTCTGAATTATCTAGCTTTGTAGGTACACTTTGAAAAACCCATAGTCCGTTTGGTAATGCTTTAAGCCCTCTAACATGTTTAAAAGTACATATTTGCGTGATTATTTATAGATAATAAGTTATGTTGTGTTTGGTATGACTAATGCTCATATCGAAATGTTGGTAATTCAAGAGAACAAAAAATAACAGCAAGTCAATGGTGATATCTGCATTTACGATTCCTGGTATTTGATACGTTATCTCTGTTAGCAAAGGTTGTAAAGGGGCGCCAAATTCGTTAGTGGGGAACGAACATGATTTAAATTTAGAATTCCTTAGTTTCGCTTGTTTTTTTTATTGTTGTTATCGGTGCGGTTTGTAATCATTTGTTATATAACTGTGTTGACCTGTGTCTTTATTGAACAGCAAGTATATCAGCGCGGCGTTAGGTACATGTAAACAAAAGTATTTTTATTTGTTTACACTTCTACATATAGACACAGTGCATGTGTTAGTGAAACCGTTACATTTCAATATATTCTGATTTAAGGAGTATAAAGGGATATAAGAACAGAGTAAAGAACTAATTTTAGGCACCGCGTATGAGAAACTCTTCTTATATGTAAGAATTAAGGGGTGTGAAATGACGGATTTTTCAATAACGACACTACAAAAGTAGACCAATAGGCACAGCAAGTCTTTTGACTTTCCTCTCTGTAAGGTTTGCCATTTCATCATGGAAAGATATACGATCCAAAAACGAGTCGAAATTGTTAAAATTTACTACCAAAATTTGGATTCAGTGGCCTCAACTTCCAGAGTTCTACATTCAATTTGTGGTCGTCATAATGTGGAATGACCTCAAGGCGGAGGGTGCTGATAGTGTATGTGACTTGTTTGCAGATTTCTTTAGCAGTATTTATGAGAAAGTGGACACATTACTACAAGAGGACATCACATTCTCATTGCAGCGGCTGAAAAATTGCAATAGCAACTTGGAAGATCTTGAAATCACCTTTGATGAATTATTGGAAAGGATGTTAGATCTTGATCCTAGCAAAGGCCCAGGCCCAGATGGTATTTTGTACTTCTTTCTAAGAGAATGTGCTGTGGGTTTGTGTGAACCACTGAGCTTTCTGTTAGACAAATCATTAAAGTTGGGAATTTTTCCCAATTGCTGGAAAGAAGCATACGTAGTACCTATATTTAAGACTGGAAGAAAGATCGACGTGAGTAACTATAGTCAAGTCTGCATTTAATCCGCATTACCTAAGCTGTTTTAAAAAGTTGATATATACTCAGATTGAAACATGGTTTAAGGATTCCCTGATCAGGCATCAACATGGATTTGTCAAGGGAAGATCAACCACCTCGAACCTCATGATGTACGTAGAATATATCTTACAGCATTGGCCTGAAAAACTTGAGGTCCATGCACTATATACGGACAGTAAAGCGTTTGATATCGTGAATCATGAAGTCCTGTTGCTAAAGCTGAAGAAATACGGTATCACGGGTTGTATATATGAATGGCTTGAATGGTACTTGAGTGGAAGAAGACTCCGTGTAAAGATCAGTGACTCCATCTCTAAAGAGTTCAAGGTGACATCTGGTGTACTACAAGGTCACACTTAGGGCCTCTACTGTTCTGCATCTTTGTTAATGATATAGGAGCGAAATTTACATCTCGGTACTCACTCTTCGCAGATGATTCGAAAATCTATAGGTGCATTGAGAACATCGGTGACACGTATGCACTTCAAGAGGATATAAACAAGCTGGTGAGATGGTGTGAGTTTAATAAATTGAAGCTTAACGTGGGAAAATGTGCAATCTTTAAATATAATCTTTAAATCTGAAGTTAATAAACACCTTTATTATATGGGTAATGATATAATTGAACAAGTGGAGTCAATAAGAGATCTTGGAATACATATGGACAGTAAACTCACATTTGTTGGTCACATAAATAATATTGTAGCCAAAGCCAATAAGATCCTAGGTAGCCTGTTGAGAACAAGTAAAGATTTTGAGAATGGTAGTACGCTGATTGGTCTGTTCAATGCACTAGTGAGGCCAGTGTTGTAGTATGGATGTGTAGTCTGGGACCCAATCTATAGTTATCAAATTGATAAAATGGAGTCAGTACAAAAAAAGTTTAACAGACATTCAAAATATCGTCACAATATGAGTAAAGACTCAAGAGGTGCAATTGATGCACTAGAAGCTAGTAATCCCACACTGGCCAATAGAAGAAAATATCTAACTTTCTGTACCGGAGCTAATATCATTAATGGACATTGCGATGTTCCAGAGTTGGTGGAAATTTTTGAGTTCGTTGAGCACAAAGTAAACTTGCGAAAGTCAAGAGTTATTGAAGTACCAATAGTTAGATCGAGATACAACACTCGTGCACCGATCTATAGGATCGCGAATGTAATTAATGAGTATGCTGACCGTACGGATGTTTTCGACATGTCTGTAGAAAAAATTAAAAATGAAGCTAAACATTTAAATCTTACCTGATATTCTGATAAACAAATAAAAAAAGTGATATTGCTTAAGGTTTTCTGATTCTAATCTTAACTATTATTATTCTAACATTTGTTATTATTTTCTTTTCTTCAAAGTATTGTTATTCTTCGAAAATTTCTTCTCAACATGTAAAAGCAAAAAAGATCTATGTATAATTGCTGAGTGCGTTAATAAATAAATAAATAAATAAATAATCGTCTTGTCAGAAAAATTGAATCCACAAGCATAGTACAAAATGTTCTCGTGCCAGTGAGACATAGAAGTGCCTGTAGTGTCGAGAATATTGCTGCCACTAGCGTATCAATTGAGAAAGACACAAATCTGTCTCTCACACATCGCTTTCAAGCGTTGGGCATCTCTGTGATGTCGTTGTGGTAAATTTTTCAAAAAAATCATGGCCCACATCCTTACAAGATCAAATTGATGCAACTGAAACCGCTTAACCATCAGAATCGTCGTGAATTGGGCTGAGAAACAACTTGGAAATGAACCAGATTTTCATTGAGAAATCATCTACAGCGATTAGGCTGATTTCTTCCTGAATCACTTCGTCAATAAGCAAAATATGCGCTGTTGGTCAGACAAATGATGATCAAGTCCGGCACATTACCGTGAATGGGAATTGCTACCGCCCAATGATAACAAAATTTTTTTGGGCACGAATTAGATGATATAGACTTAGCAAATATGTGGTTAAAACAGGATGGCGCCACAAATCACACACCGAATGTTACCATCGATTTATTGAAAACCAATTTTGGCGAACGTGTTATCTCACGAAATGGCCATCTCGGTCATCGTCATATAAGTATGTACATCGTCATTTGAGTGCCAGTTTTGCCAAGCTTGTTGCAAACATAGCGACCTACGAAACCAGTACAACCGAATCTAGTCGCAACAATACCATTAAAGCTACTACGTCCGCCGGTAGCACGACGCATGGTGCTGACATTGGTGCTTTTTAGTGGACGAGGACCTTCGGAGGAGTTCGAAGCATGGCGCACCAAAATTAGGCTCAATGCAGCGCTGCTCTGTTGCTCTGAATTATTTAAACGTGAAATGCTAATAAGAAATATATAAATTACTAGCAGCCCGTCCCGGCATCGCACGGGGTAGACAATTACTTATATTTTTGGAAATTTGGATATAAAACACTTTTTTTCACAAATATTTTTATTTGTATTAGAAAAAATCCCACAGTTTTATTTGTATGTATGTAAGTCTATTTATGTTCAATTTCTTTGATGGTTTAAGTGGCGGACACTTTTGAAAAATTAAAAAATAAAAATAATAATAATCAAAAAATTAAAATAACAATAATAAATAATGAAGTCAATCGTTTTACATATAAGTAAATAATAAATTATAAAATAAATATATTAAATAATAATAATAATAATATTCTTTAAAAATTAGCGTATAAAAATATTATAAGTTAAAGTATTAATTACGAAAAAAAGAAAAATAAATAAATAAATAAAATAAAAATACTAATTATGAAAAATCAAAAAATTAAAATAACAGTAATAAATAATGAATTCAGTCGTTTTACATATATTTTTGCCACTGCACGTGCTCAATTCTGCTAAATAGCAGCGACAACGTCGAATTCCTTACTTTGATTCTATCGGCTCCGTTAGTCGCCAAATCGAACATCATACAGAATTCAATTTGCACCTTCTCTATACTTTACATTCTCTGGCCCGGCGCGCTTTTTAGAATACATCGCCAACAATGGCCCCGGCGATATGGCGGTTTTGATTTCTTTTTTGAATTATTTAATTCGTAATATCTTTCGAATGGAAAGTCCAATTTAAAAGCTATTTTATAGGTAGTTAAATGGTCTTGGCCATAACATAATTTATTTGGATAAGGATTAATATAAACACATAAATAACATGGTTTGAATTTGGTTAGCATTCTCATTAATGTTTAAAATGAAAAAAAGTTGTTGTAGTGACAATACTACAATAGTTAGACATATGCTACAGCGGAGTTTTTTGTAGACATTATGATGTTCTTCAATATTGTTGTACATTATTTTGTTCTATCGCTAATAGTTTCAGCAGCGCATTCGACGAAAGACATTTTAAGACTCATTTTTCTACTCCTTCGGTTACATTGTTCAAATTTTACCAAGGATCCCAAATTTTTTGTCAAAATGAAATGTATCCTATGACGAATTGGAAAAATGTAGCATTCTATTGGTGAAAGAATTTTTTAAATCGGCCTAGTACTTTTTGAGCCTACTCATTACAAACATACAAACATACAAAAATAGGTACAAATCTTTCCTCTTTATAATATTAGTATAGATTATATACATTTTAATGCGAAATGAAAGTTATATAATATTTATGTGCTCTTGTTAGGGCGGCTGTGCATTGTTAAACTTACTTGCTATCTGGCCATTACGCAGCAATATTAACGGGGCGATGTTTTTTGTCGCAGCTTGAAGTTTTGCTAAAATATCTGAATATTGGCGTGACAGCAGACAGATGTCGCTAGGATAGTCCATATTTTCCAAGCGACTATTCAAACCGCACAGGCTTGTCACGTTTCAAGGTCAAGCACTAAGTTAAATAAAAGTGAAGCAAGAAAGAAGGAAGATCTTCAAGAATAGCTGGTCATTTCTAAGACTCGAAAGTTTATATTTCTGCTTGGTTGGTGAACTGTTAGGAGCTGCCGTATTCGATTAATTATAAAATCGTATTTATGGTTCAATTTGCTTAACCCCTTTCCTTCCTCGTACGATACACATACATACATCTTTGCTATTTGAACGAAATTTCTCTTAATATACCCATAAGCTTAACATAATATTTATATAAATGGTCTTAATCTCGTAATTTGTGATCCGATTTGACACGTTTTCTCCGTTAAGCAATAGAAAATCCAATGTTATATATTCACTTAATTTTCCGGAGATATCTTACTTATGAACTGATATATGTATGTACATATGTACGGTTTAGTGCCAACCGGAAGCAGAAATTAATATATAGGATTGGGTATATGACAGCTGGCTTTAGTACTACAATGAGCAATAATAAGACTTTGTTCATAATTTTCAAACTCTTAATTTATTATTCAACATCTACATATGTCGTTTCCCTCAAAGTTATTCCCCTCGGTTCTAGTACACTTGTGCCAACTTTTATTTCAATTCTCGATGCAGTTGTTAAAAGCTCGGTAAAAACTCACGAAGCATCAATGCAGTATGCGAAGGTGGACTAACGTGCTCTAAAACCAAGAAATGTCGGCCCATAATTGCGCACTCCTTTTACGAATAGTTTCGCCCAAACGACCATAACACTCAAACAGTATTCCTTGACAGGTTTGTCGGTCGGAAGGAATTCGGAATGCACCACACCTCGATAATCGAAGAAAACTGTCAACAACTTGATTTTTGAGCTGCTTTGACGTAATTTTTTCGGCTTCGGCTCACCATTGTCACGATATTCGGCTTATTGATCGTCTGTTTCTGGATCGTAAGCATAGATCAAAGACTCAACGCCAGAAATAAAACGTTTCATGACATCCTGGTTGTCGAAATGCATTGTTGCATAGACCTTAATGCTATGTTTTTTCGCAAAAAAATTTTAGTGATTTCGGAATCAATCGTGCTTTCACTTTTCTTAGTCCCAAATGTTCTTTCAAAAGAGTTTTCACAGATTCTTCCGATATTCCAACGATGCCAGTAAGATCTCTGACTGTTAGTCGTCCATTTTCAAGCACCAATTCCTTTATTATATTGACGTGTTGATAATCAGTTGATGTTGATGGCCGTCCTTGTCGTGGTTCGTCATCAACGCGTTCTCGAGCCTCTTAAATTATTTCTACTAATGGAAAACACCTACTCGAAATTTGATTCCGCACTCAAAATTTGATGAAATTTCTTTCTTGAATAATTCCACTCATCGTAAAAATCGTCAAATGCACTTTATGTACTTCAGACTAGCGTATACTAAACATGAATAATTATTTTGATGTGGCATTTGGCACAGATGTCACTGAGAGTCATACCAACCTTAAAAAAAAATATTTCGACGAATTGTGCGAAAAATAAATTAAAAAGTCTTTCTGTTTTTTGCCCACAATAATATATTTGTAGATTGAATTAAAAAAAGTGAAATTTTCAATTTTAAGCACATATTTTATACATACATATATGTATGTTTGTATGTACAGACATACTTGTTTATTTACACTTTATTTTCATTTCTTCAAACAGTAAGATTTATAGTTCTTATCTTACCGACCAATTTTTGTATCACTAAAAGGTATTATATTATTTTTGCACCCACAATAAGCGAGATCTGACTGGTGCAGTTTAATAGACATTTGTAAGAGTATAAGCTTATGAATTTACCGTTTGAATACAAAAATACTCACATAGACATGTGAGAAATTGAAAGCTTGTTCTCAAAGTCATGCTCTCACTCCGGTATATGCCACAATTAAACTGAAAATAAAGTTAATTTAAAAGCACACATAGCACTATTTGTTGCATAAACTCACATGACGTCATAGTTGATTGAACTGTAAGTAATAAACGATGACAGAAAGAAATATTTTATTAAAAAATAAATAAATAAAAGTAAAGTGACGTTGGAGAACATATGTATAATATGTATGCAAGTATATAACTTTGCCTTATGAACATATTTACTTACTTTCATTAGTTAAATAAAATATTGCGATTTGTCTTTATTTACGTATTTACATACATACATTCATATTCGTAAATGTACTATGGCTTTTATATATATGTACATACTAGGTGCATTTGGCATTACATATTTATGTACACATTTCCGCCCTAACAACTAAAAGCCTTGCTATTACGGAGAGCGTGGAATTATGAGATTATTTTTAGATCAACAACCGAAAATAACAGTTACGATGAAAACCAAAAATCAGGTTAAACAAAAATTTGATAACAAAGTTGAATAGCTTGCATTGTCAGAGAGCGACCAGCTTTGAGAGAGAACAAAACATCTTCCGGTTGGTCTTGATTTGTTGCAAGACCCGTTTACATCTGTTTGTATGCTACATAGGTATATTTATGCCGCTGCTTGCCCCACCATAACAGTACTAAGTGGAACTTAAGAAAATGGGCAATTAACTGTGCCAAGAAAGCATTGCTCTCAGCTAAAGATGCGCGCCAGACTCGAAGTGTGCCGAACAAACATGCAAACACACACACACACACATCCACATGAAATAAATGTGAGTTGTATCGAAGAAAACTGAGGTAAATGAGCGTAAAATCTGTTTTGGTTAGAAGATTTCAAGTTCAGCATTCGCTTGGATTGTTTAGTACTAGGGGAATCGTGCGACTGAAAGCGTCAAGCGTCTATTCCGCGGATAGTTACTCAAGTCCATATATACGCGTCATACATACCTACATACATACATATGTAGTTCATGCAGTTCATGCTACATCGACCGTTTCCAACACGAATATGTACATATGTAAATTTGGCTTTCGATCGCAGCGCATTGCCGGAGTTAATTGATCAGCTGGACCGGTCGGCTGAAAGTCATTAAGAGGAAACCGTTTGTGTGGATGTGGCATTTGAAAATAAATACCATGGTGATCAAAAGAAGAAAAAAAAAACAAAAGAGAAATATTAAATATGATGTTTAAATTATTCATTGTGCCCGAAAATGCAGTGAAGCAAAACAACTGATTGAATTTGAATTAATAAGTGAAATGATTGGGAAAACGCATTGAGATGGTGAAATTTGTGAAATTCTAAATTAAATCTGTTGTTGCATTGCGTTTTTTAAATTTTCGGGTTTAGAGAAGATTTAATCATGTATTTGTTCATTGCAGAATGTTTTCTAAAAAATAAAAAAAAGTAAACATAAATTTTTCTCGAACATTTCTTCCACTTTAGATTTGGCAGAGGAGCAAGTAAAGTAGTAAATTGCTGAGTTATAAATGTGAGAATACTTCTTGATCCTTAGATATTTTCTGAATAATTTTTAGTTCACATTCGAGAAAATTATGAACCTAACTTATTGATAGGCTTAGTACTTTATTAGAAGAGAGGGTGATCAATTTCGAGGTTCCCTATTTTTTTTAAAGAAAAAAGACAGAAACCTCAAATTTAATAAGGAAAACTTATTATCATTCGAAAGTAAGCTTCTTGGCATTTAGTTTTTGAAGATTATCTCATTCAAATGTTAGTCTCGGCTAAGTCTCAGTTAGTCTACCCGTTGAGTACATTTTTCTATTACTCGTTCGAGCATTTCGACTGGTAACTGGCGAATTACACGCTTGATGTTTGGCTCCAGCCTGAATCGAACGAGATTGTCCGCATAGACTTTAAATTTTAGATATCCTCACAGGAATAAATCTAACGGTGTGATATCACACAATCTTCGTAGCCAATCGACTGGCTCAAAACGTGAAATTATCTGGTCGTTAATAATACGAAACTTTACCTTAAATATTCAAACACTTTCTGCTATTTATTGCAGGAACGAACTCTCCGATTTAAAAAGTTATTAATTTTATCAAATTAATGTTATTTGGATACTCTTGGTTTGGTGAAAAACTGTAGCAAAGCATATTTTATGAGCAGGTTGTTCTGTTCCAAACCTGTGACCTCTCAAAGCATACTGGGAATACTCAAACTAACAAATTAATTACAACTGCATAAAATTTTGGTCAATTTCCTGTAAGAGAGCACAATGCACAATTTCTTTATACACTCCTTAGACTGTCCTAAAGGAATATTTTTGAAAAGTATAGAGCTTAAGTGTCCAAAAAATATTGTACGACATACTTGAACGATTACTTGCAAAGCAGTAGTTAAGATTTAAGGAATTCAATCCTCATTATTGACATATCTCAGCTTCTTTCGCTACAAATAATTAGAGCAATTTTTGTCTCACAAAGTTGCCAGTCCCAGTTGGTGGACTAAAAACAACTCGTTACATTAAGATGGTTCACAAGTGACAAGCTGGTGAAGTAAGGCTCGTGTGTATCAATAAAAACTTACGAACCCATTTATTTCCATAGCTTTGAGGCGAGCTGAAAAACTTGCCTACCCTTGGTATACTTTTGCCAATAATATGTTAATTGAAAAGCTTTACAAACCTTTGTTCAGAGTTCCTTCTAGCATTAGGTGTTAACTAATGCCATTGAATGCTGAAGGCGCAAAGTGAAACATAAACACAATACTTATTTGATTTGATTCAAACTTACATACGTATGTATACTCATCTGTAGGCCTTGTCTAGCTTCGCCTAAAATGGATCGCGGGTGGCCAACCAGCTATTTAACGATCAGATAAATAGGTGCAAATAAATGGTGCAAATGTTTTGAAAACACTAGAAATAAAAAGTGTGGCAAATAAATTCTTCCACCGTTATATAAAATCAAAAGCAACAACAAAAATAATAACAGTCCAAAAAGCAATAAAAACTAATAAAAAATTCGCGAAAAGTGATGATATTTAACGTATTTTAAACTCGCATACTCTCGCAAAATTGCGGCAGCGGAATTTTTTGCAACAGCTTATATAGTCTAAAGCTAAGCAGATTTTAACTGTGATTTGACAACATGTCCGTTACACTTGTGGCGCAGGTGCATGCGCGTGGCAGCAAAGCCGCATGAAATTGTATGCGACGTTCCAGTGTGTTTAGTTGGATGAATCTGAAATGGAATTCCTTATGACAGTTCAAAAGCAGCGCTGAACAAAATCACATTGCAACAAATGCTACGCATAACGCGCCAACGAAATAAAGTGAAATTTTTTGCGGAAATCAAAATCCTATTCAAGCGTGCGGTTTTTTCTTTTGCTTCTTTGTGTTTGCAACTGTGATTTCGTTAATGTGTTTTAGAAGAAAATATGTATGATAATATCGGCAACAGTTGGATTATAAATATTGCGTAGAGTTCCGTTTTGTTTGTGGTTGTGGTTGTCGTGTTTTTGTGATTTTGGCGTGGGCTTCCAGCTGAAAATGAATTTTGTGGGTCGGCATGATCATCTTGCCGGCGGCTATCGACGCGTTAACACAGCAACTTATGGCTTTCCACTATTTAGCAATACGGATGAATCGAAGGCCTTCGTTAAAGATAGCCTCTCTTGGAAATGGCATAAGGTGTGTGCAAAATTTATATTGCAAAAAGAAAAGTGTTAATTAAATATATAGCACCAAAAGTAAAATAAGTGGCACTCAACTTTTCCTCAAGATATCAATCACTAGTTATAAGTATTTTTCGTGGCTCGATCTACTTACTCAACAACCTAAAAGAGTTTCTCGTAAACTATTTTGATTATTTTACTAATATTTGCAAGTTTTCCTACTTGGAAATTAATTCGGATCTAGTTTCTAAGCTTAAATTAAAATCAGCAATTATATGTATGTGCGTATTTCTATACTCTTTCTTCATGCTGCTGCATGCAAAAAAATGCTGGATATATCGGTCAATATGTGAGTTATCTCAATGAAAATGAGAGAGCTTGTTTACTCACAACAGTATATCTCTTTGCCTAAAAAAAGTATAATTGGGGCGAAAACTTGACCTTCTTCTTATTTACTGGCGTAGACACTGCTTACGCGATTATAGCCGAGTTAACAACAGCGCTCCAGTCGTTCTTCTTTTCGCTACGTGGCGCCAATTGGATCTTCCAAGCGAAGCTAAGTCCTTCTTTACCTACTCCTTCCAACGGAGTGGAGTTCTTCCTCTTCCTCTGCTTCCCCCGGCAGGTACTGCGTCGAATACTTTCAGAGCTGGAGTGTTTTCGTCTATTCGCACTTTATGACCTAGCCAGCGTATCCAAAAACTTGACCTATCTCCTATACAACTAATATCAGAAATTTTAGAACATCTGGCTGATCTTACTCCATATGATTGATGATTATATATGAGGTACCTTAATGAAACCCAGGGAACATTTTTTAGACACTTTAATAGTACTTTTATAGATAAAATCTGATCAATACTACCGCAACTCCCATTCATATTTTCCTGATGGATGTTTGGTTAGACCCGAACTTAGCCCTTCTTACTTGATTAATGTAAAGTTTTGCTAATACCGTCGAAATATGGTGTCCACTATTAGCATAGTATTAAAACATGTTACAAACATTATCCTCGACTTTTGGAACTTTGTTTAACATATCCTTCCTCGACGGGTCATACCTATGGCATATAATAAATTCTATAAAGCGGATGAATTTCCTGTGTATATGAGAATTTTCCTTATAAATTTCACTGGGCATATTCATTTTCAGTACCAAATATTATCGTAGCGTCCTAAAGTAAAACGAATAATCAGTTTATTATGTAAAATGTCGTTAGGAACTTACATTTCAAATTGGCTGAAGAAAATACTTGTATTAAATTGTTGACGTCAGAATCAGCACACAAGTCACATAAAGACATCAGTTATATTTAGAGTGGCGGCGTCATAATTTTTGAAAGATAACGGTACTTGCTGGGGCAAGCCCTAGCATTAGTAAGATCTAAAAATAGATTATTGTATTAACTTTGAGTTCAGAATCGTCATAACACAAAATCATATTTAACAATTATTGATTCTTTGGCTATTTTTAGCTGCTTTATCTTTGAAAATATTAAAAAAAACCCGTTAATTGTTTGCGAAAGACAACTGATTGTTAAGGTGATAGAATCTTATAGACAAATGAAGAAAAATGTGATAATGAAAGCAAGAAAAAACAAGTAAAGAAACGCTAGTTTCGAGTACAGCCGAACATTGTATACTGTCCAAGTTTATATGACCCAAAGTTGTATAAATATTTTCTGGCGACCAAAACTTACATTACAGCCATATTGGTAACCTATTAACTGGTAGTTTTGATCAAATGGTTAATTAGAGTTATTACATATAATCTTTTACATTCGACATTTATATTAAATTACACTATCTGACAGATATCATTTTATTCATCATATTAGTACTGTGGATAGATACATGTTGATATCACTCATTATTCCTTCTGAATTTCATAATACTAATCGAAATGTTATCGATTATATTGCGATATCTTGCGCTAGATAAACCAGAAATAACCCAAAGAGATGAAATTTAATATATTAAGTATATGCGAAAACGGACAGGCTTCGTAAATCTTAACCCGTCAAATACCAAAATATAAGTAAATTTAATGATCTTTTTATTTTTAATTATATGAATATCAAATCTTCCAAACTGCAACTCAAAAGCAAGCTAACTAACCGATAATTTATACGCATTTATTTAGATTTGTCTATTAAATGTAAATAATGGGCTTTATACACTCGCATTTTCGAACTTTGTTCCTCGCGTTTGCGGCTAACGCTGTAAGCTTTTCTCCACGCGCGTACCTACCGCGAAATTAAGTACGAACAAACGCTCGTTCGCAGCGCGAATGATGAAGATTAAAAACGAACTTGATTCAGTTGGTTGGCAGCTTTATGCCATAGTGATCCGATCCGATACTAGGAATGTCTTCGAAGATTGCATTATTGTCTTAGGCAAGAGCCCATGCCAAATTTCGTGGAGATAAGTATGTCGTCAAATGAAAAATTTTTCCATGCAAGCACTTCATTCCGATCGTTCAGTGTGGATGGTAGCTACATGCTATAGATATCGGCGGTTCCGACAAATAAGCAGCTTTTTGTGAAGAAAAGAATGGATACCAAACTCTCAAATCAATATTTTAAAAACTGTGGGGCTGGTACGCAAATGTTAAAAAGTATTTCTTTCTAAATAAATACTAAAAATAAAATTTCTCAAATTATGTCAAAATAAAAAATTCGTTTCGATATTTTGCCTCAAAGAATCTAAAACCGATAGGCTTATTTAAGTTATTGCTAAGGTTTAGCTTTAATCTTGAAAACTAATAGTACATACATATATGTTAGTTATACCCTGAACAGGGTATATTAAGTTTGTGACGATGTTTGTAACTAGTCCCTCAGTTTTTAAGATATCCTTTTGAAATTTTACAAACGTCATTTTCTCTTCAAGAAGCTGCTTATTTGTCGGAACGACCGATATCGGACCACTATAACATATAGCTGCCATACAAACTGAACGATCGGAATCAAGTTCTTGTATGGACAACTTTCACATTTGACAAGACATATTCACGAAATTTGGTATAGATTATTTTTTAAGGCAACAATGTAATCTCTAAAAAACTTGTTCAGAACGGGTTACTCTAGCATATAGCTTCCATACAAACTGGACACATAGTTACTAACAGAAATGCACCTGTGAAGGGTATTTACCCTCGATTATTTTGACATTTTTTTGTGTCTAGCGCCATCTAAACGATCCAGAATAATTATTATATTATATAATTTGTGGGATATAAATTTTCGCTTTGAATTAATTGCTTGCCATTTAAGCTGAGTCTTCTACAATTTTACTAAATCGAAAATGAATTAAGTAACTCTTCAAATTCTCATATAAAGTATAATTTCGGTATAATAAATATGTATGTATATTGTAATTAATTTAAGTTTTTACAACATCTAAGTATTTTCGAAATTGTACTTCCTCAATAACAAAAGCTTGCAACTGTAAATGATAAATACAAATATTTTTTACACCGGTTGAATGTGTACCTTAGAAGAACTGACCGATCAAAAAACTATTATATACAAATAATAAACAGCAAGTAAATTAAGACAAATCTACTAAGCAAGTGAAAAATTAAAAACATATTGGAAGCGTTAATTGATTAAGCGTACATAGTTCGAAGTGCTATGAATAGTCATAAGGCTTGGTGGAAAGTCGAAAACTGCAAAAAAAAATAATAATATTTTTATATGAAAATGAGCTTAATCGTGATTGTGGGAGAACACAATTGTTCACAAAACCGGTTTTGAATTTATTGGAGCATTACTTATTTATTTGCAAACTTAAAAATTATGATATTCGGTTTCTGTTGCCAACAGATTCCCTCCTAATAGAAAGCAGTGAAAGCAGCTTAATTTTGCGCGTATTACACATTAAGCACTTCTGTTAAAAAATTAACGGAAATTTTTTGTCTATTAGATCAGAAACTAATGGGTCTTTCGATTAAAAAGAAGAATTCTTAGACCCAAACAAAAAAATCAAGTTTTCTATAAAAGTCTGCCATAATTAAATATTTATGTATTAAGATCCCAGTTCAAAATTCAACTCGGACACCATGAATGAAGATGTGAACACAAAGGCGGCGGTACGATACCACTGCACGACAGTGAAATTTTTTATCAGCAAATGTCGTCTTGAAGCCTGCTTCTTGAACATTTCGAAGATGACAGCGACATATCGAGCAACTGATGTACACATCTTTGTTGCTGCCGTACTAAAATTGTTTACTTGAATGAAAATTTAAATGTTTTGTTTAAAGCGAAATTTTTTGTGCTGTTGTTCATAAAAATTGTTAGAGTTTTCAATAGTTTTACATATTAGTGGCAACACTACAACTGCCCACTGTCGTCCGTAAAATTAGAATCGGTTTAAATTTAGCGACAGCGACAACTTCAAGACTTTCGCCGTGAACTCGTGCTGTCGTCGAAATAACTGTTCTCATAAGAACGTCGGCATTTTAATTTTTGACAAATGCTGCCTGTCGCCATCTATGTGCTTCATATATAAATCTAAACTTAATAATCCACTTACACTTTGCTTTCCTATTTACACCGAAATCAATTCTCAATACAAAGGCCCAATGTTGATTTAGATTCATACCTATAAGGAATTTAGGCTAAAACATGACGTAAATACTTTAGTTGGTAGTAATAAACATTCGGGAAGGGTGTTTATAGTTTTTTTTGGTCCACACCGTCGAATGAAAGTTGTTTTAATATCCTCGGTTGATAAGAATGTATTGTTAATGAAAATTTTAAAGTTGTTGAATCTGCTCTCGACAGAAAAAACTAAAATAATGGATTTTTTACTCGAAATATGTATATTGTTAATAAAAGTAAGCAATTTGAGCCCCATCGTGGACGGATCGAATTGTATCTGAAATAAATAGCCCTATTATTAAGTTTTTGTTTTTTTTTGAGTTATTGAAAGGGAAATAGTTATTGGTTTAGTTATGCTGCTTAAGAAAAGAATATTATAATACTATATGTATAAATAAAAAGTATTACTCTATAGGAAAATTCGTCAATAACTTTTTCTCTAAATTCAAAATTTAATGAATTTGTGTGAAATCTTAACCCTTCTATCCCTCATTTATACTGCACTTACAAAAAATGTACTTTCATTCAACTGTTTAATTTCATTTAAATTATTTTTGTTTTCCTTTCATTAGGGTTCCCGTGTGAGTACAATTAATGATTGGCTACAAATCAAAATTGGCGGCGATGAGGAAGTGAAGAAGAAAAAGGGCCGACAACAATTAAACCGCATCAAATCCACAAAATATACACTAATTACATTCCTGCCACAAAATCTGCTCGAACAGTTTCGACGCATAGCGAATTTTTACTTTCTAATTATGACTATCATATCACTCCTAATCGGTAAGCCACACTTAGCTTAATCTTAAATATAAGTTATTTATGTCACAATTATTTTACTTAAAAATTTGATGAATAATATACTTAAATAAACGTAATATCAAATAGCGGGAGGGTGCGAAAATATGTGTTTGTATGAACTGGCGAGTGCTAAAAGCTAGATAACGAGTAATTAGCAAGTGGTTTTACGCGATGTGAATGAACAGAATTTTGCAAAAATAACGCGAAACTTTTAACTACGCGACGATTACATTGAGAACATTAAAGCATGTAACCGAAAAACAATCATTAAAATTGAACATTTGGTTGATTTCAATAAAGTTACCCAGGGAATATTTAATGTTCACGGTTCCTTCGAATTTTAAGTAATAATCTTTCTATCTATACTAATATTATAAAGAGGAAAGATTTGTATTTATTTTTGTATGTTTGTAATGAATAGGCTCAAAAAGTACTGTGCCGATTTAAAAAATTCTTCCACCAGTAGAATGCTACAGTCTTCCAATTCGACATAGGCTACATTTCATTTTGAAAAAAGATTAGGGATCCTTGGTAAAATTTGAACAATGTAACCGAAGGAGTAGAAAAATGAGTCTTAAAATGTCTTTCGTCGAATGCGCTGCCGAAACTAGTAGCGATAGGACAAAATAATATACAACAATATTGAAGAACATCATAATGTCTACAAAAAACTCCGCGGTAGCATATGTCCAACTATTGTAGTTATGTCACTACAACAACTTTTTTCATTTTAAACATTAATGAAAATGCTAACCAAATTCTAACCATGCTATTTATGTGTTTATGTTAATCCTTATCGAAATAAATTATTTTATGGTCAAGAACATTTAACTACCTATAAAATAGTTTTTAAATTGGACTTTCCATTCAAAAGATATTACGAATTAAACAATTCAAAAAGTAAACACAACCGCCATAGCCCCTTGGCCGTTGTTTGCGATGCATTCTGAAAAGCGCGCCGGGCCAGAGAATGTAAAGTATAGAGAAGGTGCAAATTGAATTCTGTATAATGTTCAATTTGGCGGCTAACAGAGCCGATAGAATCAAAGTAAGGAATTCGACGTTGTCGCTGCTATTTAGCAGAATTGAGCATGTGCTGTGGCAAAAATATATGTAAACCGACTGAATTCATTATTTATTACTGTTATTTTAATTTTTTGACTATTATTATTTTTTAACTTTTCATAATTAGTATTTTTATTTTATTTTTATTGTTTTCGTAATTATTACTTTCACTTATAATATTTTTATACGCTAATTTTTAAAGAATATTATTATTATTATTATTTAATATATTTATTTAATAATTTATTATTTACTTATATGTAAAACGACTGAATTCATTATTTATTATTGTTATTTTAATTTTTTGATTATTATTATTTTTATTTTTTAATTTTTCAAAAGTGCCCGCCACTTAAACCATCAAAGAAATTGAACACAAATAGACTTACATACAAATATAACTGTGGGATTTTTTTAATACAAATAAAAATATTTGTAAAAAAAAGTGTTTTATATCCAAATTTCCAAAAATAAATAATTGTCTACCCCGTGCGATGCAGGGACGGGCTGCTAGTTTCTTTATATTTTAATATTTAGGTATTGAAATCAATGAAATGATTATGGGAGAGATATTTTGTAGTTGTTCGATTTTCTTCATTTTCACTGTCATAGTTAAGTAAATAATAGTGAACAGTTGTACAAAATTACGTGCCTTTAGATTTTTAAATAAAGGCAGGATGCTGGAAATAAAGTATCTCAATAATCGGTTGTATGGTTGTATAGTTGTCAAATCTGACCGATTCCGGCATATGATTAATATAATATCAAAGTGCACGTATGTATTAAAATCATTTGAATATCTCAACAACTTATAACGAAATTTTTATAATCCCGAAAATTTAAATTTCAGCTAAAAAATCGTTTTCTCGAAACCGGTTTTAGATCCATGTACTTTGGCCACAATTATATACATATGTATATGTGTATTGTTGTTTTCTGTATCTCCTGCAGTTATGCAATAGGGCCCCGCAGGTCGTCTCTATATCTATTACTTCTGCTTGGTACATAACGTTTGGTAGTCGGGTAGAGAGATCATCGGAGTATACACCCGCACCCATTCTTCAGTTCATTTTGGAGCCGTCGGTATAGATAGAAAATATTTTACCAAACCTCTTCTTCACTCACGTCTGTAAGGTACCCTTACCCGGAAGAGCTATTGAAATCTAACTTTAGGGGGATATCATCCGATTTATTTATGTTGCTGGTTCAGGATGGCGCTATGTCCATAATCTTTCCTATTTCGACCGCCTAGTTCTTATAGCAATTTCCCGATGTTATAGTGTTTCTTTAGAGCTAGCCACCAAATTGTGCTTTGTGTGTCGAAATTGGCCTACTGATGTCCGTATACATTCACATAACTACGTTTGGTTTACGGTCCAGTACCTGCTAAATATTCCTTTGTAGATTTCTTAAGCAGGGTTTCCAAAGCCTCGTTCTTTTCTGCGATACTCTCTACTTGTTGTTTTGAAGGGAGTTTCTGATAGCTTCCTTTTCAGGAAGTTTTTATACTCCTCTACTATAACTCTTTGGCGCTTTAATTCCCCTTCGTGAATTGGCAATCTTGCCTACTATGAAGACTGCTCTCTAGTAACGGCTTTTCCTTAGCTGATTTAGGTATTTCTTTCTCTTTTTGCGTTGTCCCTCTGCTTTGGTAGCTAGTATACTTTGGGTTGATTTTCATGGCTGCTTTAAAGGTGGAGGATTCTGTATTTACACTATTAGTACCTACAGGGTCCAGCACTCGAAGTGTAACCAATTAAAAAAGCCAAAAATTCGGTTTTGGGAAATTATTTTTATTTATTTTAAAGTACAAGATGTGTGAAAATAATCATAAATTCAGGACCAAATCACTTTTGCCCGATATGACCACCTTAACTATGGCCTTGAGACGGTCAAAAAACGAATCGCAAGCTGCCCGAATGTGTGGTATTTTGGCCCACTTACGAACAATAGCTTTCTCCAGCATCTCGAGACTGGTGTGTTTTTTTACTTCAGACCTTGCTCTCCAAAATGGCCCAGGGAGAATAATCCATTGGATTCGCATCTGGTGAATTCGAGAGCCATTGTGTGGTCGTAATGAAGTTCGGAACGTTGTTTTTCAGCCATTCTTGGTTCATTCGCGCTTTGTAAGATGGTACTGACTCTTGTTGAAACGTCCATGGTTTGCGACCGAAAACTTTGTTTGCCCACGGCTTCAAAGCAGCCTCCAAAATACTTTCCCGATAATATAAAAACAATTGGAGAGCGCCCATCTGCGGTGAAAGCGGCCAAAACCATTACTTGTGGCGGGTGCTGCCTCCTGGCGGCCAACCGATGACTTAGATTCTCGTATGAACGGTCTCTAAAGCATATCGCTTTGTGAGTTTACGAATTGCTCAATTGGAAACATTTTTTCCTCAGAAAACACAATGTTCGGAATTTGACCGCTTTCGGCCACTCACGTCTTACATGTTGCTGCTTCAGTGTGAGATCATGGGCCTTTTGAAACTTGTAAGGCTTGATCTTGAGCTCATTTTTCAATATGCGTAGAATGCTGCGGTCGGATATTTTCAGTTCTTTAGCCATTTGATTGGCAGTTCGTCGTGGATTTCGCTCAAGTCGCTTCTTCACTTTCGAACCATCTCACGGGACGTTGCAGTCTTTTGATGACCACCTCCATGGCGTTTTGCGATGCTACCTGTATCATTGTAACGAGTGTTGGTGCGATAAACAAAAACTTTATTCACATTAAGGTGTTTGAGCTCACGAACAATTGCTGGCTGTGATTTTCCAGCTAAATATAAAGAAATCACACTATTACGTTTGACTTCCATCGCTGATCACTTTTTTGCGTTCACTTTTGGCAAAACGCTTTTGTACACTTTTGAACAATACTCCGAACTGTCATTCAGCAAATCTATAAACAGCTGATTCCAGTGCGACAGCTGCGCGAACGGTGTGAAGTTGGTTACACTTGCCGGACCCTATACTACTGTGATCAAAAAGTAAAGTAAATTTTTTTGTAAAATTTAAACTCGTTATTTCCTTTTTGAAATCAATTTCATCTCATTCATAGTAATTCTCGTTCATAGTAATTCTCCTTCATAGTAATTCTCGTCCATCAAATAGTCGAAATTGTCTTTTTCTTGTATATCATTCAAGACCTTCTTTGATTCGGTTTTTATCTCCTCAATCATATCAAAACATTCACATTTTGAGTTTATTGAATAGTCAGAGGTCGCACAGAGCCAAATCAGGCGAAAACGGTGGTAGCCAAAATGAGTTGAAAAAGTCTCAAGCAACCAACACAGTACATGGTGTATTATCATAGTGAAAGAACTTATCGAGATTTGACCCCAGATATTTGTCTCTTAGACATTCTTCAGAATGGTTTGGACTGAGTGAAATGAAACATATATCAGCAAGGTCTCTTATTGTCAACTAACGATTTCCGAGTATCAAATCTTTGATTTGCTCTCCTTGGTAGAGTTGGATTCTACTTGTAGTTCGGTTCGTCTTTAATCCGATCTTAGCACGATTTGAACTCCTTGTATCACTTGCAAACTCTTTCCTGTGCCATAGTTTGATCACCAAAAACCTTCCACAACATTTTCAACGTGTCCGCATAAAAATATTCGTTCCGAAAACACAATTTAATGCAAGTTCTCTACATTTTCTATTTTTGAACTCACTTCCATGCGATTGTACGTCTACAGCACCGCTTGGTCTACATTTCATTATACAATAGGGGTATTCAGACCGAAGTCTGTTAATTTGGTAATTCGTTAGTTGATACTTCGTTAAGAGGCTTAACTGTGAACATACTTTTTGCCCTACTTCTGTAGTATGGTAAATTTTATGCCGAAACAGCTGATTCAATTTTATTAAAGAGTAAAAAAGTCTCAACAAAGTGCAAAATCAAAAATTGCCAGTCATTTAATTGAAAACTATGTGGAGCAGATCAAATTTATTACTGGTAAGTGCTTTAAATTGAGGTACAGAGGAGCATGAGAACAGCTGATGTGATATTACCGAGAAACGAAACAATTATCAAGCTTGCCAAATGGATAGTTCGTTACTCGGTAGAACGATAGTCTGTTAATTTTACAAAAACAAAATACATGTAAAAAACTACCGAATAACGACTAACGAATTAACAAGGCTGGTCTGAATACCCCTAATATATAATTATTAGTGTTTAGTTATCACTTAATAAGCTATTTATTTATATTCCTAGTAAAACTTCTTCGAAAACTTCGATCGATAGAGAGGTTCAAGACATTTAATTTTTCGAAGGAGAGCACAGTTCATTTTAGACCTGTTCCCGTTTTTTCCCAAGACCTTCAAATTTCTACAGTTAGACCACAAGGCTGTAGACAATAATAGTCAGAATTTTTATTCCGTTATGACATAGGTTAAAGTTCATCGCATTTGAATATAAAATAGTAGTAGGAATTTAAAAATTGAAAGCAAACCCAATATTAAAATGCGGAATCTATAGATCTTATACATAATTTTTTAGATATATTCATATAAGTATGTATATATATGTATCGATACGCTCTTTCGAAAACGTAATTCTTAAAAATGCTCAAATTACTTAAATATATACTTCTTTGTGCATTTATTTCTACGCGCTGATATCTAGAGTAATTTTGTAGAATGTTTGTTGATTGAAATTGCTGCAATTAGCATTTTTTTGTTAAACGACAGAATATTCATACGCTCCTCTTGCAGCGCTCAGCAGCCAGTGGCGGTGTTTGGCGGACCTTGACCATCACCTTCGTGCGCCAGTTCGCACCCAGCGCTGCAGCTCAAATTAATGTGGCACAATTAAAGTATCTATGCATGTAGTGTTGTTGTTAGTGCTTTGTTTGTTTGCTTGTTTTTGCATTCTTTGCTCATTGATTCTGCGTTTTCAGCTCTTTGATTGATGTAGGCAAATAGGAATAGCTGTGCGCGCGGGAACTTCATGCTGGACAGCGTCGCTTGCGTAGCTCAATATTGTATACTTACATACATACGTATGTGCTATAGAAACACAAACGCATGTACAACATTTTTCTATTTGCGTCTTCTCTCGGTGCTAATATTCGATCATACTCAGCATTTGTACAAGTATGAATATTGTTATACCCTGAACAAGATACAATACGTCTGCCACGAAGTTTGTAACACCCAGAAGAAGAAAACGTTGGAGACCCTATAAAATATGGACAGTTTTTAGGGATAAAGGAACGTGGAAAAACTTTCAGGTTGATAATGCAAAAACGAAATAAAATATCATGCCCGTCTTCCCGCTCGTTTGTCTGTAAACATACTTTGCCCAAAAAATAAGGCGATGTTTTTCTTTAGGTTGGTAGTACTGTCAGTCACATTTATGTCAAATTTCATGTCGAAATATTCATTAGTGTTTAAGATACGTGTCGCTTTGTGAGCTGCTAAAAGTGAGTTTTTCGTTTTTTGCGTTGTCGAAATTTGTTGAGCAAAGAATTTGCATTAAATTTTGTTTACGGAATCAATTTTCTGCTGCGGATACGTTGAGGATGGTGCAGAAAACCTTTGGTGATGAGGCTATGTCTAAAAAAATGTTTACAAGTGGTATAGTGAGTTCAAAGCCCACCGAGAACGTGTCGAAGACGAAGAGCGTCCAGAGCGACCATCAACCTCAACCGACGAAGCTCGCGTTCAACAAATCAAAGATTTGGTGTTGAAAACCGTCGATTAACAATTAGAGATCGTGCTGATTAAGTTGGCATAGCGAAAGGCTCAGCCAATACCATTTTGGAGGATGTTTTGGGCCTCAAGCGCGTCAATTCTCGACTGGTACCGAAAACATTGAATTTTTCGGAAAAAAAGTGTCGGGTTGAAATGTATGAAACGAAGCTTTCCGACTACCAGGGTGTCATGAAATGCATTATAACTGACGATGAGACTAGGATCTATGCTTACGACCCCGAAACAACTGATCAATCGAGCGAATATCGTGCCAAAAGAGAGACGAGACCAAAGAAATCGCTCAAAAATCATGGTCATGTTGACTGTTTTCTTCGATTATCGCGGTGATGTGCATTATGAATCCCTTCCAACCGGTCAAACAGTCAACAAGGAATATTATTTGAACGTTATGCGTCGTTTGCGTAACACTATCCGCCTAAAAAGGCCGGAATTGTGGAAAGACAATTCTTGGTTTTTACACCACGATAATGCACCAACCCATACTGCCCTCGTAATTTGTGATCATTTCGCCAAAAACTCAACCCTATATGCAAACTAATCCCTCATTTTTGTCGGAACCGCTGATATCGGATCTATAGCTTGTTGCTGCCATACAAACATACAGACCGAACTCAAGTTCTTTTATGGAAGCTTTTATATTTGTGTAGGGTATTATTGCTTTGGTGCAACTGAAGTTAAGGTTTTGTCTTCTTTTTGTATTTTGTTTGTTTCTATTGCATATTCGAATTTCAGTTCACTGATTGAATTTATGCGGTGACACTCTTATGTGCAATCAATTAAACTTTTATTGCTATGAATTATGGTTTTCGAGAGCTTTGTTGTTGGTACGCGTGGTGCACGAAATGCTGTTGATTATTAGCATAGGCGAATGCCATACATATGTCTGTATGTATACACCTAGGAACATATGTAAATATATCTACATGATTTATGTACATACAAATACGCCTTCATACAAGTCTAATGGATACGACAAACCCTGATTCCTCATTTATTTCAGCCATAATCTTCCGAAAAGTTTTTAAAAATTCAGCCCTGCTTTTAAGATTTTTTTTCAGTAAATTAGAATCGCTTTTAATAAAATTTATGACCATTTTCCGACATTGGAAACGTCAAATACCATTCGGAAAGTGACAGATATTCAGTAAAATGTCTAAAAATTTACGAAATGGGTCGCTATTCACTGAAGAAAATGGGAAATATTGAAAACTTTTTTCCAAAGTTAGTTTGACCAAAGATGGTCAATTTTACCGAAAACATCATCTTTTCGGACGAGGCTCATTTCCACCTCGATGGTTACGTTAACAAACTGAATTGTCGCATTTGGGGCGCAGAAAACCCGCACGTAATTGTCGAGAAGCCAATGCACCCAGCACGAATCACTGTATGGTGCGGATTTTGGTCTGGTGGAATCATCGGCCAATTTTTCTTCGAAAATGAAGAAGGAACCGCCGTAACCATCAATGAGCGATATCGCGCAATGTTAACCGAATTTTTCTTCAAGCAAATTGAAGAGGAAGACTTGGACAACATTTGGTTCCTGCATGACGGCGCTACGTGCCATACAGCAAACGCTACACTCAATCTTTTACGCTCTATCTTCGAATTTAAAATTTTATATGGCCCACCCATTATTTTATCTTTTTTGTATAGAGCAAAAAACATTCTTCTGATATCCAGAGTAAGAAAACAATTTCCACCCATTTTTTTTTTTAACATTTTTCTATTATTCAAAAGCTGCAGTTAAACCAATGTCTTTTTTCCACGAATATGGACCGATGATTCCACCGCAAACCGTTGTTTTTTTGTCTGGATGAACCTCTTTAGGTTATTCTTCGTTTAAATACGCAATTTTGCTTAATTACATACATACATACCCATTGAGACAGACTGGGTCTCATTGCTAAGCAAAATTTGGCTCGAAAACGTCGAATATTCTTGGAACTTGTCAAGAGCCCATAGAGCGAAGCGAAGTCGCTTGAGAAGGTCGAGCTACTTCAGTTCTTGCACAATTTGTGTTTTACACGCTTTCAATTTAAGATCTCGACGTAAAATGCGCCCAGTCGTTCCACACGTCAGTCCGAGTTTCTGCGAACAGCGCCAAAACGACTCTCCACGGTCTTCGTGTACACTTTCAGCTACGGCTGCTATATTTTCTTCACTGCGTACTGGATGTGGTCTATTCAGTCGATTATGTTGATCCTAAGTTGACGATTTGTAAACGTTGTTCAGGCGTAAATCTTTCTACGATGAAATGCCAAACAACTGACCAAAAATAGCATGACAGCTTGACACGACTCACGCCTGATCTGTCAAGAAAAGGCTATTGAAAAAAGTAGCTCCACTTGGATCACCCGTTAGTTAGAATGCAATTGTAAGTGGTAACAACGAAAAGTAAGCATGATAACGGGCATCAGCTTACCGTTATAGGTTGTGGAAGTCAAGACATACACTAACGTAGGCAATTATTACTATGCATTTATTTGATAAAATTAAAAACTGATTTGAATTATTTAAGTATTAAGTTCTCTGTCCATAACTGTATGCACATTTTTGATGCCCATACCTTTGCAAGGTGCTTGATTGGGCTTCTCATCTCTTCGAAGTTATCAAACTTATGTAAAGCTGTGTATCATCTTTGATTTTAGAAGGATTTTGCAACCTTAACCTAAAATGTAGTATGTAAATTAGCTTATAAATATATAATAAAAATAATTTAATTAACACATGGAATGACAACTGTGTACACTTATATAAAACTACGCTTTAATTACACAACGAAATGCGCGGAAATTTCAATGTTTTTTTAGCTAATTGAACGGTAATGAAACCAAAGCAGATTCAATAATTAAAATTTTATTCATTGAGCTGTAAAAATGTCTGGACGTGGAGGAAAATATTTTTACTGTTTTCACTTAATTTATTTGCTGTAAAATTGCCGCATTATTAGCGTTGCATTAAGTACTTTTTTTGTACAGAAGATATGTGTATGTACATTAGGGTGATTCAAAAAATTTTTTTTTTTATTTGTACTCGGAAAAATAGGTTCCTAGACACCTCTAAGAAAGCCTCTCCAAATATGAGTTTTTAATTGTAACGGGAAGGTCCTCCTACATTCCATTTTCTATTTTTTCTTATTATCAGATAGAAAAATTTATATCTCGCTACCAACTACTTGAAAAAATATCTTGTTCCTTAGATTTTGTAGGAAATTGAATGCTCTACAAGAAAGGTCTCTACGATTTTTTCGTAAACCCAACCGCTTAAAAGATATTAACGGTTGAAGTTTGGTTTTTTTTGGGAACAGTTTTTATTCCTTTTGAATTTTATAACTGAATAAAAAAAAATTATTATGAATGATGAAACTAATAGGTTTGTGGAGAGGCTTTCTTAGAGGTGCCTAGGAACCTATTTTTCAGAGTACCAATCGAAAAAAAATTTTTTTTTGAATCACCCTAATGAACATATGTATATAGTAATGTAGATTGGCAAGAATAGAAGCTTAATTTCTACACCAGCTTTAAATCCATGCAAAATTCGAGCAAATATTTATTTGGCGGCAAAAATAATTAGAAAACGTGTGTGGCATATTTACTCATATTGCATTTGTATCACAACCAATGCAATTAGCCTTTTATTTGAACAAAATATTTGAACACAATATCTGTCATTACTATTATATGTATAATGCAGGAAGTAATATGAATGTTACTCTTTACTTCATTAGAACTAAATGAAAATTGATGGCATGGAAACCTATGTATACATATCAGTTTGTTAACAATATGTCATAAGAAAATATTTTGATATTTGATTTCACGCTGTTCGGAGATGTTATATAGATTGTCCAACAATTGTGAAATTTACACACGTGTCTTTTAAAGGTTAGGTATAACGACAAATCATATGAATTATACACTAAAGGCACCCTAACTCAATATCGATACAATATTTACATCCCGTCTGTTAAAACTGAATTCAGATAATAAAATATTATGTGGTTATGAATCCAACAATAATATCTATGTCTATGATAGATCACACAGAACTAATTTCCCAACCAAACGGAAATTTCATTAAATAAGCTCTCATGTTGAACAACATAAACGGTTTCAAGTTAGTTGGGAAGTTCGAAAACCTATAGATTTTGAAGGCTTGAGTAAACGAACTATACAAGAGAAATTGATTTGACACAATTTTAGAAAGATAACGCAAGGGTAGTATTGATCTGATTATATCTACCTTTGGCATCACGACAAATTTGCGGAAAAAACTCTTTTAAGTTTCATCAGGATACCTATCATTAATCGATATAAATGGTATAAAGTCTACGGAATGTTTGAAAATACTTAATTAGGTTTATAATATGGTGCCTAAGGGAAGTATGCCGATATATAAATTTTTCTGAAATATCGATTTGCATGGAAAGATAGACATACAGTCACTCAGCCGGAATTCAACTCGTCTTGACATCGTGATCATTTTTATTTATTTCGATGTGTTTTAGATAACAGAAATAACCATTAGGTGAACCAAACTATTATACTCAGGCAAGAGAAAGAGGGATAGTTCTTCTGTGATTTTGTTAATTTTTAACTAAAATAAAATGACACATAAGTTTTCTTTGAATTGTTTAACAATATGTTAAATATAAATTAAAATATAAATTTTGTCAAAGTAGGTTATATCCACTTAAATTAAAGGCCCAGTAGTTGTGCCTTCAATAGTTAATGCCTTGTCCTTCGATGGAAGATATTAAGGGAAACAAGGCGACTCTAAACCTCACGCATAAATAACGATTTATTCTTAAATTTTTAATAACGCATTAAAGTAATTCAGATTTCTGTTTCTGTTGATCGTCTCAGTATGGAAGTAATACATATTTCTGTTGATCATCAAAGTAGAAATTTCTGTTTCTGCTGATAGCGTAAGGATTCATGCAATGCAGATTTCTGTTTTTGTTGAACGTATATGTAACAAAAATATAATTTATAGTTTCTGTTGATACAGATTGATTGATGTAAATCTGATTTCTGTTTCTGGAGGTCGTCAAAGTATTGAAATAATACAGATTTCTGTTGTTTTAATCACCTAAGTATTGAAGTTATATCGATTTCTGTTTCTGTTGATAGTCTTAGTTTACAGACTTCTGTTTCTGTTGCTCGTACAAGTAATGAAGTAATTTTGTTTGTATTGAAGTAATTCAGATTTCTGTTTCTGTTGATCGTCTAAGTTTGCTACTTTAGCACAAACATTTGACATTTGTTATCATTTGCATACATTTCTGCATTAACTTTAATGAATTATCAATTTCTTATATATCAATTTGGTTATGCAACGATTGCATGTGCAACGAAAATTTTTGTGTGATTTTATCAACTGTGACTAATGTCTGTGTATGCATATTTACTACTATTCCGGCGAAAAAAAATGTGACAACAACTAAGGTTGTGGGCAATCAAATATTAATCATACAAAAAGCTGAAGATGAATAAAAAGATGCAATCAAAATAATCTTAAATATTCAAAATGAGCCAACATTATCATAACGCGGCGTCATACTAAGTTCGTTATGAAAACCGTGACATATGTGCAATTTTATTACAAAACTAGACCTACGGTATTCTCTCTTAAGCAGTGATGAATTAGCCAAAGATACGCTTATCAGTAATAATTTGAAGCAATCCACGTATTCACTCAATAGACCGATCGCAGAACAAGCATAGCAGTAGGAGGATAGTCAAGCGTTGCGGTAACTCAAAGTTTAACTAGGATGTCAAAAAGCTAATCAGTAAATATTACGATTTTTTAAAGCGTGCGAAAAAAATAACCTGTAAACTGCTATAACATTCCATAAATGAACCTTATGGCAAAATATTATTGATTAATATGATATTAAGTTAATAGTCTAGGAAAATCGTTGATCTGATCTTATCCATTTCGACACAAATAAATATCAGAAAAAGACTCGTTTTTCAAAAATAGGTCCCAGATATCGAAAGGTATTAGTGACAATTACGAAATAGTTGTGGATATTTAAATTAGCTTATTATTATAAATTGCTTATAAACTAATTTAGCTTCACACATTTTTGTAATTTTTTAGACAGCCCGGTCTCTCCGCTGACATCATTGCTACCTCTAGTTTTTGTGATCGCAGTGACTGCCGCTAAGCAAGGCTATGAAGATTTCTTACGGTACAAAACCGATAATGTTGTTAATCGCTCGCCAGGTGCGTATTTATGATAACTTAAGATTCAAAACACACACTGTAGCGTCAATTGTATTCTATTCAATTTAGTGACGGTCATACGGAACGGAGTGGAAGCAAACATTCAATCACAATATATCTGTCCAGGCGACTTGGTGGTGGTGGAGCGTGATTGTGATGTGCCCTGTGATTTGGTGTTATTGCGCAGCACCGATCCACATGGCAAATGCTTTATAACGACGGCCAACTTGGATGGTGAATCGAATTTGAAGACGTTGATGGTGCCACGTGATTTGCCGTTGGTCGATATAAACCAGTTGCACAAATTGGGCGTCATCGAGTGTGAGAGTCCTAAGACTGATCTGTATAGTTTCAATGGTAAGATAGAACTGGCCGGTGGCGAGGGGCGCGTGTTGCCACTTTCAACCGACAATGTGCTGTTGCGTGGCTCACGCGTCAAGAATACCGAATGCGTTATTGGGTGTGCCGTGTACACGGGCATGACTACCAAGCTGCAGCTGAACAGCCGGCTAACGCGCAATAAGTCTGCCTCTAGTGAGATATACGTGAATCGTTTCTTGGTCGTGGTGCTGATGTTGATGATAGCGATCGTTACTATGTTATACTTCTTAAAACGGTGAGTCACTCGTCCGAAGTTTGAATTTCGAAGTGTATTTTAGGCTATTATTCTTATTTGTCCTGCAGTTATGAAGAGATCTTTGTGATACCTAAGCTAGCATATTTGGGTCCTGCTGCTGACGGCTACAGTGTCAAACAATTCCTGCAGGATTACCTCTCTTTCTTGATACTGTTTAATTACCTCATTCCAATATCGTTGTACGTAACCATTGAGTTGCAACGTGGTATTAGTGGGTTGTTCATGGAGTGGGATCTGGAATTGTATGACGAAACAACCGACGAACATTTTATAGTAAACACATCCAATTTGAATGAAGAACTTGGTCAGATCAACATTTTGTTTTCGGATAAGACCGGCACATTAACGAAAAACGAAATGGTTTTCCAACAGTGCTCGATAAATGGACGAAAGTACACCTTTAAAAAGACACGGTTGCTGGAAGATGGGAGCGGCGCATTGATAGATATAAACAAGTTCAATGTAAGTTGGCAAAATATGTGATAGAAATGGTAAAATTTGAGGATTATAAGAATCAGAGGTGTTTTTCTTTGAGACTTAGAATTACGTACTATCACCAATATGTATGTACTACTGTGCCCGAAAAACAAGGTGACATTTGAATTTAAACTGCGCGCGTCGAAGGATTTGGAGAATTATTTTTTTTTTAGTTGGTAGTACTGTCAGTCACATTTATGTCAAATTTCATGTCAAAATATTCATTAGTGTTTGAGATACGTGTCGTTTTGTGAGCTGCTAAAAGTTAGTTTTCGTTTTTTGCGATGTCAAAATTTTTTGAGCAAAGAATTTGCATTAAATTTGGTTTACGGAATCAATTTTCTGCTGCGGATACCTTGAGGATGGTGCGGAAAGCCTTTGGTGATGAAGCTATGTCTAAAGAAAATGTTCACAAGTGGTATAGTGAGTTCCAAACCGGCCGTGAACGTGTCGAAGACGAAGAGGACCAGGGCGACCATCAACCTCAACCGACGAACCTCTCGTTCAACAAATCAAAGATTTGGTGTTGAAAAACCGTCGATTAACAATAAGAGACCTTGATGATGAAGTTGGCATATCGAAAAGCTCAGCCAATACCATTTAGAAGGATGTTTTAGGCCTCAAGCGCGTCAAATCTCGACTGGTACCAAAAGCATTGAATTTTTTGGAAAAAAGGCGTCGCGTTGAAGTGTGTGAAACGATGCTTTCCGACTACCAGGGTGTCATGAAATGCATTTTAACTGGCGATGAGACTTGGATCTATGCTTACGACCCCGAAACAACCGATCAATCGAGCGAATATCGTGGCAAAAGAGAGTGAAGACCAAAAAAATCGCGCCAAAGTCGCTCAAAATTCAAGGTCATGTTGACTGTTTTCTTCGATTATCGGCGTGTTGTGCATTATGAATTCCTGCCAACCAGTCAAACAGTCAACAAGGAATATTATTTAAACGTTGCGTAACGCTATCCGCCTAAAAAGGCCGGAGTTGTGGTAGACAATTCTTGGTTTTACACCATCCCATACTGCCCTCGTAATTCGTGATCATTTCGCCAAAAACTCAACCCATATCGTTCCGCAACCACCGTATTCACCTGATCTGGCGCCGTGCGACTTCTGGCTGTTCACCAAGGTCAAAAGACCGCCCCGGGGACACCTTTTTTATACGATAGAGTAGATTCAAGCCGCAGCGAAGACGGAACAGAAGGCCATCCCGGAAAGTAACTGCAACCAGTGTTTCGAAGATTGGAAAATCCGTTGGCATAAGTGCTTTGCATCGGGAGGGGATTACTTTGAAGGGGATGAAATTGACTTGGAAGAACAAATAAAGAATTTTCAAAATAAATATAATATCACCTTATTTTTTGGGCACATTCACAAAATAGATAAGTGGTCTGTTTTAAACTCGTTAATACATTTTACTTCATGTATCAAATATCTATAAAGTCCGATTCATTTCGAGGTTTATTATCTGCACACTGAAGTGTCTTTTCAATAAATCTGTTGATTGAAACAGTGTGTGCGAAGTGACACCGACTTGTTGAAACCAAATATCGCCGAGATCTCAAGCTTCAATTTCAGGTATCAAATAGGTCGGTTTTTACGGCGACATGCCGTAGCCTTGTTCGGATCTTTCCATGATGGCATGCCAAACAATACTGAACAAGAAATAATATGAGAGCCTGACGTCACGTGTGATCTGTCAAGAAAAGACTATTTAAAAGTACGACTTAAATGACACGTTAAATGTATATGCCAAGCTCAATTGATAATAGTTTTACACTGTTGTATCAAATACTCCTTATTTTTAATATTTTTAGAAAGACCAAAGGGTTTTCTTTGAAGCATTGGCTGTATGTCACACCGTTCAAGTAGCAGGAGAATCAAACGCTGATGGTACCTTTGAAATTGAAACACCCGACAAGGAAATGAATGGCAAGAGTGGACTGGCCAAAATGTACTCCATTTCCGATATCACCGAGGAGAGTCATAATTCCAGCCGACAAACCGGTGTAGATTCCGATAATTCGCAAACATTGGAAACAAGCCTAACCAATAATCCTGATGGAACAAAAACTGAGAGCATCATCGTCAATAGCATTATGAACATGTCCAACGGCACAGGTTTGAGTCGTTCGAATGGTACGAATGGTGCAAATATGACTTCTGACGTAAATCCGCTGCTTAACGAAGCAAACAAAGAAGAGAAACGCAAACGACCGCTAATTGTCAAACGTAGTCCAAATTTTACGCGCGCCTCGTCGAGAATACATCCAGCGCCAATGCCGAATGACGGACAATTCTCTATAGAAATGGTGAGCCGTGCCAATAATGCAAATTTGTTAGCAACACCTGGTTCACGACCCACTTCATTACCCTTCACACGTTCCACATCAGCCATCGATTTGCCAGATCTGGCAGTTGCACCCTCCCCGACTGGACACAAGCGATCGCAATCTTACGGCGCACAAAATGCATATTTAACACAACCAGGTGAGTTTTGATGCTTTGATATATTTGGCTTCAATAAAGTAAAATGAATTAAATTAATAATTATTCGCAGTGCAACAAGGTGGAGTTGTCATTCGCACAGCCAGTAATGTGTCGCGTGAGTCTTATGCAGCACCTAACTTTCAACGTCAACCAACCCTTCTGTTACGTGCGGAGTCACAGCGTCGCAAGAATGAGATCGAACAAGTTGTGCAGTGAGTGTTTCTTATTTTATTGCTTATACAAGTAAGTTTAATGTTTCTGAATAACAATTTTCTCGCAGCACCCTCGACTATCAAGCCTCCAGTCCGGACGAAAAGGCGCTCGTTGAGGCTTCCGCCAATTTGGGGCTCGTTTATATGGGTGATGATGATGAGGTCTTACGAATACGTGTCGTACCTCCACACTTGGATTATTCGCGACCCTTTAACGTTGGCAAAGTCAACGAAATACGTTTCAATCGCTTACACGTGCTGGAATTCACTTCGGATCGTAAACGTATGAGTGTGATTGTGAAAGACGAGAACGGCACCAAATGGATTTACACAAAAGGTGCAGAGAGTTATGTGTTCCCGCTTTGTGCCAACAATCAGGCAAATAATGTGTCGCGAACCGATGCACACATAAGCGATTTCGCAAGGCAAGGTCTGCGTACATTGGCCGTAGCGAGGCGACGTGTTGGTGATGACGAGTACCGCACCTTCATCGACGAAGTGAATGTGGCAAACAGTTCGTTGGAAAATCGAAAGGAGTTGTTAAACCAGAGCTATGCCAAAATTGAGTGCAGTGAGTAGAATCCCTTCACTCTAAAAAGTACTTAATAAGCTTTCAAACTAAATTCGTTATAGATCTCGAGTTACTGGGTGCCACCGCCGTTGAAGATGCCTTACAAGACGATGTCGCTGACACACTGATCTCACTGCAAAAAGCTGGTATTAAAATTTGGGTGTTAACCGGTGATAAGGTGGAAACGGCACTTAACATAGCGTTGTCATGTGGTCACATACCTCCCGATGCTATCAAATATTTTATAATCGACTGTAGAACGAAGGAGGATATGCTAGTGCACTTGAATGCATTGGATCGTGAAATTATTTTCGGTATTGGCGCACAGTGTGCGCTACTAATCGATGGAAAGAGTTTAAGTATCGCATTGTCCGAGACGCCAGAGATCTTCCGCGATATTGCAATCAAATGCACGGCAGTACTTTGTTGCCGCTTAAGTCCATTGCAGAAGAGTGAAGTAGTAGCTTTGATTAGAACTTCATCAGAGGATTACACAACGGCTGCCGTGGGCGATGGTGCAAATGATGTATCAATGATACAGGAGGCACATGTGGGTCTTGGCATCATGGGCAAAGAGGGTCGACAAGCGGCACGCTGTGCTGATTTTTCTTTCGCCAAATTTTCGATGCTGAAACGTTTAATACTAGTACATGGACACTATCATACGACGCGCCTGTCTCTCTTAGTGCTTTATTTCTTCTATAAAAATATCGTATTTATGGGCATAATATTTCTGTTTCAATTTTATGCGCTGTTTTCAACACAATCCGTGTACGACTCTCTGTTTCTGACCCTATACAATGTGATTTATACTTCGTTGCCGATTTTATTTATTTCTCTTACAGAGAAAGCTTACAGCGAGGAAACGCTTTTGAAGTAAGTGCTGAAGTTTTTCTATACGAGTATATATATAAATAATATGATTTTCTTCTTCGCAGGCAACCAGAACTTTATAAAAAAAATATAAACAATAAGGGACTTCACTGGGAGTACTTCATCGGTTGGATACTTTTTGCCGTATACCACACATTGATCACTTACTATTTCACATTTTATGTGTTTTCCACAAACAATATTCTACTAAATGTTGGCCAGCCGGCGGAGTTTTCTTGTTTTGGCACTTTGCTCATTGAGATCGTTGTTGTTGTGGTCAACTTAAAACTGATGCTACAGTCCAAGTACCTGAGTTATTGGTATATAGCGACGATTGTGGGCTCCATATTGACGTTCATGATAACCACTGTTATCTATAACGTTATTAATTTGTAAGTATATTGAAAACCAAACGTAATTTTTATAATTTCTTCATTAAAAAAATCGTTGCAATCTTTTTTTATTTACGAAAGTAGCTCGGCAAATCCCGAGTGAACTTGTTTTTGGTGATTAAAAATATGACTGACATTACTGAAACTTCCCAAGTACCTCGAAAACATGCCTTTCTATATCAAAGATTTCTGAAAAACTTTCAGTTGATTGAATGTATTTCAACTGTTTTCTTTTTATTATTTTAAAAAAGACTTATTTGTCTTACTTTCAACACCCAGATTTAATAATCCTTACACGTTTTGCTTGTTATATTTTTATGATGTTTTACTTTTTTTCGTCTTATAATGCTATTGCCGTTATTCGATTTTATTACCCTAGCTAATGAAGTTTATCTTAAAACCAGCGAAAAACTCTTTATAATACAATTTGACTAGAATAGGCCAAAGAAAATGGTAAAACTGAAAAAAAGGTTAAGGACCTTAAACCCTTCAAAATTCTACCACCCCTGTCCTTCTTCATTTCGAACTCCGATTGTTCGTAAAATAATTTTTATTTTCATGTTTGTTATAAAAAGTGATCCATTTCGGGATTCCTACTTTTTTAAAGAATAAACACAGAAACTTCGAATTTTATGGGGAATGTTTATATCACTCGAAAGAACATGTTTTGGCCTTTATGTTGTGAATACTATTTCTTTCAAATATTGGCCGCGGCTACGTCTCAGATGGCCCGTCCGTTGAGTCCAATTTTCGATGACTCGTTTGAGCATTTAGGCTAACGACACGCGTGATGTTTTACTCCAAGATCTGAATCGAAGCCGGATGGGCCGCATAAACTTTAGACTTTGAATTATACTAGTGGAAAAAGTAATATGATGTCACATAAACTTGGTGGCCAATCGACCGTTTCCGAATAAATATTTGGATTGATGTGTGGAAAGTAGAACCGTCTTGTTGAAACTAAATGTCACCCACAAACCACACCAAACCGTTGGTTTTTCATCGGATCTTCTTGGAGCTTATCAAGAGCCCAAAGAGCGAAGTCATACCCCTTGGGAAAGTCGAGCTGCTTCAGTTCTTGCACAAGCTGTATTTTGTATGCTATCAATTTAAGATCTCGACGGTAAATGCGCCTAGTCGTTCCATATATCAGTCAAAGTTGCTGCGACTGGCACCGAATCGACTCTACGGCCTTCGTGTACATTTTCTTCACAGCGTGCTGGACGTGATCTGTTCGGTCGAATATTTTCCAATAATGATTGCTGGTTCTCAAGATGGATGGTGGTGATGGGTGTTGATAATAGTACGCTCAGTAGGCCGATTATGTTGACCATAAGTTGAGCGCAGCGCGAAACATATTATTTACAGAACGTGAAGTTTCGTAATGAAGTTAAACGTTTTGTAAACGTTTTTCAGGTGTAAGTCTTTCCATGATAAAATGCCAAATGATACTGAACAAAAATAGCACCACAGCTTGACACGACTTACGCCTGTTCGGTCAAGAAAAGGCTATTGAAAAAAGACGAATCACCCGTTATTACCTTCCTTTTTCAATGTATGTCTACTTGCTATGATTTCTTTAGCTTTCAAAAGTTTTTGTACCTGTTCTAGAGACACCAAAATGCTTAATCCTTTTACACACGATTTTCTGTTGGGAAATTCATTTTAACAAAAAATATTTTGAATGATGACCACTTTACTCTGTTCTTTGCAGCGACTACGATACCGATATCTATTGGGCATATAACAAATTGCTTTGTTCGCTACCCGTTTGGCTGTTCACTATAATCACAGTTATTGCTTGCCTGTTGCCGGATTATGTAATAAGAATTATACCGAGAGTGATTAATTTACCGAAACACTTTCGCTTTTTTCCGAACGCGGGACGTATAATCACGCAACGTAACATGCAAACGACACATTTATGAGTTGCAGTCAACTACCGTTATATGTATATAAATATGCAGTGTTGCTGTATATTTTTTTTAAATCAGTTATGTAATATGTATCGTCACCTAAAATGCAAAATAACGTAACATCACTTTTCATATGTTCACATGCGACGGAAAAGCTATATGTGACCTGGTCTATGAAAAGGGGGCTTAGTTGTCAAAAAATCAATTTTTTTTTTTTATTTTTTATTTTTTATTTTTTATATTTTTTAATTTTTTTTTTTATAATATTTTTTATTTTTTTTTTTTTTTTTTTTATTTTTTTTTTATTTTTATTTTTTTTTTTTAATTTTTTTTTTATTTTATTTTCATTTTTTTTTTTTTTTTTTTTTTATTTTTTTTATTTTTTATTTTTTTTGACAAGCCCCCTTTTCGTAGACCACGTCACATATATTTAATTAGAAACCACAGATATTGAAACAAAATTTGAGTTTTGGTTAAAAACTTTTTATATATTGGTTATATGCGACAGTTGAAGCAATAAAAAACTCAACTTCGATTTTTCTGATGATATAGTTGTTTTGCATTTAGCTGACGATTTTTTCTTTTGAATTTAACAGTAAATTTAAATCTGTTTTAATTAATGCTCAGTAAATAGTTGTTGCAGTAAATGAAATAAATGTGCCAGATTTTTGTGTTAAGTTATCTTGTAGATATGTACGAGTATGTGCGATCGCAACCTCGCTTCCTACATTCTTTAATACGTATGTACGTATGTGTATTGATAGTATTATTGTAAATTAAATTAGTGTTGAATTTAGGGATGTATGCCTCAAGGTGATTACCAAATATAGTTACGTAATTATTATTTATATTATTTTATATATATATATTATATTTATTATACAACATGTGTAAATATGTATTTATAAAAATATTGTTAGCTTGTTAATTTATGCCATGACAACTACTTCCTCCATGTACATACTTACATATGTATAGTATTAAAACAAAATTTTTCGTAGACGGAAAAAAAATTAAAAAAATTGTCAATATTTTAATAAAAGAAAGACAATGTTTTGGATGTGAACGACTTTTTATTAATTAATTATTATTAATATGTATATATATTTAATAAATATTTATTAATAAATGATGATTTTGAGCAAAACAATGTCAAGTGCACAATATACAAGATTTTCTAGTGTATTATTAAATGGTAAATCGTAAGTCGTACGTAGTAAATATAGTAACAATTTTAAATATTATTTTTTTTTTTATAAATAGAATATAAGCACAATTGAGCAATTTAATAAACACAACACATTGCTTACGTTCTTAATTTCTTAGTTTTTTTATGCGATTTTATTTTTATTTTTAAATATTATTTTTCATTCATACAACAACACTTTGTTGCAAAAATTAGCTCACATTTTTTTTAAGTTTTAATAGTAAAATATTTCGTAAAACGGGCACAAGTACGTAAGTAGAATGTATTTGTGTGTGTATATAAGTTTGATTGTTTTAGGGTACATTGTTGCTAGTTTTCTGTAAAATTCGTAAGTACAACACGCTAAGTTATGGTTTGAATGTTAGGCTTTTAACTACCTTATCCGTTTTGTTTCACGATCGCAAAATCGCATTGGATCCGGCTTGTTCGCTGCGTACAAATGCTTCACAAAATATGGTATATACATATATCCCTCAAAATTTGCTAATTCTTTGTATTCTTTGTACATTCTGTTCATCACACTTATCAAAAACCCTGAAACATTTATTCATAAGTCATTCTGCAATTTATTCTAACTAATTTTACTGATATGATTGACACTACAAGTAAAATCAGGTACAGTGTACCATTGCTGCATGAGCACTTCTTATTAGACACATCTTCCTTTGAAAGTTTTGATTTTTACGGAACTTAAGTATTTCATTTTCAAAAACCTTATATTTTCTACGTTTTACTTTTACAAATATATATCTTGAAAATTATAGCCTACTACACTCTGAATGCTTCGTGAAAATTCCTACACTTAGAAATTTCCCATAAATATTGCCAAACAACTAAATTATATGTGTATAAATTCTAGAAATACAGCACAAGAGATGACGACGTTTTCTTACCATTACTTTGGCAAACTTTCCCGAAATAAAAGTAAACAGTAACTTTTCCATTAAACAGATACTCTGTGTACCCAATTTCTGAGTTCAACATAAACTGAATCTAGCGAATAAGCTTTAGAAGACGAAAATATGGAACGAAATACTATTTAAGCTTGACAATTTTGATTGAATAGATAGATTGATTCAACACTGGTACTATGCTTCCCTTTAGGCGCCCAGCAACCGTTTGACCGAATATCCTGGCACCGAGTAAACGAATAGTATTAAGAAGAAGAAAATGGCAAATATAAGCAGCGCTTTTAGTATAGCCCATTTGTAATTATGCCAGACAATGTAGCGTATAGATTTGAGCGGATTTAGGAACCACATGAAGGAAGCATCTGGGCGGCTGTAAGCATAGACGAAAATTTATTAGAATTTTGCAAAATGTGTTACAATAAAATAAGTTTACTTTGGTTTCTCTAGTGGGTCCGGCTCGCTGCGTCCATAACCGGCGGGATTCTGTTCGGCCTCTTCCTTTGTTAGCAAATGGAACTCAGCTTCCACCTTGCCAGTTAGCTCCATTTCTTCATTTTGCTTCTTCACATAGAATGGCCACCAGCCACGCACACGTTTTTGTTTGAATATATTCACGGTGGGCAATGCAGTGTCCGATTTAAGCATGTCCAGTGTACATAGTTTGGAGGTCTTTGCGCCACGTGGAAAGCGATTCAGATTAAAGGAAATCGCGCCTGTTAAAATTATTTCATTAATGAAAGAAAACAGTTATTTGTATAGAAGTAAAGTACCAAGGAAATCATCAGCTGAAAAGTGATCCGCATCCCAAACTTGTAGCTCGAGACGCGCTGGTATTTTGACCTCCGTTTCGTCCCAACTGAATAGTGACTCGCGTCGAGAGAGCACAATGCGTTCTTCTGCCGCCAGATACTCGAATGGAAATATGAAACGCCAATTGAAGTTGCCCTCACCAGTAAGTGAACGATAATGTATATCTGTGGCCTGCATATCTTGCGGTCCCGTAAGCCAACTGTGCCATAAAAACGGTTCAAACTAAAATTGATTTGTTGTTGCAAACAACAACTAGCTACATACCCTTTCACGTAAATATCTGACATTTTTTCTCCTGTGAAGAAAGCATCATCTTCTAGCACAACATCGTCGGTGTTCCATATCACGACGCGCAATTCGTACTCCTTCGGCTTACGCGGTGATATATCCACGGGAGGACCTGGTAAGGGCATATCCATGGGAAACATATCGACCCACATTTCGATCTTACCCTGCTCAATGCCGGGCTTTTCGGGATTGTACAGAGGTCGTGATTCTATATGCTCGGGCACAATCTGTTAAGAAAAGGGTTAGATTGCAATTGCAAATTAGACTTCTTACAAAACAAATGCGTTTATATTTTCTTTACAAGCTTAGTTTGATGATATTCTCTGATTACCTTGCAACCTATTTTGGGTATTTCGCTCCATCTGTGCAGCACCGCAAGGGCCAGATGTTCATCACGATTTCTACAAGTTGTCGGTCCATTCCATGCTATCACCTCTTCATCAGAAAACGTCATGCAGTATTTGCCGATGGCTACTCGATCTTGAAAGTAATGTGGGGTGTCTAATTTGTTTTCTTTGCACAGTTTCGAGAGTATCTGTGTGGGTTTCATGGGGTCGCGCCACTGGTTGTATCCACAGCTGAGGTGTTGAAGAGACATAGTTAATAAATACTTCAAAAGAAGAATCGTTCTCACTTACACTTCATATCTCAGCGCTAACCCGCAAGTTGCTCGATGCTTACTATAATAGCGATTTTCTAAATCGATTCTCGTTTCGCCAATCAGATCATCAGATCCCACCAAATCCCAGTCCAATATTTGCACAGTAAGCATTGAGTCTTGCGGAAAGATGGCCTCTACTTCAAAACACTTTCCAAATATCGGATTGAGTTGTTTGCTAACGTAGTTCTCCTTGTCCGATATTCTCTTATTACCCAATTGTAATACAACGTAAGGATCTGCTTTTCCATTTAAGTCCATTGGGTGTAAGTCGGTTCCTTTTATTATATAAATACGTACAAGTACATGAAGTGGATCGTTGGTGGGTAAATTCGGTAAAGGCAGTTCTGTGCCTTTTGGTGGCGGTAGTTTGTACACTTTTATGGCCCCTTTAAAGAATCCAACAGTGCGATTGTCGTCCTCGGTGGAATCGCCCGTCTTCTTTCCACGGTATAGCGGAAAGGAATGAAGCCATTCGCGAAAGTAATTGTATTCTAGTTGGGCCTCCAGCTCGTTGGGGTAGATCTTAATGTGATGTTTTAGTAGACGTAATATTCTCACACCGAATTTATTATTACTTACCTGACACATAGCTGTCGTATTCATATTGTTCCTATTAGTCTGCTGGTTTGGAGATACCTTTTCGCTATTGGGGTCATGCTTATCACGCGATAAACCAGTCATTCCTTTTGGGCTCAGCTTCTGTACCAACTTGGCTCCTTTGATGCCAAATTTCTGTACATTCGTAGTGGTGGCGTTGGGCGGCGGGGCTAGAAATTTTTCGGAGGCGTGTGATTTTTCCGTTTTTGTCAAATCGATAAGCCGTTCGTAGGACCAAAAATACTTAGTCCACCAATCACGGCTAAGCTGGTCATCGTGATCCTGATCGATCATTATATCATTTGCATTATTTAATTGCGCTGATCTTTTCTTCGATGCTTGCTTCTTGGCCCTAAAGAAAATATAATTAGTGATTTTTTGGAAGAACATTTAAAACACACACACAATTTTGTAACGCAGGCGGCACCGTAAAGCGTAAATTGATCACAAGATGAACGACGGTTTCCATAAAAGTCTTTCATATTCGCCTGATGCGCATTGGCCGCAATCATTGCTTGCATATTGAATCCATCCACGAGATTACTCAAACCCTCCTCATTCAGCGGTGCTGAAAGTATAATCTGTCCACCCATAGTTTTATATTTAGTGATGTCTTCCTTTGGCGGGGGCTTATAAATGTAGCGGTGCATCGATGTAATTTGATGTGTCCCTACTAAGGTATATCTACCGAACGAGCGGCAATCCACGCAACGTATAGTTATTGGTGGTGCATACGTTTCTTCCAGTGGTAGTTCTAACTCAATGGATTTCAGCATACTTGGGAAATTCGGATTTTTCTTTGCGTTCTGTATAATATTGGAACTCAGAATTTTGCCCGAACACTCCACATCAATACGGGGTTTGTCAACTGACATCAAGTGTACGCGCTTGAGATCACGTAGGCCCCAGAATAACACTTCTAGTTTGAATTTCGCCAAATGCGGACGCACTTCTTTCGGCACCGGTAAAATTGTACCTGGTGGTGGTGGTGCATTTTTCTCCTTCAACTTCTCCATTTGTTGACCACTCGGTAGTTGCTTCGGTTCTGTTAGGCGCGGCATATCAGTGGAGCCGATCTCAAGCATTTCAAAAGCTGCTAATAATTCGCCAGCATTCTCATGACCCCGAATAATATCAAACCATTCTAGCGTTGGTGTGGTGTAGGGATTCTCCCGTAGCTTTACACGCGGTTTCGCAATGGCGCGTCCAATAAATTCAGATTTGCCAACTTTATCTTGATCGTAAATCTCAATAATAATTGTGGGTGGATCTTTCTTGATTTCATCTTTGCTGCCGAAAACCAGTATTTCATCAAAAACCAGTAACTCATCCCAAGTAGGACTCAATGTTTCCTCGATGACTTGCGTTGTCTTAGCGAACTCTGTAATATATACTGTGGCATAAGGGTCACTGAGTCCCGACGCATCTGAACCTATTAGAGAACGTGCCTGGTAAATATGAGCGCGTAGTTGAAACGTCTGCAGAAGGAGACACAAATTGTTAAAAGTCTAAATTTGTTTTGAATCTAACTTACAGATTTTTCAAGATAATGTATATTGTTCGGTGCCATAGCGCCAGGTCTTTCCGCATTACGCAACTCGTGAGACAGATCATAGCCGATGGGTAGACCTTCAAAAAAATGTCCTTTATGACTTACAACGCCTAGCCATAGGTAAATAGAAAGTTTGGCCTGAATAAACCAGCTTGCTGGACCTATGGAATGTTTGCCAGGTAGTCTCAAGAAGATAGACTGTATTTTACCACAATGCACTCCACTTTCCTCTTCGATATTAGAGTAAATCAAATCGCGCGCCGACATGCGATGGTAAGCATATCGCTTGCCATTGGCGATGAGCCAAATGAAAATATCCGGTAACGAGTGTTGCGGCTGAGAAGTAATAAAGTATAAATAAAACAGTATTACATACATAGTATAATAAGTAGACCGAATAATTTGACCTACATCGTCGATAAGAAATTTAAGCTTTTGTTGGAACGTAAAGAGCGGTTTTAAAACGCTCTTTCAGCGAACTTCGAGTCACCAGTGCGCGAAGATTGCGTGCCAAGTTGCCCAAATTTTCCTAAGTTCATTAAATTTTATACATATATAGGTATGATATTATATATAATTTTAGATTACTTTAGCAAGAAGTACTCACGATTTCATTCTGACACAGCTTCATGCGTTCCTTGTCTAGCTTCGTTTTACCACTTCCCGGTCCGACAGCATTCGCCTTGGTTATGCTTAGATATCGCGCACAGGCTGAGGCGAGATCTTCAAGTGTGGTGCGTAAGCGCACTTCCGCCTTCACATCTTCGTCTTCTATCAGCTTTTTCGTCTTCATCAAACCCTCCTCCTGCATGTCATTAAGGGCTCTTTTATATTTATTTTCCCTTTGTTGCTTATGTTTTAACTTACCAACTTCTCGGACATTTTCGACAACATGTTACTATTATACATACGCCGTCTAAGATCTGGAAGTGTGCATCGCACGTCCATGCATGGCTTATAGTCCCAATAAGGCAAATAGTAATGTGACTTATCATGACTGATAGGCTTGCAAGCGTTTGTGACACTGCTGAAAGATGTCGTATCGACCGTTTCCAGCACACAGCCGTCCTCACCATCCTCAGTGGCCGTAGAGAAGCTTTCATTATGCCCGTCTAAAGAATTACCTGCATTACCCATACTAAGTTCGAAGAAAACCGTCTTGTCGCTAACTTTCTTATCTAGCATTGAAGCTTCTATAATAGAACCAAAAAGAAAGAATTCTTCATTGCGTGAGTAGGAGGACTCAGAAATCGGATATGCTGGTTCCAGTTCGACATTTTTCTCCGTTGTCATTTCCACGTTGTCCGTTATTTCAGTGCGTATGGCGAGTAGCAGACGTGCGCGGTAGCTGACACCCTCCCCCAAGCCAGTGTTTAAGTTCGAATGTTGATCGAGCAGCGTGTAATCACGTGTGGAACCATATAGATGTATAAAGGAAGGTCCGAAGGTAGGAAGAAAGCCTCTATCACCGTCATTCGAAATCTGCTTAAGATCAATGTAATGTGTACCAATAATGGCTGGCTTCATTGGATCGGCATCGCGCAGTTGAATCTAAAATAAGATTAATGAGGTTTCGTAATAACATATTTATAGGTTAGATTTTCGTGATTGATTGGTCTAACTCACCTTAATACGTTGACACAGTGGCGGAAACATTTCGGTGAATACTAGTTGTTCATTCCAGACAGGTGCGTAAGCATTCTTCTTAACTGTCGTCTTGCCCTTTGGATAACAACACATCTTATTAAGTATGCCTCTTAGCTTTAGCTTCGAACAACTTACCATTAGCCCAGCGAAGGAGACCTGCACATAAGGGCTAACCAAATCTTTCGCCTCGCCCGTAAAAGCTTTCTTTACATTGGCCATAAGCGAAGAATTCATGCGCGGTAGACCATCGGCACGGTATATTTTCACAATAAACTTAGCACGTTGACGCTCAATAGGTACGCCAACTGGGAGCAGTAGATTACTGGTTGCAAAACAATTACAATTGTTAAATGTATCTTAATAATAGACAACAGACAGATTCTTAAATATTTAATCGAGCTTTTGTAATAAGGAGTCAACATCTACGTAGACAGCCAAGCAGCAATCAAGACAGTAACCTCGTGCCGCATGTCGTTCAAAAGTGTCTTGAGAAGCAGGACAGCAGTGGAAAGTCTTGTCAGAAGCAAGCAACTTCACTTCTACTGGGTGCCAGATCACAAAGGCGTCAAGGGCAATGAAATAGTGGACGAGATTGCCAAGAATGATATACAGCTAACAGCCGAAAACATGATCAACATTGGGAAAACCCATGCATTGTTAATAGGAAGATCTAGATAGAGGCATGGTAAAGAATATCAAAACCCGAAGACACGAGCTACCAAGGTGCAAACTGCAAAAGTCATTGCAAAAGGGTAGTTCGGTACCGTAATTCCTTTTGGGCACTCGATAGAAGAGACTGTGCGAGATTATGGGAATACTAACTGGCGGGACACACGCCTGCAAGATGGGGCTGACAGATCGGGAAGACTGCAGAAAATGTCCAGAGCGGGTACCAAGGAAATAATGGGGCATTTCTTGGTCACATATCCCGCATTGGCAAAACTACGTTATAAGTATCTGGTGTCCCTCGATATGATACACTGGAAGAGGTATCGATAGTGAGACCACAGAGTCTGTTGAATAACGCGTCAAGCGCAGGCATCCCAAAGGATGACTACTACTACTACTACCATCATGAGCACCTAGTAAATGACTCTATCTGATATCGCAAAGAATCAAAACTGGTCTATGCATGGCTCACTGGCCTACCAGACTAACTTAACCTAACTATGTAATAAGGAGAGTATAGCTCCTGGTAAAAAATCCAATCCTCCATATACTATCATAGCACCTTCAAATCTATCAAAGTGCGGTTCATTTAAAATGCTCAATAGCTTTTTGTTAAAACTTGATCTGTCAAATCGGATAGAATAAATGCAGCACCAAATGTTCGTTATCGAAACGAACTGGAGGGAATATCTTTTCTTATTAATAATATGCTTTGGTGTTAGAAATAGTTCATTTAACATAATAGCTTTGTATTAGAAGTGAATTAGAATGGTATTGACCCATTACTTCCGAAGTTTATCAACTTGGGCTCTTAATACGTTAAGAAAGAAGAATATGAAATAAAAAATAAAAAAATAAAAAATACCTTGATTGATGAATCAGCCCGTCATATAGATGGGTCTGTGGGAAGGAATGGGTTAATGTAATTGTCGATATACTCACGCTTCGATGTCATCAGGATCCTTTTCTGACTTTTGAGGCACCTTTACGGTATCACCTTTGCCAATAATACCAATATCACATTTCAGATAACCTTTCGGACCACTATAAAAATCATCGGGATCGGTAAGTAAAGCCCATTTATGGTAGAATTGATGATCTGTAGAAAACATTTTACGAGACAAAGTTAGTCCCCATAAACAGATCTATTACAGGCGTTCAGTTTAGATATTTTAATAATAAACAAGTAGGAAGAAAAATATTGTGGTAAGAAACATGCAAACATTTAGAAAATATTAAAGTGATATAAAAAGTGTTACTTAAAAATGGAAAAAATTGTGAACAGTTAAGTAAGTATGGTTGCTTCATGATTTTACAGAGTTTTCATAATAGACCGATTAATATGTACAAAACGAAACCTGAATCCTCAAACACACTTAACATTTCTTAAACACTGTTAATTGGATTAACTCACCAAACCCCTAAATTTCGCAATATTTCAACATACAAGAAGAATTGTGTCGATTCGTAACCTTCTTACAAGCAAATTAATTGTAATTTAATATAATTAGCAATGCTGCTTTAGCGCCAATAATTGTGAAGTTTTGTAACAAAAATTCATCACTATTGCTTTGTAAATAATAGTAAACACAACATTAAGCCTAGAGAGACAATAAGCTTTGATTCAAGAAGATTAAATTTTGGTTGAAACATAATTTAAGGTGGTTAATTTAGCATAAAATACTAAGGCATAAAAAACTAAAAACTCTATGTCAAACTACTGAAATTTAACTGATCAGAAAATTACCAGGTTTTCAACAAAACTTTTGGATCGTTAGCACTAGTTATTAAATATTATACGAGTACTAATGTCGTGTTACACTCGTTGGAAGCGATTTAATATTTTTAATTAAACTTAGTGGTTTGGTCCACAGTGAATGGATTTCTTCTTTATCAAATTTGAGCTGGTTTCAGACTAGTATCTTAGTAATCGAAATATAGGCTGGTGGTGCCAGTTACATGCTAATTTCCCACTACTTAGTTTACTACAGGGAGTTCGTAGCATTTATGCACTCTGCCTCCTTTCACCTTTTTGGTCTTCCTCAACGTTTGGCTTCAACCCAAATTTTATGCATATATGCGATGCAAAGCTTTGTGCTCAGATGCGCCTAAAGTTTCCCTCATTGAATTGTTGACTAACAGAAAGCCGAAAACTTTATTTGACTGCAGGCGTGCATAACCGTCAAAACAATCTGTCTGATTTCCGTCACGCACTGCCATGCTGGAATAAAAAAGTACGAAAACTTCCATGCAAATGGTCGAAAGTTTGGACTGCATGTATGTTTGTATGCTTTTTATTACGACAAGCGTGTGCTATGCACATTCAAAAGAACAATTATGTCAAGTGGCATTTGAGAATGCAATGAAAATTTGTTGGTTGACAGTGGTAATGGGACTATTTACTGCATTTATTACTATATAATCAATAATTGATATGTGTCAGGGAATGTTTCAGTGTTTGAGTGTCAGGTATCATATCATACAAGTGTATGATATCATGCGAGTATAATACGATTGACAGCTATCAAATACGATTAAAACTTGTCGAAGGAATTAATAGGTATTAAATGAAATTGGCATAAAATTCTTTCACCTAGACAAATAGATCGTCTGTGAGTCTCTAGCTTAATCTTGCTTCTTTATTGGCGTAGACAGCGCTTACGCGGTTATAGTAGAGCTTTATCACAAAGTTATAATACTTCTTATACTATATTTATGTATACCATGTCGCTTCTAAGGAACTCGTTGCAAGATCAGAACCAACAGATGGGCATTACGAAATATAGCTGTCTCGTTTTCAAATTGTATATATGTCTTGAACTACAACATCGACCAGCGTAGCCCTGGCGATCGTTTATCAACTCACAAGTCCTCGAGGGATTCATAGGAGAAAAGGAATCGCTGGAGTAGAGAGCCGGTGAGCTTTTTTTGGTAGAGGAGTATACTGTCGGAAACTATCTATCAGCCAAGTTTTAGGCTTCCCAACCATTTCAGCATCCTTCAATCAGATTTTTCTGTCATAAAGGTAGCAGTATAAGCCTTGAGCTCGCTGACTGTGCGATTAAGACTAGTAAAGAGATGCCTAGACTTAACTACCAGCAATCCTCGCTCTCAGCAAATCCCACTTACAAATTGCAGGAGTTCTAACTGGCATTGTCTGATCGACATTCATGCGTTAAGATTGAACATTTTACTGTATGTCAGTTGCGGACAAAAAATGAGAGCGGATAAAATGCGTAAGTACGAAGAGCTTAACAAGCTAGTCGACAGGGCTAATGCTTGAATATTCTAAAAAAATATACAGCGACTAACAGAAGATTTCAATACGGATAGTACTCTAATGGAATCCCCAGATGTGACCTATTGACTGATGCCCAGAGCGTAATGTTTGTTGAGAGAACACGTCGCCAGCCTGCTGAATGTCAGTGAAAGCATAACATCAGGAGATGGTGAACCCGATTCCCAATCGATGATGATGGAGCGGAAGTTCCACTGCCTCACCATGAGAAAGTTCGAATCGCAATTACATATCTGAAGAGCATGCATCAGCTTCGTTTAGAATATGAATTCACAAAAAGGGAGATTCCCCAATTGGTGTCAACTACCGAGGGATAATCCTCCTCAACATCGTATATAAGAACCAATCGAGCGTACTGCGCGAAAGATTAACAACAGAAGAAGATCAACACACACCACCTCTTCGTCGGTTTGATTTAAATTTTGACAGCATGAAAAGGAGCTGCTTTTATGCCGCTATATCCGAATTTGGGTATCCCCGTAAAACCAATACGATTGGCTAAATTGACGTTGAGCAATACCAAAAGCTACATCATGATCGGGAAGAACCTCACCGAGCCGTTGGATACCAAACGCGGTTTCACACAAGGCGACCCCTTTAATGAAACTCCTTCAATCTACTCTTGGAGAAAATAATTCGAGCTGCAGAACTAAATAACGAAGGTACTATCCTTTTATAAGAGTGTACGGCTGCCGGCGTACGTTTGACTGATCATTAGGGCTCAACATTCGCGCCGTTAGTTCTGCTTTCTTCCAGACTGGAAAGGAAGCGAAGCAAATGGGTCTGAAAGTGAACGAGGGCAAGATAAAATATCTCCTGTCATCAAACAAACAGTCTTCGCACTCTGGACTAGACTCCCATGTCACAGTTGTCGCAATTTCGATTAAGCTCTCATGTCACTGTTGACAGTCATAACATAGAATTCGTAGATAATTTCGTCTATCTTGGAACCACAATTAACACCAGTTTTAGTCTCGAAATTCAACGCCGAATAACTGAGTACTGTCCTCTTTCGACTAACTGAGACTAAATTCTACAAGTCATTCATCATCCCGGTCTCGCTACAGGGTGTAGAGGCATGGACGATGACAACATCTGATGAGTGACGTTACGAGTTTTCGAGAGGAAGTTCTGCGGATTCGCATTTGATGAAACGATGAGCTGTACGAGATAGTCCAGCGAACTAAGAGACAGCGGCTACTTTAGTTAGTTCACGTCGCCTGAATGAATGAAGACACTCCAACTATGAAAGTATTCGGTGAGGTACCCGCCGGGGGAAATAGAGAAAAAAGAGGACCTCTCCACTCCGAACCAGGTGGAGAAGAACCAAACAGCGAAAAGGAACCCAGCTTTAACCGTGGTGTCTACGCCAATAAAGAAGAATAATAAGAATTTTAAACCAATTTAAGTAGACAGTGAAGCTGATGCGAGGAGCATCGAACGACATGAGCGAACTTAAAATAAATTATAAGTATGAACTTCAATGAAATGTTTTAAATGTTCATGGAAACTAAATTTCCATTTTATAAAATAATTCGAAATAAGTTACTTTCTTCTTCTGCAAAACAGTTAAGCTTAAAAAAACATCTGAATTTTGATCCTAACTAAATATTCGAAAAAGTAATGGATCGATGTGCTCCAAAAGTAAAAAACGTCTCTTAACTGAATCTAGTTACAGAACAAAAAATAAATTTATTTCGTAAAAATCAATTAAATGGTAATGAGCAACATTGATGAACAGGATTGGAATCGAATCGATGGGTTTCGAAATGCGCCTAAAGCATTTTGCTCGAAGGTATCTATACTAAAACCAACTACAGTTGTATGATATTTCGATTAACGAATTTCTTCATTTATACCTTACAATTGATTTGAAAAAAAAAAAAAAAATCCATAAACCTTTTGGTGTTAGGTGCAATGACAAAGTAACAGTCTTATCTCTAAAAGGTACTTTGTTCTACCTATATTTATTCATTGCTTACACAGCTATTTGTGTTTACCTGTATGATGCCAAACTGTGGCCACATCCAATTTGAAATTGCCAATTAATTTATTACGCAGTAAAACATTACGACTTTGGAGGACCTAAAGCCGCACATCCACGCGGGTATATTTAAGTTAATCATAAGTATGTTAGTGAGGTTATATGCGTTCAGTCAGTTATATCCACTCAGTTCAGGGGTTATCGAATATGAGCAAGGTAATGATTATTTGGCACGCCAATTTCATGATAATTGTTAATGTGTTGTTATTGTGGTTAAGCGGTACTTATGTTAGTCATTGAGTATGTCGTTTGTTGAGGTTACAAATAGAGATACATATATTTTTCGGCGCGTTCGATTCGGCGAGTGATTAGAAGTTGAGTTTTGGTGTGTAACGATTTCATTTCATTTGCAAAACATTTGTGTCCGAACCGTTGTGATGAGTGAGGTTGGTTTCATTGGTTTGTGTTAAGAAGATTTGTTATTGTAGTTTATTTTGCATCATAGTTTTGTGTAGTGATAGCGTATAACAGATAGAATGGAGTTAAGATAGCAAACATTTAGAAGAAGAAGCAAATAGAAAGAAGAATAGTTCAAAATACCGATCAAAATAGTGATAGCAATAACAATACATTCAATAATATATTAATGAAAGTGCTTCCTGAAATACTCGTATACCTAAAAGCCTGAACCTTAAAATTAATATTTTAAAACCTTTGTAATACGACACATAATGTCGAACATAGGGAATATATGAAAGCTAAGTAAGGAAAGGATAATGCAGAGATTAAACGAAAATTTAGTTCTTGTCTCATATGAAAAAATAAAATACCAGCATTTGAATCAACCAACCGAATCGAATCTTGTAATAAACATTATAAGGACACACTTGAACAGCTAAAGACAAGCCTTTGTAAAGCCGAAACGCAGCAGTTGAAGCTCACGTGGCGCCTTGGCCCCTTCCCATGATTTGACTTCTTACTTCTACCGCTAATCTTGATGGCGGAGTAGAAAATTGACAAATCAATCAAAGAATGCTAGTGATGAAATAGAAGGAACGAAATTTATATATAAAGGGTGATCCAAGTAGAGGTACTTGTTTCAATAGCCATTTTGTTGACAGATCACACGGGAGTCGTTCAAAGCTGTCATGTTATTTTTGATCTGTATTGTTTGGCATTTTATTATGGAAAGACTTACTACAGAACAATGTTCACGTTCTGTAAAGAATGTGCTTTACGCGCTTCGCACAACTCATATTATTCGAAACACCATCACCCATCTTTAGACCCAGAATTCATTATCGGATAATATTAGACCGAATAGAAAACGTTCAGCAAGCAGTGAAGAAAATATAGCAGTCGTAATTGAGAGTGCACACGACGACTGTGGAGAGTCGATTCGGCGCATCATCGCAGCAGCACGGACTGACGTATGGAACAACTTGACGCATTTTACGTTGATAAATTAAATTGAAAACGTTCACAACATCACTTTTGTAAGAATTGAAGTCCCTCGTTCTTCCCAAGCGACATCGCTTCGCTCTATGGGCTCTTGAAAAATTCCAAGAAGATCCGACGTTAGAGAAATTTTGTTCATTAATTGGGTCCATTTCTGGCTAAATGGTATGTAAACAAGCAAAATTGCCGCATTTGGGACGAAGAGCAACCTGAAGAGATTCAAGAGCTGGCATTTTATCCAGAAAAAACATCGGTTTAGTGTGGTTTGTGGGCCGTCGGAATCAACGGTCCATATTTCCACATAATGACGTAACCGTCAATGGCGACCGCTATCGCCTCATGATAACCGACTATTTGATGCCTAGAATTGGAGGGCGTTATCTCGGTGATATTTGGTTTCAACAAGATGGCACTACTTCTCAAAGAAGGCATCAATCAAAGGACTTATTGAGAGAACACTTCAGTGAGCAGATAATTTCACCTTTTAGGGGGGGGTGGGGGGTCGATTGGCCATCAAGATCGTATGTTATCACACAGTTAGACCTTTTTCTATAAAAACATGTAAAGTCTAAAGTCTATGCGGACAATCATGCTTTGATTCAGACCTTTGAATCGAAGTTCTTGAACGAGTCTTCGAAAATTGGACTCAACGGAGCCACCATCTGAGACGTAGCCGCGGCTAATATTTAAAAGAGATAATCTTCAGAATATAAATGCTAAATAATGCTCTTTCGAATGATTATAAGCAGATCCTATTAGAGTTCCCTAGAGAGTTTGAATGTACTTATATTTCTTAAAGAATTATATGAATTTATGCATTAGAGGTGAATACAGTGGCAAATATAATTTCAAAGTGCTAAAGTCATTACTTTATAGTATAACTATATCAAAGATAAAAATCAAATTAACGTTCAACATTTATAAATAAAAAAATGGAAATATGAAAATTATGCTAGCATACAAAAAAATGCAATAAGTGTAAATAAATCAACATTTAAATCGAAAAAGTTATTCATAGATTCAAGGGAAAAACTCTAAAACAAATTTCAAATATTGTAAAACATCGTCAAAGAAATTGTGATTTATTTTTCGATTGTAAAAACATATGTAGCATTCCATTTAATGAGAATAAATTTGAAATACCCGGTGCATCGTAAACGGTAGACAAGTCAATCTTAAAGGAACCAACAAGTGTTCCCGATCGTAAAAATTTCCGTGATTGAATGACCTGAGGATAAATTGCCAGCAAATTGAGTTATTAGCAACTATTTACATATGTACTCGTATATATGTATTTACTTAAAATAACAATTGCTTATTATATTTTTAATGAAATGGAGCTAACCATCAGCAAAGCAGAATGCAAACGAGAAAACTGTATATGCGGATTTTTTAATGAATCATGACAAATATGATCAAGATTTGAAAAATTGGTGAGATAGTAAAGCCTCATGAATTTTTTGGACTATTCCCTAGAATTAATATTGGGATCATTATGACTTCAAAACTTAAATAATAGATTTTACTAAGTCTGTATTAAGATGGCACTTAATCGACAGATAGCTGAAACCCATTTCCGCACGGTTTGGAAAGTGATTAAAGTAACCAGAAAAAACAGAATTCATTCATTAAAAGCTAAGAAATTAATATAGCAAAAGTGTATGAGTTTTTTTAATTCGAAATTTATTTATTTTTTGTTATTTTATAAAAGTTTACATAACTATAAAATTATTACATAAACTAAAGATAACGCAGCGCTAGCATCGGAGGCTTTCGGCTGGGAAAAATTCGAAATTATTGCAGTTGGTTAAACACACTTTCTCACGCTTTTCGATATCGGCGGTTCCGACAAATGATCAACTACTTAGGGAGGAAAGAACGCGCGCAGATAAATATCTCCAAAACTGAGGGGCTTCATGAAATTTTGCACAGGTCTTTGAGATACAATTCTTAGAGACTTTGACGAAGGATTCGATTACAACTATTTGAAAAAAGAATGTCGCGAAATTTTCACAGAAATCGTAAACTTTTTGAAAAAATGTCCAAAAATCCAATTTTCAGTTTTTTTCCTTCGTCCAAGTTTTAAGCTAAGGTTTTAACTAAAACACGTATTTTTCACTTTAGATGCTTCTGTTAGGAGTTATCTTGCCAACGCGGGCGCATCTTTTTTCCGAGGGGTCACCGGAAATGACATCGCAATGGCTGCGTTTAAAATATTTTTTTCCAATAATTTCAGAATTTCTTTGTTAATAGTGTATGTTTGTAACAATAAAATATTATAATAAAATGTTTAATTAAAAAATTTATTTAACTTTAAAGGAAATATTGAATATTTTCTAATGCTTGGGTTTGAACATTTATATATATATTTGTTTATAATAAGGGTATTCAGACCGAAGCCTGTTAATTTGGTAATTCGTTAGTTGATACTTCGTTAAAAGGCTTAACAGTGAACATGCTTTTTGCTCTACCTTGGTTGTATGGTAAATTTTATTCCGAAACAGCTGATTCAATTTTATTAAAGAGTAAAAATGCCCCAAAAAAGTGCAAAATCAAATATTGTCAGTCATTTAATTAAAAATTATGTGGAGCAGATCAAATTTATTACTGGTAAGTACTTTAAATTGGTGTACAGAGGAGCAGGAGAACAGCTGATGTGATATTACCGAGTAACGAAACATTTATCAAGCTTGCCAGATGGATAGTTCGTTACTCGGTGAAACGATAGTCTGTTAATTTTACAAAAACAAAATACATGTAAAAAACTTCCAAATAACGGCTAACGAATTAACAAGGCTGGTCTGAATACCCCTAATATTTGGAAATGATTAGCTTTTGAGGAGTTGTGCAACTCACGCAACAAGTCGTTGGACATTCTGTTACACATACGCCCCAGTCTGACGCTTTCATTACGGTAATAAGGGCTATTATCGCATTTATCTAATGTAAATAGCTCGACAGGTTTAATTGATTTACGCCGTCAATTAATCTAATGTATTAATTTGTTTGTATTTGTATGTGGGTGGCTTTAACACGCGAATGAAACACTGGTGGTCTAATTAGAACATATTCTACTCACCGACAAAGTTATAATCTTATCAAAGAGCATCACCGGAGGCATGTGAAAGTCAAACACGAAATACTGAAAGAGGAAAGAAATGTGTAGTGTGAGAAATTGATGAGAGTAATACTAGGAATTCTTGCAATAAATAGAATGAATTAAAGTGAGTTTCTACAATTCATACATATATGTATATTTAGGTATTTATGTTTATATAAATATATACTTTGTACTTGTAGTTATATATATTTATGTGTACCTCATTATAGTAGGGGCAATTGGTGCTCTCCTTGACGCTGGTGTACTTCTTTTGATCACCCACTTGAATGCATACAACTGGATCCATGTTGAGGCCGGGCAGCTGACGCGCTTCAATCACAGTAATGCAAACTTGAAAGTCCTGGGACTTGAGGTGGTCGGTAGCGTGTGTCATTGCTTTGATCCTGCGTTGAAAGGTGTGCCGTGCACAGGTGAAGATGGGAAATGAAATGCATAAGAACCGCTATTATAATTTGTCTATTTATGCAAATGTACGTATGTATGTACATATAATGGCAGAGGAAAGTGAACTTATTTACATTTTGCCTTTATCATAGTGTTGTTGTTGTTGTAGCTCCTCAACATCACTTGATTGATTCGATTGCCCACTATCGGCGCCTGTTGCGTGGGCAGGCACGCTCTCCCCACATCTGTCTCTAACGGTGAGGCGGCGTGTGTGCAACGCATCATCGGTTTCAGCTTCTGTAGCCGAGGTGACTGCGGTGGGCGCCGCATCCGGTTCGAAAATTAACGGTGATCTGTAAGGAAGTACACAAGTGTTTATGTGGTACATTCAACCATAGAAGTGAGTGTACCATAAATAGTTGTTATTTGATTTGTTTTTGTTAAATTATAGAAATTTGTGATTTGCGAGTATAAAATAATCGATTTGTATGTCATATTTTGATATGTTGTATTTTAAAAAATTGTACACTAAAATTGTAAAACGATATTTGAAATAGGTTTTGAGTTACTGCTTTTTGAGATGTAGCCACTCAATTGAATGGCTGACTTATAGCAGGGCGAAGTTCTTGACATCATGCGTCATGTCTAGAGAAATTGCACAAATTCGGAATGAAGACTTCTAGACGATCACTCCTTCTCCGATCATAGAAATAAAGCTGGGACGCAAAGCGCTCAGAGTGCAAAACTTATAGAAACTTCAGGAATATCAGTTGGAACCTGTATTGCAGGAAGCTTTGATTAGTTGTTTCAACTGCGTCCGACAAAGATGCGGTCCTATTTGCCGAGGATTTCAGGCCTATTACCTTATCCTTGTTTCTGTTGAAAATATTGAAAAGACTAATAGATCTATGTATAGATATTAGAAGCAGAGTACACGCATATCAAGTCGATAGACACTGCATTGCACGGTGTAGTTTCATAGCTGAAGAAAACCCTAATGACCAAAAATTCGTTGCATTCACCTTCGACATCGAGTATAAAAAGCCCAAAAAGTTTGGAGAAGAATCGAAGCGGAAGCATCTTAGGCAAAGTATTCTTTGCGACAGAATGTTCGTAGCGGAGTAAGGTAGTGCAAAGAGATTCTGAAAGGTATAAAGGAGAACTACGCAAACTGGCGTTTTCTCCACACTCCTTTAGATTTTAGTGGATAACAACCTGCTTATAGAACTCGACGAACGAGGCTGTCGGGTGATAGTCTACACTGATGATGATCTTCTTATGGTAAAAGGAGAATTTCTAATTACGGGTTACATCAACAATAGCTCTTAATGCGTGCGCTTATGGCAGCGAAGTGTGCTTTAAGGATAAAGGAAGCTGGGTACATGAAGAGGTCAGATCTATAATATGCTGAAATTCTTCTTTGGATTTGGATCATTGCATCGCTGGGACCGTTCGTGGCGGCTTTTTCTCTGCTCGCATACTAACGAAAGTTATGTGGATGAGTGGAAGTCACTGGAGAAGAGTCGTAGTCAGCTTTTTTACTGATAGGTAGGAGGGAAAGTTGAAGGGAGTGTTTTCTGCAAAGAGATGCAAGGATTCCTTAGCTTTAGGCTACCGAACCTGACAGAAGGAAAGGATCTTTATCCGTTCTTACAAATGTATTTCTGAGAAAAATAAAAAAAGGAAAAAGATCCTTGTGTAGGTATTCTAGGAAAAATAAGATAATACGAAAAGGAGAAAGATCATTTTTTTTTACAAATGTAATTCTAGGAAAAATAAGAATTTATATTTTTGAACTACTATATAATAGTTGTGCTTAAGCATTCCTATATAAAAAATGTAATATTTATTTTATATTCATTTGTGGTTTTGCGCCTCCTTTACACTATTCGCGGAGTTAAACGTATTTCGCAAAGCAAAACAATGTCGGAAGTAAAAAAGAAGAGACGGCAATACTGTGCGAAATACATTAAATTCGGACTCATTGAAAACCCCACAAACTCATCCTCGCCTTTGTGTCTTCTATGTCTAAAGACATTTTCGAATGAAGCAATGAAGCCTTCAAGACTGCAAGATCATTTGAATAAAATGCATCCAGATAAGAGAGACAAGAATGTAGCATATTTCCACGACCTAGAGAAGAAGCATAATACTCAGCCAAGTATATCAAAACTATTTTTGGCGACTGCTAAGCAAATTACAAAATCTCTTTGTTAATTGCTCAAAAAGGCAAACCACATAACATCGGAGAAGAGTTAAAATGGCCAGAAATAAATGAAGTTATAACTACCGTGCTTCATAAACCGGCCGAAGATATTATCCGAAAAATTCCTTTGAGTAATTATTCTGTGCAAAGGCGAATTGATGAAACGGCTGAAAACATTGAAGAATCATTGTGCGATCATCTGAGGACAAGCCAATTCTCAATTCAGCTCGATGAGTCCACTTTACCAACTAATGAAGCATTGTTGTTGTCTTACGTGAGGTTTGTTAAAGATGTGAAGAACTATTATTTGCTAGAAATTTAGAGACCGATACAAAAGGCGAAACCATATTCAATATATTGGTAAAGTTTTGCAATGAGAAAGAGATTCCTTTGAAAAATATTATTTCAATTGCTACGGATGGCGCTCCGGCTATGATAGGGTGCCATAAAGGCTTAATAGCGCACTTAAAAAATAAAATTCCAGATGTCCTTGGTGTACATTGCGTTATTCATAGACAACATTTAGTTGCTAGAAACTTAAGTGAAAAACTATTTCAATCACTGCAATATGTCATCAAAGCCGTCAATAAAATCCGCAACAGCTCTTTGAATGATAGATTATTTCATCAGCTTTACGTTACTAATGACGAGGATTTCAATCGTTTGTTGTTTCATACTGAAGTTCATTGGCTATCAAGAGGCAATTGTCTGACTCGATTCTACAACCTATTTGACTCTGTTATAGAGTTCTTGGAAACTAAAGATACAGAATTTCAATTCAAGCTCATAACATCAAAGAATAGCTTACATGACAGACCTGTATAAATTGTTCAACGACATGAATCTCCAACTGCTTGGCGATAAACTAAATTTAATTAAAACAAAAAACGTCGTTGCTGCTTTCGCCGCCAAACTGCTTCTACACAAAAAGAATCTGGGCAGACGTGAGTTTCACAATTTTCCGAATTTATCAGTATCATGCAGTAACGACGAATTGTTTGCCTACTGCCAACATTTGGAAAATCTCCACATTGAATTCACCGAACGATACCAGGACATTTTGAACTTGGAAATACCAGACTGGGTGTTGGATCCGTTTTCAAATGTCAACACAGCAATGTCACCTCAGCTGGAAGAAGAACTTATAAAATTGACAACAAACGAGGAAATAAAAATCAAGTTTAAAAGTGGTTACTAAGAATTTTGGCTACAAAAACCGATCTCGCAATTGTACCCTGGATTGTGGTCAATTGTTCAACGATTCTTAATAGCATTCCCATCGTCATATTTGTGTGAACGTGGATTTAGTACTGTGACAACACTGCTTACTAAAAATAGAAATCGTTTGCTTGTTACCGACTTGCGACTGTTCTTGAGTAAATTGGAACCTGATATTAACAAACTTATTAAACAGCATCAGATTCATCCATCACATTAGTTTTTATATATGGATCGATTATTTTAGTTTTATTTTTATTAAAAGATTCTCTGTTTTAATACTATAAAGTTGTGTTTCAATAATCATTCTTATTGGCAGGTGGAGCCCGTAAGAGTTAGCTTGCGACCTAAGCATCGTTGTATGTTACCTACTGCGCTCAGGTTTCAAGTTGCTGGTTATAGTAAAAGTTTCGTTTAGAATTCTCCGTTAATATACTTACATATATAGGTCACAATAATTAATTTGAAGTTATATTGGTTTTTAAATAGGTGAAAAAGTGGGGCGCTAAAAAAATATTTATTCTTAAAGTGGGTGGTAGACAAAATAAGTTTGGGAACCACTGTTTTAACCTAACGTAACTTAACCTAATTTTTTGAATTTATGGTACTCAAGACGTTTTAATTTATGTACGTACAGACAAGTACATACATGTATCCAGGCTAAAATTGCAACTAAATGTGTAATAACCCATTGACGGTTCGAAATGCTTTTAACATGGCACAACTTTTCTATCCATTTGTAATGTAGCACATTTAGAAATTTTCAGAAATTGTGTCAATGTTTGTGTTCAGCAGTGAGGAAAATTAATTTTCCATTGTTGGACGTACAAACAACTTACAATGAAACTTCACCGAAGCTTCACATCAATTTGTATTTTATTAGCATACTTGTTACATATTGGGTTTACCAATCGGGTTGATGTGATTTCTATGTAAGTGTCGTTTACGATTTTTAATTTCTTCGTTATACTGAGTAACGCTTACGATTTCATCATGAGAAGATGTACACAAGAACAAACTTTATAAATTATTCAATTTTATTATCAAAAATATCGTTATTCAATTGCAACTTCTCATGCACTTTTGCTCTTTTATGGTCGTTTCACAAAACTTTCGATTCTGTTGCGAAGAAAATCCGCAAAATATTCATGAACAACCATTACATTAATCTATAGTGACAGTTTGGTGTGGTTTTTGATCTGGTGGAATTATGGGTCTGCACTTCTTTGGAAATGAAGCTGGTGACACAGTTACCGTCAATGGCGAGCGGTTTAGATCGATTATAACAAACCTTTTATAGCCGCAATTGAAAGAAATAGATCTCGACAACATTTGGCTTCAACAAGACGGGGTTACATGCCACACAGCACGTCCGACAACCGAATTATTGCGAGAAAAATTTGGAGACTCGATTATTTCAAGAAATTGTGACATTGAATGACGTCCAAGAAGTTGTGATTTAAAAACATTAAACTACTATTTGTGGGATTTTTTGAAGTCAATGGTCTTCAGCAATAAACCAGACTCTTTTCAAGCTGTAAAAGTCGATATTGGTATACAAGTACGACTTGATTTAGTGGAAAAAGTACTTCCAAATTGAGTTCATCGAATTTGTTCCTGAGTTTTTTTTTTTTTTTTTTGAAAAAAATTATTTTATTAAATTTTTTTTTTTTTTGAAAAAATTATATTACTCTTATTTGAAAACTCTGTATTAGTATTAGTTAGGTTTTCTGGTGCATGCAAAAATTAGGGTTGGTAGAATTGGTTTGTTCTAAAAAGATTACTGAGATAACTAATGATTTTGTTGACATTAGTGAAACTGGCACTGAAAATTGAGAGCGTTCTCGCGCGGAAATTTGTATATACATGTGTATATACTTCAATGGGTACTCGGTAATAATAAGTAATATATGTATAGGTTTAAAATATTTATTAATAGACAGTTAACGAATTCACTTTCTTTATTATTGAAAAGCCGGCTGCTTTAATAGACCATGAAATCAATAAAAGATTTCCTGTATAGCTATGGACAAAGTGCTCACTATATAATATATTTTTGTAGAAATAAATATTGGGTGTCTTAAATTAATTACCCAAAACTGAATAATTTGATTGTTCCGGCAGCAATGCAAAATGATATAAAGCAACACTAACGCCGGAAGAGATTGGACCTTTCTTTATAAATTCGTCCCATAAAATGGTTGAGTGAATTTTTGTGTTTGACTTTTAATTTATTTTCTTCTGAAACATAAAACGTGTATGTAGAACAAGCGCACCCTAAAGTAAATGTGTGCATGTATGCACATGAGCGAAGGCAAACTGATGAGAATCAAATGAAAACATAACGGAAATTGGTAAATTGACATTTTGTGGTAATGGCTGCTCTTCGCGGAAAAGTAAAGTAAAATTGATGACACGAGTTTAATTTCCTACATACATACATACGTATGTAAGTACAACTCGCAGAGAAAGTTCAATTATCGAATAAATACGAAATTACTGTTTCAATGATGGGTAAAGCTGTAGAGGATGGAGTAGGTTGGTATAATCTTTCATCAGCTTAGTGCTGTCGCATATACGGAATATTTTCATGCTGTTAAACAAACTGTGCTAAACATGATGTGTGTATATGTACAAGACTCTTAGCTGAAAAACTTCACAGTAGAATAAATCATAAGTGCGCTTCGTATACCCGTTACTACGAAGTTTGTACTTGAGCAGCATCCTCACATCATTAATTAAGCAATTTATGAAATTGGACATGATTTTGCCGCATCCTTAACTTTTGCTAATCCTCAGAGACGTCAACCAATCTTAAGTTAATCAACCTTAAACAGCGTGTGTTAAGCTAGCCACACTCTCAGAACGTTTTCAGAGTTCGATTCTCAACTGACTTCTTGTGTCCTTAGGGAGTAGTCACCTCATCCTACATTTAAATACTTTGAATTTAATGTATTTCAGTGGAACGGCTGCTCTTATCGCTTAGCTAAATTACGCCAAACGCTGGCATAAAAATGAGAGAAGACAATTGACGAGTCGTAAAGTCGTGAAACAGAAAATGTGTTGTGCATAAAAGTGAAATTTTACAAGCTCTGAAGGTTTGTGCTCACATACCGACCAGGAAGATGTAGCTACGTCCGTCAAGTTGTAGCTACATAATATACAATTGGCTTAATTATACTTTACGCGCGCAAGAAACCGTGGCTGCGGACGTAGAGCTTAAAGTATTGGCAGTTAGGACAGTACCGGAAACCTTACAGTTCGTCATATGCAACGAAATGCATATGATCTTAAGTTTGATAAAAATTTGTATCAGAATGAGGAGAGAGCGACTTCCGGAAGGCACTCAATGTTTTAATTAAATCGTTTTCTAATCTGCTGAAGAAAACAAAAGAATATCAGTTGGAATATGCTATAGTATAACATAAAACTGTTGTATAAATATATATTTTTTTCCGTAGTTCCTAGATGAAACATAGGTCCACATAATGATGTTTAAGATGCCGTTGAACTATCTTCTTTTCCACCTTTACTGGCGCAGTTATAGCCGAGTTAACAACAGCGCCAGTTTTTTCTTATTTTTGCAATGTGGCGCCAATTGGAGATCTCAAGGGACGTCCTTCTCCACCTGGACTTTCCAATGAAGTAGTGGTCTATCTTCGCTTCCTCCGGCGGGTACTGCGTCGAATACTTTCAGAGCTGGAAGACGAACTATAACGCATTAAAAATTAAATGCGAACCCGATTGGAGTTTTGGGGATCCTTAAGTCAAAAATTAAACTTAGGGCACCTCAAGTTTCTAGTTATCCCCAACAGGCTCAAAAATTTACTGGGTAACATTTTCAAATGAAAACAAAGCAACTACTACAACTCCCAGCCCACGAATCAACATATATATATGAATACATAATTATTTATTTTTCTGTTTGTAAATATGTATTCATTATTAAAACGCCGCTTTTCCGGTATATTTTACAACAGCTCACTGTGTTCACTTTTTGTCGTGTGCTTTAATTTCTTAACAAGCATTAAGTTAACAATGGCGTATTATCCGCCGAGACACAGGTTGCGAAGCAACAAAAGTTCATAAAAGGGCGCCAACAAAGTATGGTATGTGTTGCAACATTGGAGCAGAAATACGCATGCCATACATATAAACACAAATAGAATATATACACCTTGATGTGCTAAGACGTATAAACAGCAGGGAGTACTTACTTACTCGGAAACTTGAATTGTTTGCTGAAAAACAATAATTTTTATACTAATTTTAATACAAAACCTGAAAAAAACTATCAAGTTCGAAAAATTCTAAACAATTTAAGTCTTCAACATTCGAAAGGAAGAAAATATAATAAATAAATATATAATATAATTTTCAAAATCGTATCTTCGCATAACTCGTGGTCTCAGTAGCATAAGCTTAGCATAATAATCAAATAATAATTGCAGAATGTGTAGAATGCAAACTTATGCGAGTTAGAAGAAGAACGCATGCAATTTAAATAAGTTTCCTGTAATGGCGAATAGTTTGTTGAAATTCGAGGAAAGGAATCAGAGTTTATATTGCAGAACACATTTATGAAATTCTATTGTGCCACTTGATTTCATATGATTGCGTAAGTTTCTGACATGAACTTTTTACTTTGTGGTGAACTTGAATTGTTACTTGCGTTAGCTTGAGCAGCATTTTCCTTTTTACTTTTTAACTATTAGTAAAGATACGAATTATTGCAAGAGGAACGAGGAATTTGCAGCATATAGTATACTACTACCGCAAAATTAAGGAAAAACAAGTAAGGAAGGGCTAAGTTCGGGTGTCACCGAACATTTTATACTCTCGCATGATAAAGTGATAATCGAGATTTCACTATCCGTCATTTACATATATTTTTATTTTGCTATAAAATTAATTAGATTAGTAGTTCCTGAGATATGGTTTTTGGTCCGGGGTGCAGCTTCCTTCTGCCATTTCTTCCGTAAAGTTTAGTGTTTCTGACGTTTTTTGTTAGTCGGTTAACGCACTTTTAATGATTTTCAACATAACCTTTATATGGGAGGTGGGCGTGGTTATTATCCGATTTCTTCCATTTTTGAAATGACTCTATAGAGTTTGGTTGACATAACTATAGTAGTTTCCGAGATATGTACAAAAAACTTAGTAGGGGGCGGGGCCACGACCACTTTTCCAAAAAAAATTACGTCCCTAATGCGAACCTTTATGCCAAATTTCACTTTAATATCTTTATTTATGGCTTAGTTATGACACTTTATAGGATTTCGGTTTTCACCATTTTGTGGGCGTGGCAGTGTGCGGATTTTGCTCATCTTCGAACTTAACCTTCTTATGGAGCCAAGAAATACGTGTACCAAGTTTCGTCATGATATCTCAATTTTTACTCAAGTTACAGCTTGCACGGACGGACGGACAGGCAGACATCCGGATTTCAACTCTACTCGTCACTCTGATCACTTTGGTATAAATAACCCTATATCTGACTCTTTCAGTTTTAGGACTTACAAATAACCGTTATGTGAACAAAACTATAATACTCTCCTTAGCAACTTTGTTGCGAGAGTATAAAAGAGTATGGCTGCACTTTGCTTATTGACTGAAATGTCTGTGTAAAAGTTTAGTACGTCGAGGGAAGATACTAAATGGTTTTATTTATATTAAGTCCAGGATCTAACTTCAATATCATATGTCCCCTACAGTCCTTGTGACATACATTATACCACAGTAGGCATATAAAGGAATGCGAATTCTGTGGAGAATTCGTGGTGGGAGAGAGATTCCGTTACCAGATTGTGACATTCAAGAAGTTATTCAACGACGCCACGACTGGAGAAGAACAATGTGGTCAAAGATACCTTCTAAACACGTCAACAAATACAAAAAACGTTCGACGTGGAGAAGCTAAAATCAATCACAACAGACAGCCGAAGAGCTTTGCACTGCTGCTGTCTGAGAAAATTCAACAGCAAATTGGTATAAGGGAGTTGTGGGACGGCATTTCAAGTTCCTTACGTACAGCTGCCAACAAAACCATTGATTTTCGGAAAAGACAAAAGAGCAGCTGGTACGATGAGGAATGCTGTGTCGGAGTGGTAAAAAAACAGACTGCCCACCTCGCAACGTGATAATCGACTTACACACGTGCCTGATGGGTTAGATTCCGACAGCTAAAGAGAAAAGTAAGACGCGCTTTCAGTTAAAAAAAGAGAAAGGTCGAAATGCCTGAGTATGAAGAGCTTGACAAGCTGGCCGACATGGCTAATACTCGAATATTCTACGCAAAGATGCGGAGACTATTAGAATGTTTCCAGAAAGAGCATACTCTTGTAGAACCACCAGAGGTGATCTAGTGATTTATACCGGGAGCATGCTGAAATTAATGAAGCAACAATTCTCCAACCTGTTGAATGACAGTGAAAGCATAATACCGGTAGATGATGAACCTGATTTCCCGATTACGATGGAGCGGACGTTCCACAGCCCGACCATGATGAAGTTCGAATAGCAGTTAATCTAAAGAACAACAAAGCGGCGAGGACCGGCAAGCTATCCAAATACAGCGGCGAAGAAATGATAAAGATGATACAACAACTTCTTTGTAGAATATGATCAGACAAAAGTATGCCCAATGGATATAAGGTTCTATCAAGTGTATTGTGTGAAAGATAACAGGCCGTGGTTAACAAACTGAATACTTTTCGCAGATTTTAAAGCTGCTTTTGACAGCACGATAGGATTCTGCCTTTATGCCTGTTGAGCAATACCAAAAGCTCCATCAGTATCGGGAATCGCCAACGGATGCTACTTCGTACTGAGTGTTCAATTAGAAGTAAAGTCCTCTCTCGACGAATAAAAATCAAACTCTACAAGTCACTCATCATCCCCGTCCTGCTATTTAGTGCAGAGGAATAGACGATGACAACATCTGATGATTCGGCGAATTTTCGAGAGAAAGGTTTCACGAAAGATTTATGATCCTTTGCACTTTGGTGACGGGGAATTTCGCAGCCGATGGAACGATGAGCTGTATGAGATATACGACGACATTGACATAGTTCAGCGAGTTAAGAGACAGCGGCTACACTGGCTAGGTCATGTCGTCCGAATGGCCGAAAACAGTCCAGCTCTGAAAGTATTCAAGGCAGTACCCGCCGGGGGAAGCAGGGGAAGGAGAAGACCTCCACTCCGTTGGAAAAAGCAGGTGGAGAAGGACTTGGTTACACATCAAGGTTCCAATTGGGGCCAAACAGCGCAAAGGAAGCACGACTGGCGACCTACCGTAAACTCGGCTATATTGTCTACGCCAATAAAGAAGAAGATATTAATCACTAAAATCTATAAAACAAAGTCGCTTTCTCTGTCCCTATGTTACTATATGTGCTTAAATCTTTAAACCTACACAACGGATTTTGAAGCGGTTTTTTTGTTTTAATAGATGGAGTGATTGAAGAGGATGGTTTATGTGTATAATAACATCCATTAAACAGTGATAAAATCCGGTTTAAATAAATAATAATTAAATTAACGAACCCCACAAGATTTATCAAAACAATGTGCTAAGTACTGTAAACATTGAAAAGGTCTACAGAAACTCAGCGATGGTATGCAGGTATGTATAGTATGTCTATCTCATCCTAAAATAATACTTTTTTGTCATTTGCTTTTTACGTCAAATAATGGCTAATTTTAGGAGCGATTTTAACCAATACAGCATTAATTCTTGTCCAATTGAATACCTTAAATATATTGTTGATTAATGTAGTTCAATATATATGGCTCTTTACAGCATATGATTTAAATGAAAATTTTCGAAGATATTACAGATTTAAAAATTTCGGGACGTAGCTTTAGGGACGGAGAGCGTGCCTATATAAAGCGCGTCGGAGGCCACGGTTCTCCCTAAAGCACTTTGAATTTAGCAGCGATTGAGGAAAATAACAATCTTTATATATTATACAACGTCTGTCGCAAAAGAAACAGAACTTTTTAAATATAACTGTTTCTGGTGGCGCCATCTATTAGTGGGTATATGAAATAAAAATTTTGATCTCTTGTTGACATTTCGTAAAAATTTTAAGGCAATTCGATAACTGCAATAGATGTTATCGATCAAAAAGTGCCAACAGCTTTTGGTCATCGGTCGTAAAATGCATTTGAACAAAGAGCAAATATTAAATTTGGTTTTGAACTTGAGAAAACGTTTACGGAAACATTTCAAATGATGAAAAAAGTTTATGGTGATCAGTGCCTATCCCGTAGTAATGTGCATAAGTGGTTTAAGCGATTCCAAGAACGTCGTGAGGATCTCTGTGACAATCAGAAGTCACCGAAAAAAGTCGTCTTCAGAAGTCAAAACTAAAGACAAATCCTATTTGTTTTTACGATTCCGAGGGTATTGTACACCAAGAGTTTGTCCCACCTGGCCAAACGATTAATGCCGTGTTTTACCTTGGTGTTAAAGCGTCTTTTGTCACGCATTCGTCGTGCTCGACCACAATACCGTGATGCAGGGTCCTGGCGCCTGTGGCACGATAATGCGCCGTGTCATCGGTCGACGTTTGTCACTGATTTTTTGACAAAATACTCCATATTAACCAATAATCACCCACTCTACTCACCTGGTCTGGCACCCTGAGATTTTCACCCATTTGGAAAACTTCATTTGCCCATGAAAGGACACTGGTTTCAGGACATTTCAGCTATCCAAAAGCCGACGACCGATATTCTCAAGAGCATTCCGAAAAATAACCTTAAACACTCATTTGAAATGCTAATTGACCGGGCTAAACGCTGTATCGAAGCACAAGGAAACTACTTTGAATAAAAAAATATAACTTTTGAAAAATATTTATTTTTTGTTGTTTTTTTTAACAGTGCTGTTTCTTTTGCGACAGACCTTGTATAAAAGAAATTCGTGTTAGTTACACTGTTCAAAACTCAAGTACGGCTGAACCGATGTCGCTTAGAACCAGGGGACAGCCATAGGATTCTTTTTATCTCTTTATGCCTAAACCATCTATATATCAGCCACAGTATAGCGTGGACGGCTTCTCTAGTATAATAATATATATTTATGTATATTTTGTATAACGTTTACGCTTGGGTTAAATATGCCTTCCGCTAAGGTATGATTTATCATTAAAACATTTTTCTATACTTAAAACAGATGTGAATTTGTAGCTACTTTTCGTACGACTTAAATTCGAGGTGGCTGCAGAAATATTTTGAAATACTTTCCCAGAAATATATATTTATTAGTTTGAATTTAATTACATAATTTCCAGTTCCAAAGAAATTTATTGTCATCATATACATATGTATGTACATACTTACAATGTTCATAAGGAAAACAAAGTCACGGCATTGTCTCCATGGATTATAATGCAAATTTGTATTAATTAAAACACACAGTTAGAAAGTTTATGGGTGTTTTACGTGCATAGATAATAATATATATATATACATATATAATATGTACATATATTCAAGTTAGTTAGGTATACTTTATATATATACATATATACTTATACTATAGTAGCGACCACCGTTGCGTGGTAGTTAGAGTTGTATTCATAACTTATCATTGAAGTCGTTCTAAATTACTTATGTGCCTTTGATTAGGGTTAAAATAATACATACGCGTAAGTGAAAGCGTAAACTGTCGGTTTCGGTGGCAAGTAAAATGAAAAATAAATGCATATAAAATATAGAAAAATGTTTCGGCATAATTTAGATGGATATACTATTTTACAAAAAAAAATTTATAGCACGTCAGACCAAAAACTTTTAAAATAATTTTATTGTTTGTTATTAAAAGAATATTCAGTGCTCAATAGCTCAGAAATGGGCTTTGAAGTGAAGGTGTGGAGTGCAAACCACTGTCAATACAATGCCGGTAAGTTTTCTCGCATTAAAAAGGAACTAACACATGATCTATATAAATCTTCAAAAATCTTCCTTACACAAAAAAGATATACATATGTAAATAGTACATGCAAAGTAATAACGTAAACAGAGCCGCCTCTCTATTTTTGTCTGTTGCTTATACGGAAACGGGATCATCTGGAGCGCTCAACTAATACACATGAATACTAAAAACAAAATTCACCTAATCTTCACACTTAAGTATATTATAATCCTTCACATGTACAAGTAAGGAATAGCAAAGTTCTGGTGAAGCCGAACATTATATATTCTCGCTATGTGAAAGGATGTAAGGCGAGGAAACACAGGTACATTTATTATAGCAATTATATTTATAACTAAATTGGAAAACGTAGCGGGCCAACAGTTTCCAACGGAAAGCAAAATGGTGGTTTTTTATTGCCCCGGTATTTGATGTAAATAACCATCAAGTCGAATTAAGCTTAACTAATAAGGAAAAGAAGTATTTTATGAAGATCTTTATTGTAATTTTGATCGGTATGTCGATCTGTGATATTGTGAGAAAGTAGCGTTACCTTGCGCTACAATCCATGCTAAATTTGTAATGACATGTGTAAAATAAAGTAGTTTTCCATACAAGTACTTGATTGGCTTAGCCTATAGTAGTCTGATGAGTTGCTTTGTGGATAGGAAATGAAATGTGTTTCTGCCTATAGAGTATCCGATATATTATTCTGGGTGTTGCAAAATCAACATTTATTATTCGACGTAACCATAAATAAATCAATCTTGAAATCATATGTGATGTTTATTAATTCATAATATACTAGCAGCCCGTCCCGGCATCGCACGGGGTAGAGAATTATTTATTTTTGGAAATTTGGATAAAAAACACTTTTTTTCACAAATATTTTTATTTGTTTAAAAAAAAACCCATATTATTTATGTTCAATTCTATTTATGTTCAATTTCTTTGATGGTTTAAGTGGCGTGCACTTTTGAAAAATTAAAAAATAAAAATAATAAAAATCAAAAAATTAAAATAACAGTAATAAATTATGAAGTCAACCGTTTTAAATATATTTTTGTCACTGCACGTGCTCAATTGTGCTAAATAGCAGCGACAACGTCGAATTCCTTACTTTGATTCTATCGGCTCTGTTAGCCGCCAAATCGAACATCATACAGAATTCAATTTGCACCTTCTCTATACTTTACATTCTCTGGCCCGGCGCGCTTTTCAGAATGCATCGCAAACAACGGCCAAGGCGTTATGGCGATTGTGTTTACTTTTTGAATTTTTTAATTCGTAATATCTTTTGAATGGAAAGTCCAATTTAAAAACTATTTTAAAGGTAGTTAAATGGTCTTGACCATAAAATAATTTCATTTGGATAAGGATTAATATAAACACATAAATAGCATGGTTTGAATTTGGTTAGCATTTTCATTAATGTTTAAAATGAAAAAAGTTGTTGTAGTGACATAACTACAATAGTTGGACATATGCTGCCGCGGAGTTTTTTAGACATTATAATGTTCTTCAATATTGTTGTACATTATTTTGTTCTATCGCAAATAGTTTCGGCAGCGCATTCGACGAAAGACATTTTAAGACTAATTTTTCTACTCCTTCGGTTACATTGTTCAAATTTTACAAAGGATCCTTAATTTTTTTCAAAATGAAATGCAGCCTATGTCAAATTGGAAGAACGTAGCATTCTATTGGTGAAAGAATTTTTAAAATAGGCTCAGCACTTTTTGAGCCTATTCATTACAAACATACAAACATACAAAAATAGGTACAAATCTTTCCTTTTTATAATATTAGTATTTTTATAAAATTAGTATATGTATGTCGTAGGCTCAGTTATTAAGGAGTCAAGGAAATCTGGCCAATTGTTTACCTTTTTTCATAGAAATTTTTGTTCTAAAATAGAACTTTTTCACATATCATGCGGTATATGGTGGAGTGTGTAAACAATTTTTTTTTGGAATTTTTTTTTCGGAATTTTTTGAGATCTGTCGGAGAAATGGATGTGTGAATTAGATGTGTTTTCTCACTAACGGACATGATTTCACATGTTTGGATCATCTGAAACACGAAAGCACAATTTATTCCTAAACAGTACGTGAATGGTTATCGTCCATACTAGAATTGCGAAAAAAATGTTGACAAATAATAAAGTAATTGTGAAAAAAATGTTGATAAGTAAAAAAGTAATTGACTTTTTTTTCTTTTTGTCATTTTTTTTTTTTATTTTGTCATAACATTATCAAAAAAAAAATAAGGGGGTATTCTGGTCTAGGATTTTGAAAGTTTAGACTTTCGATAATATGACCTTGGAAGGACTTTTCAAAATTGGACTTATTTTCGGAGATACAGCCGATTTTGTGACGTGGCCGTCTTCACTAGAATTGTCTCCTAAACTTGAAACGCGTTTTTCTCGAAACTATTGTTTTTGGGGTGGTTGACATGATGTCTCAAGTTCTACTGAACCGATTCCTTTGAAATTTGGTATATATCTTCTTTATACAATGTTCTATCGTGTCATAGTGTGTATTCCAAAAAAAATTGATTTGAAGTATTTTTAAAAAATTCGAAAAGGTCGAATAAATCGGGTCAAAAGAATTTTCTTTTCAAGTCGACGCCATTTTGTTATTTATTTAATTTTATTTTTTTTTTGAAAAACTTCAACCCGAAGCGACATCCTTACTAATGAAGAATCTTCTTGTTTGTGTTAAGGGTTGAGATCACGTCAACCAGGACGGACCGTTTGTTTTTTTTTTTTGAAGCCCCCACTCCACCGGCCCGTATTTCGACGAACTTTGTTTTTTTTTTTTGCATTTTTTTTTATATTATTAAAAAGTCAATAAAAAAAAGATATAAAGAAATGGATAGTAAAAATCTTTTTAATTTTTTTTTATCTTAGTTTAAAAAATGCCTAAAATTCATGCGACTAGACCAGAATACTCCCTTAAGCAAATCGGTTGAGTATTTCGACCGGAATTATCAAAAAAGTGGGTTTGGAGCGTTACGTACGTCAAGCAGTATTATTATTTCTGTGCCGTTTTCGAAACCATCCAATGGTAAAGTGGGTTTCTACATTAATTCTAGGGGCATAAGGGAACAGAAAATGCAAAAAAAAAAAAAAAAATTGAAAAAAGGTCACTCTACTGACCCCTTAAATGAGATATATGTTAACTAAACCGGAAGTTTGAAATTGTCACATTAGGTATATGGGCTTTACGGAAAATAATAGCCCGATCCCATCCACTTTTGACAGGAGGGTATTATTTTAAAATGTTTCAGCGAGTTTGAATAATATGCTATGTAAACTTCAACCCGTATATCTTACCGACTGACCAACATTTTTGAAAATAAGTCAGTCATAAAGTAAAGAGATTCGCCAAAAAGTGGACGTTACGACGTCAATGGTACAAATTCTACATAAATTCCTTTGAAACCCTTTTCATGAAGTTAAATTAAAATTTGATTCTGCTTTGTTTCACTAATGATACAGTATTTTAAGCACAGATAACTTTTGCACTGTTACTTAATGAAGCAATTTGAAGTTTGGTATCTTAATATTTTTTGTTTGTTATAGAACTAGTTAAGCCACTTTAAGACTTTCAGGTAATTGATAATGGTCCGATTTTTCCAACATGTACAGGTCTTCTTTAGGAGGAACTGGGTTTCAGACTGTTAAGAAATCAGACTATGTAGAAATTAGACTATGTTAAGAAATCTGACTATGTATTAATTAGAAAATATTGCCAAATCGGATTAAACTTTTCTCTTAAAGTACACTTTATTCGATCATAAATCCGGCACTAAAATTTGCAACATATTTGTTTTAAGTAAATTGAACCCATGATGAATATGTGAGTAGCCGTCAGTTACAAGCTACAAATATGTTAAGCAACGCTGCATACATTCTCAACCGTTGCGAAGAATTTATACCACTCAAACAACATTCCTCGCTGCAGCATTCCACTAACATACTATTTCTGTAAATATTTTGCAAAGCTTTGTACTTCATTCACTGCATATCAACATAACCCCGCAGGCAGCTTCACAAACTAAATACCTTCCTCATCTTCGGCTAAAATGGCAGAGAAGAGGATAGTATACTTTGTACATATATATACATGTGGGTATGTAAGGCGCATACGATACCGCAGCAGGAGCACAACGGCGGAGCTGTCGACACGTGAATTTAGCAGACGGTAAATAAAAAGTGCTCGATATGAAAATGGTAAACATTTCACGCAGTCTAGTACGCGTGCATATAAGTATGTCTACATGTATGCATATTTATGCACTTCAGCAGTGTGTAAACATTGGCTGCCCTTAATGTTGCTCATACGCCGCGTCGACTGCGTGTATTGCTGAGAGCTTATTGGCGAATGCAAATTTGCACTCCACACATGTGGTGTTGTTGTACATTAGCCTGCAAGAATGTATGTATATGTGTGGCTGCACCAGCCAGCCCAAAGACATAATATATGTATGATAGTATATATGTATATGTATGCTCGTAAATTGCAAAGCCGAGTCGTCTGTTAAAACAGCAATGCCAATGATCATGGACGCGTGTGGACAGTTTGATTTCACGCACACACATGCATATAAATATAACCTTGTCTGGGAGATGCTTCTACAGTTAGTCGAAATGTCGGTTGGCGTGCTGTTAATGTTGTTTGAACGTGTCTGGTAGGTGTAACCGGAAATGTGTACATAATAAAATTGGCCAGCGCGGAGCAATTTGTCGCAATTTGTGTAGCTTGCGTGGGTGTGTATACAATTGTGGTTGTGTGTGGGTGTGTACATAAGGCAGTTTGTTTGTTTAAACTGTGTTAACAGAGTAGAATAATAAGGCATGTGGTTGATCATCTATACATTAACTTGTGGCTTGGTTTCATTTATACAAATTTGTGGTTATTCGGATGATTTAAGGCGGTCTAATTAAAAACTTTTACATTATTAGGGGAGTTTGTAGCAGTTTAGGTTATCTAAGAAAACCTTTTGGGAGAACGCAGTCACTAAGTGGGAGCTCTAAAACGTAACTGTCGCTAACAATTGTATTAAGGGGTTAGAGGTAGTTAGAATTTTCAAAAAATTAATTTTTTTTGAATTTTTGTTAAGTGTAATATCTTAAAAATATCCTCTGAAAATCGACAAATAACAAAAAGAGCTCGGGCACTTCAAAGAGCTAGTGTGAAACCTTAAACGCGTTTTTCTCAAAACTATGTTTTTTGAATCGGTGACAACTGTAACTCAAAAATCGGTCAGTAGATTTTAACGAAATTTATAGAGCTTTTAGAATACATAATAAACTCGGGCCTGATCGAAGGAATTTTTATTTTTCCGAAAATTTCGATTTTTTAAGATCAATTAACTGTTGATTTTTTCAAAAAAATGTAGAAAAAGATTTCCTTAGGCCGCCATTTAGTTAATTTTTGAAAAAAAAAATCTTTCGATCAGGCCCGATTATAAAACTTATTTTTTTTTTCGATTGATTTTAGATGAATCTCTAAGGACTGATGGTTGTCACCGCAAGTACTTTTTTTGGAACTGAGTCAACTCAAACAACTATAACTTTGAAAATTAATTTTTTTTTTTTTTCATTTTTGTGTGTTTCTATCATAAGCCATATTACCACTTTTGTAAAATAACACGATTTAATAGCAGAAAAATACTGAAAATTCTCATTTTTTCGTGCCTTTGACTATCCCTAACCCCTTAATATGAGGGTCTCACTGTTGACATGAGTTCGTCGTAAGGGTGTGATAATTGGGAGACGTGTTGGTGAGCGAACTTGAAAAATGCGATGGCCAAATTGTGATTGAAATGTGTTAAAACATATCAAATAATATAATTAGTAAGATTCATTTTACAAGTTTGATTCAAACTTCGAAATCTATCTCTTTCTGTAGAAAGCAAGAAGTCCGTATATATAAACATACATATACTTTAATTTCTTATTTGAAACTAAATTCTTAAAATTTTTATTAAAAAACATGTATTTAAATTTTAAATTGAGTTGCGAAATGTAATTTAAATTTATTTTTAATATTTATATTTTATTGCGTTAAAATTTTTTTAAATCAATTTTATCATCATTGACACTTTTTATACTTTTTCGAGTAAAAAATGTATTTTTATACCAGTTATAGTCCATAAGTATGAGTTACATACATATATGTATATACATAAATGGTCAGAATGACGAGACGAATTGAAATTTAGGTGACTGACCGTTAATGCTATAACTTAAATAAAATTGAGGTACATAACTCCTTGTCAAAGGTCGGTATTGTTGTATGCCATTGGAACACTGCCACACCAATTAAATGCGATTAAACTTATAGAGTGCCATAAGTAAGCATTAATTGAAGATTCCGCCTACTTCCCATATATCAAACATTCAAATTCGATCTGATTCTTTCACTTTACAACATACAAATCAAACACCAATAAAACATTGCACAGTTGGTAACCTTAACCCATTTCATCTTACGAAAATAAACTGTTGAAATCGGACTATAACTTTTCCCGGATACGATATGTGTGAACCTCAGACATGTGGATGACTTTTTACTAAACATATCGGTCGACCTCTGAGATCTAGCATTGTAAATCGGGAAGAATATTGTTGTGATGATAGCATGCCCTTTTGTAAAAAATGTTAAAATCGATTTAATTTTTCTCTTAGCCTCCATGTGCTTAATATACATAAATATTTTCGAACTTTCGGTTCGGAAAATTGATTGGACCTTATGAGTGGAAAATATGATAGACACGAACCACCTCTTCGTCGATTTCAAAGCTTCTTTTGACAGCCACTATGGCTGAATTTTGTATCCTCGTAAAACTATTACGGCTGTGCAAACTAACGTTGGAAAATAAAAAAAAGTCAGGGTCGGAAAGGACCTTTCCGAGCTCCTATATTCCCTATATCCATCCACTTATGTGTATAAGAAAACTAATAACAATTACGAGTATATAAAAAATTCATACCTCTGGTTGGCTTTACGCCGTACAGAACAGTCCATAATGAAGATATCTTAATAAAATTAAGTGAAGGTATATTCCCGTAATTTAATTTTCGTATTACATATAATTTTTTCCTTTTATCGGCGATTTGTTCGACTGTTATAACTCATTACTCCAGTATCATCTTAGCAATATTTTTAAAATATTTCGTGTCAATTTCACATAAGCGTTCCACTAATCACTTCCTTCAATCATAAATAAAACCAAAACTCAATTTCTAAAGCCAAAAGCTGCACAATCAACTGCGAAATATTAGCAATATTTTTTCAGTTGTGTTTTAAGTTTATTTTGTATTAGCATTATTTATGCTTTCTTGCCTCAATTAAAATTTTTTTTTTAAGTTATATAAATAAGTTTCTGTTACAGAACTGAAACTAGTTCAACTCGTGGCTGCAAAATGTACTCAAATTAATCCTAAACCCCGAACGATTTTATAAAAAAAATATATGTATGTATGTACAGTAATTATTTATGACAATAATTGTAATCACTCTTTTTAGTTAGTCGCAATAATATTTTGTACATACATACATAAATATTAAAATATTTTACCAGATCCAAAAGTTGTTTTTTTTTGTGTGCGCATTCAAGAAAGAATCAATTTGCAATCTTCAAAGACAAATTATAGAATATGCTACACTTTGACCGTTAAAAAAATTTACTTTTCCTTTGATATTAAATACTTTAAATTCCCCCTTTTTCTGCTCGCTATCTTTGTGCAGCCTTCATGCAAACATAAAGTCTGCGAGTTGAACACGCACAAGAGAATATATGTGCCCATGATTTTGAAAGTGGTATGAGGCATATTTTTTTTGTTTAGAGATATTTAGAGTTTTGCATTTTAAAGGATTAAAAAATATTCCTGCATTGTGGATTATGATTTTTCGACATTTAAGTAGTCCCAACAAACAAGTATTTATTATGATTGTAAAATTTATAGCCATTTTTAAAAGAAAATGTGATTTTGAAAGGCTTAAATGACTTGTACCACTTTCAAAATTAACTGCATGACTTTATAAATTACTTATACCACAAATGAAACAATTTTATTAGTAATTAATATTTTATTCAAACTCATTTCATTGTGACTAAGTAAATTATTAATTAGTATATATACGGAAATAAAGTGTTTGTGAAAAATTGGTGGAATAAAGGGTCTACTACCCATCATCATCCATAATATCTTTACGTTTTTCTTTTGTTATTGGTCTAATGGTTGTGTATAATGAGCAAATCAATATTTCCGTATATTCTACGTCTTCCTTTCTAAGATGAGAGGTCTAATACTTTGAATTCGGAGTTGTCATCCAAGGAAGTTTTTTAAAACATCTTATATGGGGCATTTTTTACAAATCTGATCCATTGTATATTTAACCATGGCTCATCTTCTCCATTGATGTTTTTCTTTCTATTATTCGTTGATTCTTTTAGTTGTCTTGTTGAAATAAAATCTTTTTGATCCATTTCTACTACCGAAAATGGGTTTCTCATCTTACATGATTTTATTAAAATATAATAATGCTCAGGGATGTATAAATAATTCGATTTTTTAATTTTAGTTTCTATCAAACCAAAATCGCGATCATTTAGCAAAAACGAATGGCCGGATACCATAAATTTATGGTTTCAACATTATTATCAGATGACTGAACAATTTTTAACCATATTAAAGCTATGTTAATGTTTCGATTTTATCCTGAGCAGGCATCACTGTAAGCTATTATATGCTTTTGACTGGTAATGTCGCGAATGTGCTTTAAGATGCAGGACGCAACTTTCAGTGATCCTCTTGTGGCGATTGTTTCATCCCATGCATACATTTTAGCATTTCCATTGTGGAAATTATGAAACCCTAAGTTGTATACATACACTTATAGTAAGCTACCGAAACAGAAAGTTTTGGATAAGGAAGCGCTTTCTGTAGGTCAAATGTGAATTCGTAATTTTCACTTGGGTTATCTTGTGTTTTTTGTATATCAACTGTTAAACTTTTTCTAGTCTGTTCGGCACTTTTAAGATGTGAATCATGAATTTCCATAAGATGCAATTTCTCGTCTTCATTACCGGATGCTTAAATTTTTAGTTTTATCGAATCACACTTTTGGCACGAGTCTTTACGAGGAGTATGAAAATTTAGGTTTCTTCTATAAGTCCACTCCTTTACACATGATGTATTATTTTCATCACATTTTTCCACATATAGCCCATACATTTTTCGAAGAATATCTAAGTCAGCACCTAGATACTTTCGACCTGAAGTGTGATGTGGTCAAGTTTAATGGCTCTCACATGCTGGATCCCTCAGAATATGATCTCGTACTACTTTAATTTTTTCTTCATCTCCTTTTCTAGATAAACTAGCCATTTTGCACCACGACCATCTATTCCAGGTGTTTCAGAATTTAAGACACGGCTTAATCTTTGAAAGTATCAAAAAAAAAAAGTTTTGCAAACAAAAACTTCCGAACTCATACATACATGTAGGTGATTTCTGGGGCGTTTTTGTTTTATTGATTGTTTTCTAATCAAACCATAGAGAAAAATATTCCGTTTTTCAAAACTTGCCGAATTCTAAAAATAATCAAAATTAGCTTGCCTGTCTTCATATCCGATTCCATTTAAGCACTTTTTGGAACAAAGGCAATCTATATTTTCGAAAAGTTTAGCACTCACGGGCTCAGAGTTTTTTGTGTCATATTCCCCTCCACGATTTCTCTTCACTTTTCTTATATTTTGTGCATAATTCTGTTGATTGCGTGTCCTCTTTCTTGATTTCATTTTGCTTTCTTCCATTTGTAAGGGTTCCGAATTCACTTTTTAACTATAAGTTGATTAATTAGAAGAAGATATCATTCTTATTCGTTTCCATTTCTTGGGAGCATTACTTAATAACTTGAAATAGTAGGTTTTTGCATTAAAAGTTTTACTTCATCATACCTGAACCACTATCTAAAGACATGACAAAATTACTTTGTGAACACACTGACTTATACCACTATCAAAACGAACAATATCTGTATTTCAGTTAACAACTAAAAACTGAACACATTTTAAAGAGTTAATTTGCATGGCATGCCGCTAATCTCTTCAGACTATGTTATTTTATTAAGATTTGATAAATAATAGCTGATAAAGTAGGTTTTTGAAATTTTTGAGTTATACCACTTTCAAAATCAAGAGCTCCTATAATATATTACTATGTAGAAATAAATCCATATTATTTTTGGTTAGCCCTAACCTTCAAAAGACGCGTGTATAAATTTGACAGTTGGCGAATTATTAGTTTGAAAATTAAATAATTTTTACTCAAAATCAAGTTTTAATATTGTGAAAAAAATTGATAAAAATTACTTTCGCGTGTTGTTAGAATATTGATTTGTGAAGTGCGAAAATACAGTTGAAACAAAAACTGGCTTAATAACGCGTTCTGTCCCAGGAAAATCAACTAAAAAGAATTGGTATGTATGCTAAGTTTAGATTCTGTTAAATTAGCAACGAAGACGGTGAACGCAGTAGACGACCACAAGGGATTATTAACTACGAAAACATCAAAAAAGTGCACTCAATAATTTTGAATGACCTTAAAGAGAGCAGGCGCTAGATGCGTCGTATCATTTAAGAATATTCGGGTATGAGAAAGCTCTGTGCAAAGTGGGTGACGCGCGACCCTTCAAAACCGGCGACGAGTTGATGTTTTAGAACAGTGTTGGGCAAGCATAATTTCATCAAGTTTGTTGTATCGAAATGTAACAATGGATGAAACATGCTACAGCATTTCCCTGCGAAGTCTAAGCGATAGTAGTCCCAGTGATACTATGATTTTCATAGAATGAAAAGGTAATCGCTGTAACCGCGGCCTTTTTTGAAACAAAAATTCTATCGAAAAGTTCAAGGGTCGCAATAAGCTGTATATCGTGAAAGCAATTATGTTGAACAAAAAAAATAAATAATGCCAAAAGAAAATGTGTGATCCTATGGTAGGCCGGGGACTTGTCTATTGACCTGTTACTCGCATAACCGATTTCTTCGGTGCTACTAAATTTCAAGATATGAGAGCAGGCCAAAATAAAATATAAGTAAGTATTTATTGATTTTAAGAGGAAAAAAATTCCGTCCAATAAGTTCCCAGATGAAAATTAAAAATATTCCGCAGACCCGCCTTCCAGTCAACATGGTTTACAATGGTTTCTACGGTAGAAACAACAATTTTAGATACAATGAAGCTGCTTCCAACTTGATATCTGAGCACCAACCTTTCTCTTTAATCTCTGTTTTGCCATAATTGCTTCAATATTGCGCAAAAAGTATCAAAATATGAAAATATACAATTTTTCCTTTCCACACATTAAAACAGACATTAGCTGCAGGCGAGCAATGTGCAACTCGAAACTTCATAGGTACTTACATGCACGCACATACACATATAGTTAGACGCGTGTATGGGTAGGTAGAAGTTTGCAGTTACCCTTCAAAGCGCACAAGTAGCATGGATTATGAAATGAAAATGTAAAAATTTTCCAACAACTCAGCATGCCGTTAAAGGTCAACACAGTTTGTGTGGGTTGTTGGATGCAGCCCAGAGCTGAAAGCCACCACAAAATCATGCCATAATCAAGGTTTTGACAGCCCCTGGAGAGCCAATGTTTTAGACACTACTATGGCGAGCAAAATTGATTGTAATGATGATGAATCATAGCGATGCATATTTCCAGGCTTCCTTGCTGACCTGTTGAGTTCTTGTTAAATTTTAAATGTCACATGCGTCAGTTTGAGCTTTCATACGCTATGTATCTGAGTGTGTGTGTGTGTGAAAGCTACCGTAAGGCCAGTGAAGTCGTTCAAAAACTTGAGCGTTAAGTGTCAACAAGTGGTCAGTGGATATTTTGCAAACATTAAAATGAAATACACGGCGTGCTCAACTTTTAGCATCAATTTTCATTTGGCTCGAGCAGCGCGGCAGGCAGGTGGCTTACCGCACGCCACAACAAGTGGACACTTGTTGCTGATTATAACTTATTTCCTTGCGAGCTTTGTACCACCGGATGCTATTGAAGAGGAAAACACGCAAAACAAATATTTTCCGAGGACGTATGTTTAGGTGCTTCCGTTTCTTATAAATTTGCGGTCTGTTGTTAAGGCGTATTTGTCTGCCTTGCGGCCGCATATAAGTACTTGATACATATCAACATAGTCATAGATATAAATGTGTGTGTGTTGTTAATAAAAAGATAAAATTGTTGTTTTTTGCCCGCGGTGTGTAATACCACTTACCTGCCCTCATCCTCGGTGCTGCTGTCACGCGACTGCGACGTCTGTCTGCTGCGGCCTAGACGCATAATGTTCCGCACGGTGCGCATACTGAGTTTCTTCTCCTTGCAAGGTGGACTTTCGGAGGCGCGCATAGCGGCGGCCAGTGCGCTAGCGCTTTTGCTGTCTGTGACGGTGTTGGTGTGGGCATTTGAGTTAGGTGTGGTGGTGAGTAGTGTGGTGATGCTGCCGCTGCGGTCTGTTGTAGGTGATTTGCCGAATTTATCAAATTTCAGTTCGATTCTTTGGCGGTTTGTGGTGACGCTTGTGGTGCTGTGTTGGGCGGCGGTCATAACGCGACGCAGCAGATGCCGCTTTTTTTGTGTGCCGTGCGATTCGCTGCCGCTGGAGGCGGTGCCAGCGCCGCTTGTGCCATGACCGCCCGGTTCTGTGGGAAAGCGAGAGGTATACTGAGACGTGGACGTAGGAGGGGGCATTGCTACGTTGTTTTGTTTCAATTTGTGTCAACATATGTCGATGGGATGGGGATTCTAGTTTATTTTTTATTTCACATTTTTTAATATTTTACGAGCACTAACATTCTATAAGGATTAGTTTCATTACATCTGTAAATGAGAGTTGTGAGTAAAAATGTGTTTTAAGCCATTTAAGGCGTTCTTTAACGGATTTTCTACATGTTGTAGATCCATTATTTCTTAACATTTTCTTTCAAAGCCATCCATTTCACTCATTTTATAAAACACCGTTTTCGTATTAAGGGCTTTTTCAACATTTACACTTTTACGGAAAACATTTTTTCATTAAAAAAAAATTATAAAAATTTAATAAATACTCAAATGAAATTTTGACAACGTATTAGCCTTTGAAATGATAGTATTTAAGATAGAAATATATTATTTTAAGGTCCGAAATTGTGTACGCAATTCTCAGGGAGTTTCGAAGTTTATAGACTACCATGAGCTTCATTTGTACTTTTTATATTAAATCTTTAAAGTTATCAGAAATTATATATTTTTATCACTAGGAATTGTTATCGAGGGAAATAAGTTCCAAGGATTTTTTTTAATGAGGCCTTTATAGGTTCGTCGAATATTTTGTAACTTTATGGCTTGTGAATAAGTTTGCGTTAGTGGTTTAGACTACTTTTGTAATGCAAATAAGTAAGCTAGTTTCAAAAAGTTTTTAGTACCAGATTTTGGTTAAAATTTTCTTAAGACTTCCAAGTCCAGAAAATAGCTCTCTATTTTATTTTATGGAAAGTTTTCATGGCTTACTTGTATATTTTTATAATTTATAAAAGCTGGTCTTTTAAGCAGTAACTGCCAATTATTAGATAACCTGTTGTTCCACTTGAAAATACCCTAACACAATCTGAATTGTAACATAATTTTTTATAATTTTATAATTATTTTTTTTTTTATTTTTTTTTATATTTTTTTTTTTTATTTTTATTTTTTAACTTGGCATGTTTTACGTTTTATTGTGCCAGCACTTCTTTTTTAATTCTTTAGGTGTTATATATGTAACAGTTAGAATTTTAAAAAAATCGATATTTTTTTACTTTATTTTCTTATTTGACATATACTTAGGTATACACACAGAAAATTTCATATCGTTCCGTTGAATATTTTCGAAGTTACACGCAAATTTGAACAAGCGTTTCAGCGTGCTTTAAGGTGCATTCCAAACTTTAAACGCGTTTTTCTCAAAATAGTGTTTTCAAACTACTCGAAACGGATTAACCGATTAGTCACAAATTTTAACGTGAGCTTCTTAAATATGTATTTTAGTAACTACACTAAGATTTTTTTTATTATATATTATTTTTTTATAAACAATATAAGGCCGAAATTTTGGGCTAAAATTGATTTTTGTTTTGAGATTCCGTTAATTTGTCAAAAATATTTATTTTGCTTATTTCTTCGATTTGCTTTACTGGATTTTAAAGAAAAATGTTTGGTTTTTTTAAATTCAGAAGATCCAGTTTTCTCAGAAACCTTTTCGAAATTTCGCTTTTTTTGGACTTCTAAGTTTACATAAACCCCTTTACGCTGCTACTGTCTTTATAGCGCCTATCATAGCTAGCACAATGCTTGATACAACGTGAAATTTTTATTAAAATCAAATGCCTTTATTCTAGTGAATCCAGTAAGCATAATACAGCTTCCGAAGTTTTACTGTTACGAAATACCTTTAACCGAATTTATCACTTGAACTTCATAGCATTTCATACAAAGTACAGTCTAATCTTAAATTATCAGAAATTTTTTTGCTCTTAGACTAAGTACTTTTGTTCTACTTTTGCTACTAATCCCAACTTCGTTGTGTACTGGATCGGACACACAGCAAGCATAAAAGTGAAACGGCGCTTAAAGTCAAACACTTTGCACAAAACACTAAAAACTCTTGTTTTCTCGCTTTGCATTTCGTAGAAATACTAGAAACTTACTACCGTCAGCTGCTTAACTTTGTTTGCGCTTCCTTTTTTCTTTAAAATATGCAAAAACCGTTTTTGTGTTGTAAAAATGTGTGGCCATTAGCTGAAGAATTGTGCGTTTCACTTTTATAATTTAATATGCAATGATGATTTACATGCCATTTTGCGTTTTGTGTGGAATGAAACTTTTGGCCTCTGAAGAAATGATTTGTTTTCGACGAAACTCTTTTTTCAATGTTTATTCATCAATTATTCATTCCCGTGTAGCTGAAGCATAAATGATAGCTGGCTTATGGCCTGAAGCTTGCTTTATTAAACGGTACTTAAATTTGTGAAGTTTTTGGTTGCCTTGAAAAGGTTGCCACGTGAAACCCTTTCGAGTTTTGCAAATACTTTTGTGTATTGAGTATGCCGTTATATTTCTTATGTGTGCTTGTAGCATTAGCTTATCATTAGGCGAATATTGTACTTTTGTATTTCTTATATTTTCACTTATGAGTTATGAAAAAATTAAATTTTAAATTTTTTTGACACATTTGTGTTGTCTTTAAAAACGAAAATTTTCTATTTCTGCGTCACATACATCAGACTTTTCCTTCCTAATATTTTTTTTAGTCAAAAGTTATGGAATAACCGTTTTTTAGCGCAATGAATTTTTTTTTAAATATATTCTATTCTGAATTAAATTTGTATTTCTGATTACATTTTGAATTTTGAAATAATTATTTAATAAAAAAACCGCATATAAAATCATTATTTCATATCTTTAAGACAAACAAATTTTAACTTCACCAAAACACATTTTTAATTGAAGACTTTTTAAAAACTTTAATGCTCTTAACATTTTTTTTACTTGCTTTTTTTGCGCATTTTAATATTGCAATTTTACACTTAACACATTTATATGCTTTAAGACCACATTATTAACCGTTTTCGTTGTTTTAGAGTTCTAACCCGCTAGCACTTGCAACTAATGAAAGCAAAAAACTGATTGCTGCCTGCAATGCTTCATTGTTGCATTATTGCAAAAAAGCTTTAACCCGCGACTACTTTAACATGTGTGTATTTAATTTAAAAAAATTAAATCCCGTTAAACGACACAATTTTCTCAGAATTTTTCAACCGATTTTCAACATTTAAACACTCAAAATTCGAATTTTCACTGTACCTCTTTTCAGACTACGCTCCAGATTAGCTATGTTCTGCTCGATGTCGAGAAGCATCTGTTGATCATCGTCCAAGCTTTGGCTGCTGCAGCTAATGTTGTGCTGCTCCTGTATGGGTCGCACCAGATTGGTCGGCTCAAAATTGCCAGCAGCATCGTCGGGCGATGTGTATCTCGCTTCGAACACAACAAGTGCCTGCGAATGTAAAAATATAACGTACATTTGTGGAGAGTTCATAACAAAGAGCGCAAATACAATGAAACTAAGAAACTAAGAGAGTTAAAATACAGTATTTGTTGTTGTAGTAGTAGCAAAACAAACGAACGTTGTAGCTGGCTACGTGGGCGCACGAAGCGCCCTTACATTTGGCGCGCATTTTCCATTGAACACGAGTATGTATGTAGCTGAAGTTAAGGATATGGAAAGGTGGCGCAGCAATGTAGCGGTGGTGGTTGCTGGCACCACCTTGCCACATTATGTCTGCAAATACGAGCCCAGCTGAAGTTAGTTGTCACGACTGCTTGGCCACCCGGCAGCTAGTTGTACGAATACATATCGTAAAACAGCTGTGCCGGCCACCTTGACTTCCGAAGGTAAATATCAACTTTACGCCAAGTCGTCCGCCGTCAGCTTTCTCCTTGGTAAGCCAGCTACTTGCAAACATATAAATATTAACATCGTAGAGCAGCCCTTGGCTTCGACCACGTGTGCAAGTTAAGCATTTGTAAGGCCATTTGCAACAGGTTAAGCGAAGCTGCATGGCACGAACTAACTGAATACATATATATGTACAAATAGAGCTAATAGAGAGCGCCATTGAAGTCCTGGCAAAAGGGCGCGTTAATGTTAAACGTAATCTCAGAAGATAATAACCAGGAGATAATAAAGCCGGTGTAACAGGCCAGCACGAATTCGTGGGAAAGTCTGCGCGCGGGTTCGAGATATCAGTTTAGTGAAATAGGCATAATATATTGAGACAAAAAAGATACCCGAAATTGTAAATAAATCAAAAAATATTTAATTATATTATTTATTTTGACATCCTTAAAGTAAACCCCACTAGATATAATACACTTACGTCAAAGATCTTTCCTGACTTCGAAACACTCAAACGCCTCAATTCGACCAAATAGAACTATCCACTGTCCGTCTATCCCTCCGCACAATAACGATTTCCGTGTACTTTTTTGTCACAATTTATATTTTATGGCGTCTTCTATCGAATGTAAAAATTATGCCAGAAAACTTCGTAATATTCTAAGTAACCATTGGATGCTATAGTCTATAGTCTATTGTGCTCTCTAAGTAACCATATGAAAAATGCTTTCTGCAGTTTGTTCCAATATTTCTAATCGCTTTCAGTCTTATTTTAATGTGCTTAAGTTTCATGTTAAAAATAACTGAATAATGTCCTTATGTTCTCTTAATGTTTTGGACAAAATAATAAAAGTTTTGTCATAATTCGGTTCTTTGTAATACAATGAAAAAATGGGCTTGAAGTCAAACTCATTAACCTTTTGAGGATACATGTCATAAATTTTTTTTCTGAAATAGTTTACATAAACAACAAATAATTGGTCAGTTACTGCTGTGATATTATATCTTCGCAAGAAATAATGTTTTATACAAAATTCCTTTGAGGCCATTCTAATATAGTTTCGAACCGTCAGATTATTTGACTATACAATATGGAATATTTAATTTTCTGGGAGCTTGTGTAGAAGTGCACGCAAGTGAGGAAAGTTCTCTGATCGCCATTCACTTGGGAGTGGCCAGAAATCATTATTTTACATACGACTCAAGCAGCTCACGACTTCCGGTCTTTGAGGGACCTGGCAAATCAACAACCGACCAGATATTCACCATGCGACAAATCTTGGAAAATACCCGTAAATACACCACCTCTTCGTCGATTTCAAAGCTGATTTTGACAGCACGAATCGGAGATGCCTTTGCCGCGATGTCTGAATTTGGTATTTCCAAAACTAATACGACTGTGTAAACTGACGTTGAGCAGCACCAAAAGCTCCGTCAAGATCGAGATTGACCTCTCCGAGCCGTTCGATACCAAACGAGGTTTCAGACAAGGCGACTCCCTATCGTGCGACTTCTTCAATCTGCTGGCGGAGAAAATAGTTCGAGCTGCAGAACTTAATATTTTATAGGAGTGTACAGCTTCTGGCGTATGCCGATGATATTGATACCGAACAAGGCGGAATATTCTTTTTTCGTTCTAACCTTGGAGACCTTCTCCATTCGGCTTTTATCTCCTTAAGAGTTTCAAAGCGGCGACACCGCATTGGGCTGTTGAGTTTGTTGAATAGCCGGAATAGGACGAAGCCTTGTGAAGAAAATACGGTGTTTACGGAATAAAACTTTTCGGTAAAAAAGTCGCGAAAAGCCAACGCAGTATGACATCGGGCATTATCGTGATGAAGGCACCTAGAGTTTCATATAAATAGACTGCATTAAATTGGATTAATTTTTTACCAATTCCCATGAACTTAATAAAACGTGCTCTTTCAATAATAATTTTGTTCTATAAATCGGTTGAATCATTATAAAGTAATACAAGAAATTTTCCCCTGCCAAAATAGACATTGATTTCAAATATATAGGAATTCGGTTCACATTTTTTCCCAACTTTCATACACTGAAAATCGTGATATTTCCTTCATGGACTTTAATTCCAAATTCAATATTATCTCCAAATGAAAGCTTATTGTCGATCAACTGGTCGTCTTTTGACAACACGCTTGAGGAAATTAGGCTCAACAGAGGCAAGTATGTAGCTTTTTCAGCAAACAGGACAAAAACCACGCAAAAGTGGCTTGGAAAAAAATTTCTTGATTTGATAGCTACTAGCGATTGGCAGTCTGATAGTCCATTTTTAATCCATTTGACGAAGTTTGTGGTCAAAGTTGAAGAACATGGACTATCGAATACCCCACAGATATTTGAAAAGTCTCAAAACATGTTTATTTCGAACAGTGACGCCAATAACAATAGCAACAGGGCTTGGTGCTACTTAACAAGGGCCGAATATTTTGAGGACTTGTGTAAAAATAAAAAGTGAGCATTTCGAATACAATTTTGTATTTTGCCCATTTAATACGGATTATTAAGTAAAAGTAGCAATAAAAATCTCCAAAAATTTAAGGGGGTTTTTTAGGCTAGAAGCATGAATTTCAGGTAATTTTTAAAGTGTCGTAAAAAAGCCAATTAATATTTCTACTATACATTTTTTTATTAGTTATTTGTTAATTTTAGAAGAGTACAGAAAAAAACCAAAAACTAAAAAAGGTAAAAAATTTCAAAAATTATGAACTGACGAAGTGGGGGTCTCTAAAAATTTCCACATGATTTCAACCCTTCTAGTTATCTCAAAACAAAAAAAAAGATTATTAATCTAAAATAATGTCGCAATGGTCGGAACTACGGAAAAATGGGAAACATTTTTTTTTTTCACAAAATGGCGACTGTCTGAAAAAAACTTTTTTTCATCACTTTTTCTGACTATATCGAATTTTTTAAAAATAATAAAAATATTGGGATGGGGCCAGTTCCAACCATAGACAAGCCTATAAAGAAGACTCTATAAAAATTTCAAGTAAATCGGTCAAGTAGAACCTGAGAAATCGTGGGCATCGTTCCGAAAAAGTCAGTTTTGAGAAAAACGCACTTAAAGTTTCACATTCCGGCCGAACCAGTTTGGATGCTGGGTCAGAAAAATGCCTATATCTCCGAAAATAATTTGAATTTTGAAAAATCCTCTTGTACACATATTCTTGAATAGTTAAACTTTGAAAATATAAAAAAAATCAACTTTTTTTTAATTTCTAGACTAAATTTCCCCTTAAATATAAACTAAAATAAATATAAAAAATAAAAAAAAGTTTGTAAAACTAATAAACAATTTTAAGAAAATAAAAAAAGAAAATTAAAAAGCAAATAAAAAATTAAAACAAGAAATATAAGATCTAATAAAAACAATAATAAAAATTTAAAATCGAATTTTAAAAATAAAAATCTCAAAAATTAAAAAAAAAAAATACAGAAATGGTTAAAACGAAACTAAAAAAAAATTAGGAGAACTAAAAAAAGTACAAATCTAATAAGAAAATAAATTAAAATCGCAAATATTTAAAAAAAATGAATTTTAATATCAAAAAATTTAAAACAAAATTAAAACGCAATTTTAAAACGAATTAAAAATAATTTTTTAACGGTTTGGTATATATCTACACATACAAATATTTCAAAGGATTTTCTTTTTCTTTGGATTTTTAAGTTATATATCCGTTATGCTTGAATTAATTTGAAATTAAGAAAATTTATTTGTATTATGGTTTTATCTGAGTATAGCCTAAACGTTGCTTACAGTCAGGTGCCGACACAAGTATGTATATAGTACATATGTATGTGTGCATATGTAACCCCAAATAATGCCAGATAATGTAAAAGAGCATAAGAAGTCTCTCTTAAGTAATATTGCTCTTAACTGCATGCCTTTTCCCGTTTTAATTGCGCTCAGCAGGAAGTGACGAGGCATCCGCACAGCACAATTACGTGCAACATGTGCGCTGCCGAAGCCTTACACATTATATATGTACATTAACTGTTTCACGTACTACGTGCTTTGCTCCCCAATACAACGAGGGAGCGGAGAAAAGTATTTGCAAATATTGGCGAAGGATAATCAAAACAAAGAGCAAAAATGGCGTAAACTATAAAATATATGTTAAAATGCTGCTCGTAAATTGCGAGTAAAAATGTAAAATGGATATGTACGTCAGTTTAGCTTCATGCATATATACACATTGTACATATATATATACTGATATATGTAAGTATGTACACATAAATTTGCGTTTGTAGTTGAAATGCAATAGCTGTCATTGATATGGACGCGACATGCGTGGGGCAACATAGTTGGACATAAAAAACAAATGGCAGCGAATGCCAAAGCGCCGCATATTTTTAAAACTTCAAAGCACAAGCAGACAAACAGATTTTAGAGATGGACAGCACAGAAGGCGGGAAAGATGTTTAATAGCCCTTAAAGCGATATTTCATTGCTGGCAATTATGGCGAACCACTTTTTCAAATGAGTAAGCAAACAATTACTCATCCGAGGCTTGTTGTTGCCTTTCATTGGGGGTGTTTTTTTACGTGGCGGGTCCCAAACCCAGCGCACAACCCTAAATAGGGAATATTTCGCCTTCTCACATTAGCTCGCCTTCAAACGAATGTTCTTAGGCTACCCAGAGGATACTTGGTCAAAGACCGGAAGCCGTGAGCTGCTTGAGTCATATGTAAAAGAATCGTTTCTGGCCACTCCTAAGTGAATGGCGATCAGAGAACTTTCCTCACTTGCGTGAACTTCTACACATGACTCCATCCTCCCGGCTATAATCGCGTAAGCGGTGTCTACGCCAGTAAAGAAGAAGAAGCAAACAGTTAAAGACAGCAAGAAGCGTTTACTGTATTTGTAAAATTGTGATAAAATATTACTTATACGCCATGACAGCCAACGGCAGCTTTTCAGTAACATGTGAGCGTCTGTGGAAAAATATGCTGAAGCCAAAATTTGTTTGAACAGTATCAGGCATCAATATTTTTTCCTCAATACAACGTCACATCTAATTTGTTTCTTTTTAAAAGGACACGCGCTTTTCAGCCTGTCTAGTTTGATACGCACGTGTAGCTAATTGATTTGATTAACTCAGCCTCACATGCGTGCACAGTCGAAAAAAATATTTCTATGCCAATTCAACGGCCTTCAACAATCAATTACTGAAGGTGTGGGTGTATTTTTTAGCTTTAAATTGACGTTGATTATTCGCAACGACGTCTTTTAGTAATCACTCCTGCTTCTGCTATCATAATTTGCTGCCATTTCTTTTCATTACTCTCTTCCGTGTTGCCAATGGTAATTGCTAACAACCTGCTGTGTTGTTAGAAGTAATCCATCAGTGCTTTTTTCACCAGGAAATGCTGTTTTTATCTATTATTAACACACACACCCACACAGTGCTATTGAAGTTACTTCTCGCTTACTTGGGTTTCACAAAAAACTGACGGAAATAGTAGAGTGTGAAACTTCTGCAGATAGCTTTAGACTCCGCTGATTCACTTATACATCATATTATTCCGGATTAGATGACGCTGTTGTGGCAATAATGGTCACTTATATCTCTAATGCATAACTTAGCGATGTTGCAGCAAGGCACACACTTACGAGAATTGCTTTAATATAATTTGCTTGCTTTGCTTTTGATTTCCCTTTTACTTACTGCATTAAAAATTAGAATAAAATAGACTTTCGGCTATTCATAGCCAAGAACTGTTTGAAGCAAGCTGATTTAAATGGCTATTATACACACAGCGAGCAAAATTTGTATTGCTTTGTTTCTCATTTGAATGCAAATTGCTAAACACAACCTAAAGAAAGGAAAATCGACGTTTGAACAAAGTATGTATATTCCCTTACTAAATTTATTTACTTTTTATATAAATACTACTGTGGCAGATACATAAATAATACTACTATTAATCTATATGATTTCTATTAGTTGGATTATAATTATTAATGAGATATAGCATTTTTGTGAAGCAACTTGTGTTAGTTTACAAGAAAAGGATCATAAAAGCATTTCGTGTGTTAATAAAGCATTGCTTTTTGCGAGAAAATACCTTTGAATTTGGTCTCTGCGCCAGGGAAATCCACCTTTGAAAAGGAGTTTGAAAGAGGGGAAATGAGCAGAGAAAAGACTGACGCCCTAAAGAGGCAAAACCTTTTTGCAAAGTGGGTGCTTCAAAAGTTCATAATCCAACAAAAACAACGAATAACTGATTCAGAGAAGTGTTTGAGTGCTCTTTAATCGTAATAAAACCGAATTTTTTTCGACGGACAATAGAAACATAGCTCCATCATTTTCCACTGGCGTCCAATCGACAGGCATTCTAGTGAACTGCACATGGTGGACCAGTTCTCAGGCATGGAAAGATGAAAAAGTCGGCTGGAAAGGTTATGACATCAGTCTTTCGGGATGCACGTGATATAATACATATTTAACGACTGATTACTGAGCCAGTTATAATCTGCTTCACTGCGTATTTGTTTGCAGTTCTTTTCTACTATTCCAAATACTTAGCAATTGTATTAATTTTAAAGAAGAATCTGTTTAAAATTGTACGCATATATTCAAATGATTCCTACAAACATGAGTTTTGAACAAATGCTTATTATTTGAAATATAATTTTTGTATTAATGAGTTGTAATAAATTTTGACACAAAGATATAAAAGGTATCCTGTGTCTTTACCCTGACTCTAAGCTACCCACCAATTTTCAGCCAATCGGGTCAGCTGTTCTTGAGTTATGAATGGTGTAACTAATACAACTTTCTTTCATATAGTATATATGTAAATTAATAAAATTTCACTAAAAGTAAAATTATGACTGAAAAATTAATTTCTGAATAAATTATGAAAAGAGCCCTAAAATAACAACGACAATCATCTGACGGGTAATTAGACAGTCACAGCTGAAACAATTTTGTGAGCGTGCAGAATAAAGTATATATTATTTTCTTAAGAGCCTTATGCTTTCAGCTGAAAGCTCAATTTTTATACAATCATGGACATATAAATAGCACACATCTGAATCCCATATTAATTCTAATTTTTTTAATCCTAAAGTAGCTGAAAAATAAATATTTGGTATGTATCTACATGTCACTGTTATGAGGCTCATTTCTCTGCACAAAAATACTGTTTTTTTTCTATTAAATTTTGTACGCGGCAATTTTATTGCTATACTCGTAGTGTTGATTTGAGGTGGACACATAAATAGCACATTTTTAAGTTCGTAATTTTTTTTGAATTTTGTGCGAAGTTCTCGCATATTTTTAATTTAATTCTGCGAATATATAATTATTTCATGAATATTTCATTAAAATGAGAAGTAAAAAACATTCCACGTCGGAAAAGGGAGTCCTTATGTCCAATATGAGCAAAAATGAAAAAGATCCTGCCAAAATTGCTAAAATACTACATTACTCTCCAAACATGTTATAAAATGCTCTTTATGCAACAAAACAGACCCACCTTGTATCAATAAAAAGATACCAAGAAAACCAGGACCACGTAAAACCGATATTAGTGTTGACAAAAACATAGTACGGAAGAGCAAAGCGGATCCTTTTAAGTCAACCAGAGAAATTAAGATCGAAATTAGTGACAGATATGGTGTGAACGTGTCCAGAAAGTTTGTACGAAGACGACTCAACTTATCTCAACTTTTTGGACAAATTACCGGTAAGAAATTACTCCTATTAAAACGCCACATCAAAATTCGACTGGCATTTGGAAAGGCCCACAGGGACAAACCAGCACAGTTTTGGAAGAACGTGTTTTTGAGCAACAAAACCAAAACAAATAGAAGGTCCCAGTTGGAAAAACATTTTTACTTCGTTCACAAGGTCAATTCCTTAAACCAAGGTATACCAAAAAATCCATTAAGCACGGCGGTGGAAGTATCATGGTCTGCGCGTGTTTTCATGACATGGCATCGTGCCAGTTGTTCAAATAAATTGTAAAATAAACCAGTTTTAGTATTTGCCATTTTGTATTTCAATCCATGCCCACAAACTGAACATTTATGCAAGACAATGATCCGAAGCACAGCGCAAAAATAGTAAAGTGTGGTCTCGGCAATGAAAAGTTTAGAATATATGAGTGGCCTGTGCAAAACCCAGATCTGAAAACAATAGGAAATTTATGAAATGGTATAAAAATCAAAATAGCAAGCAAAAAATTCAAAAATTTTGTTGATTTATGAGCTGGAATTGAGAGCCTTGGTATTCAATCCTAAAGGAACGATGTCAAGAACTGGTGTACAGCATGCAGTGAAGATGTGAGTGGGTGCTTAAAAATTATGGATATAGTACAAAATACTAATGAAATGAACAATCTCTTGCAATTTTTTAAAAAAATTTTAAATTTTTGTACCTTTTTTTAAACCCCTTTCCAGAGTGTGCTATTTATATGTCCCAGCTGTCATATAAGACATTGATGTTTTCGTCTGTTTTTTTGCGATAGTAAAATGTTTATTGTTTTAGAGTTTTAGTTAAATTAAAGTGAATAATTTTTAAAATAAAACGCATTCCTCTTTAAATCCGTAAGCGATAAACTTAAGGAATAAATAAATGTTTTCTTATTTGATGACCAATTGTGCTATTTATGTGTCCATGCCTGTATATTTGCGCGGTATTATTTAACTTTTTGTAATTATTGACACTTTTTTTTACTTATCACTCAATTAAAAGTTCGGCTGCAACCGAACATTGTATACTTTAAGATGTAAAACCAATAATATAAAGTAAAGTCAGCCGGATGTTTGAAAATTTTGGAATTAATTATAAAGGAGCCAAGTTTTCGCTCAAACTTATCTTTTCTTGGCACAAAGATACACTGTTATGAGTAAAACACGCTCTCTTTTTTCCATTGGAATAACTTACATATTGGCCGATAATGCGGTACAAGGTCCCACGAAGTTCGAAAATATTTTATATTAGGTATATGGAGGCTAAGGGAAGTATTGGTCCGATTCAACCGATTTTTGATATGTATACCATTATAAGAGAAGGATTGTTCCTTAATTTGAGTTATGTACATACATTACACATTGACTGACATTTCCATCAAAAGTCAACTATAGGTATCGGGGTCTAAATATTCGGTACCTAGGGGCTTGAACAGTCTTCAATGGCTTTCATTAATTTTTTGTCATAAGATACTACACACTAAAGGCATTATTCGTGCAAACTTTTATCTCATTATATTAATTGCTTCTTGATTTGTGAACTGGAAACTGGATGAATCAAGTGGAATTTTAAATTGAGCTATATGGGAAGTAGGCGGGGTAATTGTCCGATTTCATTCATTTTCATAATGGGAAATAAGAATGCTATTTGCTAAGTTTTGTCGAAATCGGTGGGTCGGGTCTCGAGATATGGGATTTCACGAAAAAGTGTGCGGTCGTGCAATTTTCACACCGGCTCCTGTAAAGCTCTCTCATACCATCTCGGTGGTAAAATTTAATGTCTCTGGCGTATTTAGTTATTGATTAATCGCGCTTTTAGTAGTTTTTAACAGTACCGTTATATGGAGAGTGAACGGGGTTACCTTCTCATTTCATCCATTTTCACATTGCCGGTAGAAGTTCTCATAAGATTTGTACTCAGCAAATTTGGTTGTTGTAGCTTAAGCAGCTTAGGAGATACATATGTATGTACATTAAACTCATTAGAGGGCGAGGCCACGGCCACTTTTTCGCAATTTTTTTCCCAAGAGTGGCCCTTGCTACTGCGATGCCCTGTGCCAAATTAAAGTTTTGTATCTTAATTTAGTTCTTAGCTGTGGCACTTTACAGGCCGGTTAATGGCCGATTTGTGAGTGTGACAGTGGCCCGATTACGCGCATCTACGAACTCGAATTTTTTTTTGTACGAAAGAACGCGTACCAAATTTCATCATGACATCTCAATTTTTACTCTTGTACAGATGGACAGACAGACAGTTTTAGGTGATACATACACCCGTTAGGTGAAAGAAATTGTAATACTCTGTAGTAACTGGTTGCAAGAGTATAAAAATAGCAAAAGTGAAATTTATCAATCCCATTCAGTATGAACCGGCTTTAAGGAGGTATTCTACTCAAGAATTTGAAAAAAAAAAATTTTCATATATTTGAAGTCTTGACACTTAAGAACATATCCTCCAAAGGATTTTTAAAAATTAAAATTATTTTAGGAGCTACAGTTATTTTAGTAACGCAGTTTTTCTCGAAACTACTTTTTTCCACACGGTACAGGCATTATCTTAAGTTCCATATAACCGATTTACTTGAAATTTTGTGTGAACCTTCTTTATATAATCCTTAATCGTTCCTACCAGCATCGTGTCAAAACTTTTGTTTTTAATATTTCAAAAAAAGTTTTTTTTCGTTTTCCCTGATTTAGTGACTATAACAGCTTCCTTACTGATTAAGAATTTCTTTTCAATTTTTTTTCAGACCACCAGGAGAGTAAGCCAGTCTCTCCCCCCCTTCTAATTATTTTAATTTTTAATATTTTTTTGTAAAATTTTTTTTTTGTATTCTTAAAATATCAATAACACCGTAAAAAAATGTATAGTAAAAATATTTTTTGGTTTTTTTCTTTTAAATAAAATTCAAAATACTGCCCAAAATTTGATTTCTAGACTAGAAAACCCCCTTAATATAAAGCTGTGTGCGACCATACTTATTTTTCAATACTTTCGGGAAGTATTACAAGTAAGTAGAACTATTAATGTTGTCGATAATTGGACAAATTTCCTCTCTTATTTGTGAAATGAATCTATAAATTGAATTTATTGAGAAGTTTATTTATGGCATAAACATGCTCTCATGTTGGATCGCTTTTAAAAAAAAAACTATGTTGTTCGAAATTTACATTGCACTCTGATGCTGATCTCTCACTCTCACTCTGACTGATACTTGATGTCAAACCCTAAACCTATAAAAAACTAAACACTATAGTATTAGTAGTTAGCAATTAACATACAAGGTCTGTCGCAAAAGAAACAGAACTTTTTAAATATAACTGTTTCTGGTGGCGCCACCTATTGGTGGGTATATGAAATAAAAAGTTTGATCACTTGTTGACATTTCTTAAAAATTTTAAGGCAATTGTATATCTACAATCGATGTTATCGATCAAAGAGTGACAGCAGCTTTTGGTCATCGGTTGTAAAATGCATTTTGAACAAAGAGCAAATATTAAATTTTGTTTTAAATTTGGGAAAACGTTTACTGAAACATTTCAAATGATGAAAAAAGTTTATGGTTATCAGTGCTTATCCCGTACTAATGTGCATGAGTGGTTTAAGCGATTCCAAGAAGGTCGTGAAGACCTCTGTGACGATCAGTAGTCAAAAACAAAGACAATGCTGATTTGTTTTTACGATTCCGAAGGTATTGTACACCGAGAGTTCGTCCCACCTGGCCGAACGATTAATGATGTGTTTTAACTTGGTGTTATGAAGCGTCTTTTGACACGCATTCGTCGTGCTCGACCACAATACCGTGAGGCAGGGTCCTGGCGCCTGTTGCACGATAATGCGCCGTGTCATCGATCGACGTTTGTCACTGATTTTTTGACAAAAAACTCCATATTAACCATTAATCACTCACACTACTCACCTGATCTGGCACCCTGTGATTTTTACCTATTTGGAAAACTTCATTTGCCCATGAAAGGACACTGGTTCCAGGACATTTCAGCTATCTAAAAGGCGACGACCGATGTTCTCAAGAGCATTCCGAAAAATGATCTTAAACACTTATTTGAAATGCTAATTGACCGGGCTAAACGCTGTATCGAAACACAAGTAAACTACTTTGAATAAAAAATATAACTTTTGAAAAATATTAATTTTTTTTTAAGTCCTGTTTCTTTTGCGACAGACCTTGTATGCCATTAAAAATAATTAGGCTGCCACTTGGCTAAGTTTTAAGAGTTGTTAGCTCAAATTACAAGTACCTAAGTGTGCAAAACAGAATAATCTGAAGCAATAATGCTCAAGAACAATATTTCTTTGAGATTAACATAGCAGTAGCCTTTAAACTGTTTTCATATACGATTAATATAAAAGTTTTTCCTTTCAACTTCTGGAGGTAGATTGTCAGTACTAAAATAAATATATTTTCAGCTTATAGTCCTGAAACAAAAAGAAAAGGAAGCCTGATTACATTTGTCGTAATTCTTGGTCTAACAGATCTACCTACCAGAACATTCCTGAAATTTACTCCGTTGTGTACAGCATTCTTCAAAAAACAATTTGGAATGTTTCTTAGTTCTAAATAGCACAAATTATGTGGTTTAAAAAAGTGAGCCATTCTCAGTTTCAATATATCATTTTAGTCGCAAAATTTGCATGTCAGTTTTATGGCAAATCAAAAGCTTTTTGAAATCGCTTACTTTTAAGTAATTTATCAATTCAGATTACGTTAATATTATATGGATACAAGCAAGAACTCAAATTTTGATTTCTTTTAGGGTAGGCCCAAATGTTTATAAAAACTTTTTAGTTCGTAATTTGGGGTTGTCTTAAAATCTATTTCATGATGCGTGAATAGTTCTAAATGCATCAACAATAACATTCCCTTTGAATATATTTAATGTCTGTGTTGATGTCGCCTTAGGGCACACGCAACTAATAAACACTTGTCATGAACTAACTATAATCTACGGAAGTGACAAAAAAGGGACGAATTGGTGAATATTCAAAATGGCACACAAACTTCCATCCTATTTAGTATATACTCACATATATAGTATATTTAGCCCAACAACAACAGAACACTATACAAGGTAAAGAAATTATGCTTCCGCTCTGCGCCCCGCTTCTAGCGCTCCACCGAGACTAAAATGAATATTTTATGCGAAGATGTCCCACAGCAGTTCCAAATCAGCAAAAAATGGCCTGAATAAAAGATGAGTTTGTAAAGCGTTGCAAACAGAAGCAGAGAATAGTCAAAATAAAGAAGAAATAAAATAAACGAAAATTTCACCCATCGTAACCACATACTTGTAACGAAAAACGTAAACATGTTGGGCGGACGAGCAAGCGGAAAGCGACAGCTTTTAGCAAGTTAGGAAGTGAATTAGGCAAACGGCTTAAAGATTCTGGCTTACACGGTTGGCTGAGAGGTTATAAGCTGGCAGACATTGAAGTTTAGTAAGTACATGCTCTCCGAGTTGTAAGAATGTACATACATATATACACACAACTACATCTGGCGTACGCGGAGGGTAGTTGTGAGGTGTTGGACTTAACTTGTCAAAACGCGGTTTGTGCTTTTATCTGTTGCCCTTTGTTTAGATATCGTAAATATGTGGCACGCAAAAGGCAACAAAGTTTTCCGGCAAATTGAAATTGTATTTAAAAGCGAACAAAATGGCGAATTTGTAACGGATTATCATGGCACGATGTTCACAGTTCATTTCGCCCGACCTTCGTTAGTTTCCTTTTCAACCTTGATATTATAACTTTCTATTTGACTTCGCTCCACCTTTCTTCTCATTAATTACTTTTTATGCTTTTAGGGATTATGCTCGTTCTTGATGTCGTTGAAAATAAACTTCGTGCATACTGTGGCATATTTAGTGCATAATTATAGGCGCAACTAATGTATGTACACGCAAGTTTTGTGGAAATTTCTTAAAATTAATAATCATTATACCATGCGAAGGGTGTATTAAGTTGACCGCGATGTTTATAACAACTAAAAGAAAAGGTCGGGCACCCGTATATATGTTTATGAATGAACGAGGTGACGAGCTGTGTCCATTTAGCTATGTCCGTCGCTATATCGGACTATTACAAGTATAGCGTATAGCTGTCATACAAACTGAGCGATCGAACTCAAGTTTTTGTATGGACAACTTTTTTAATTGCCAAAGATTCTTAATCAATGCATCGCTGTATCAAATATATTGTTGAGATCGGACTGCTATATCGTTTGAAATAACCAGTCAAAATCGAGAAAAATATTTTTGAATATTCTTTTATGCTATAAAGAAGGTAATGGTTATTATTGGTTTTAGCTGCTGAAGTTAAATTTTTTTCCTGTATTTCATTGAAAGAAAAACCGTATGCCTTAATTAATTTAGTAACCTTTACTTTTGTCTGGTATAAATGGAATATAGAAATCGGAAGTAACGGGGTTAAGTGCGGTTCGACTGAAAAATAAACAATTCCAGAATCTACAATTATTTTCTTTTAATACAGAAATAATGGTGAAGATTTTTCACTTCGACGACTTTTTCATCACACTCGTCTAAAAATATGAATGTATATATAGAGTCATACTATGAGTCACCTAGGAGAGGTTAAGGACTTGCATCACGGCTATACGGTTGGGATCATCTACATTGCAAGAAGGGCACTGGACTGACATTCTAATAAATCAATAATCACGTAATTATGCCAAGAAAGACAACAAGAGTAGCCACTTGAACTCTACTCTTAGCGAGCAGTACTGAAAATATATGACTGAATATACGGAAAAGATCCAAGACTGAAAAATTATTTACGGATTTTCTTCTTCTTCTTTATTGACGTGGACAACGCTTAAGCGGTTATAGTCGAGTTAACAAGAACGCGCCAGTCGTCTATTCTATTCGCAATGTGGCGCCAACTGGAGATTCCAAGCAAAGCCAGAACCTTTCTCTCGAAAACTCGTAACACGTACTCATTAGATGTTGTCATCGCCCATGACTCTGCACCATTTAGCAAGACCGGAATAATGAGTGATTTCAAGTGTTTGCTATTTCTTCCTTGACAGAGGACTTTACTTTGAAATTGCCCACTCAGTTCGAAGTAGCACCTGTTGGCAAGAGTTCAAGTACATTCTTATAAAAGATTGTACCTGCTCGATTAAATTCTGCAGCTCGAACTATTTTCTCCAGCAGCAGATTGAAGGAGTCGTACGATAAGGAGTCGCCATGTCTGAAACCTCGTTTGGTATCGAACGTCTCGGAGAGGTCCTTCCCGATCCTGACGGAGGTTTTGGTGCTACTCAACGTCAGTTTACACAGCCGTATTAGTTTTGCGGGGATACGAAGTTCAGACATCGCGGCATAAAGGCAGCTCCTTTTCGTGTTGTCGAAAGCAGCTTTGAAACGACAAAGAGGTGGTGTGTGTCGATTCTCTTTTCACGGGTATTTTTCAAGATTTGTCGCATGGTGAATATCTGGTCAGTTGTTGATTTTCCAGGTCTAAGGCTACACTGTTAAAGTCCAATCAGTTTGTTGACGGTGGGCTTTCTTTCACACAATAGAACCTTATATGCGATGTTTAGGCGATTAATCCCACGGTAGTTGCCGTAAATTATGGAGCCTTCCTTTTTGTGGATTCCTTATCAGTTCTTCGCCGCCGTGTTTGAATAGCTCGGCCGGCAATCCATCGGCCCCCTGCCGCTTTGTTGTTCTTCAGACGGGCAATTGCTTTTCGAACTTCTTCATGGTCGGGCAATCGGAACGTGGTTAAACGTTGAGGTTTGTTCGAATCGGACAATATTGACCGATTACTTAAATTTGTCTATGTGTTAAGAAATTCACTTCAATGTTTATACGTGGATTTTTAAGGTTATTCGAACTACGCCTTTACTAATGTAGCTAAATATGTTGTAAATGAGCGCTTCAAAAAGTTACTTAAGCATGAAATTGCTATCTGTGCACATTCTAAGTTCATCGCTGCTGAAAGCTAATTATTCAATTTAATACTTTGAGTGGAATTTAAATTCGAATTATTTCCGGCGATTTGATTTGCTTTTCTAATAATAAATCAAAGGCAAAAGTGTGGTAATATGTTTTTACATATGTAAGTATACACAATATAAGTATAAGTATATGTACGTGTAAATGTTCTTAAGTACTTTTTCATGCCCAACAAACAATTGTTCCAACTAACTGTACTTTAACTTTTAATTACGAGTTTTCAATGCGCCAAGAACAAAAAGTTTCAACAATTTGCGGAAATTGGATTGCTTCCACTTCTTCCGTTATACTCATTTGCCATGTGTGCACCGACATTCATGCATACACACATATATGCTGTGGAGTATGCACTTACAATTGAGCAGAAACTTACTTGCATTGTTACAACTGATATTAGTATTAATCCCACAAACAAACAAAAAGTTATTTTGCTCAAAAATATTTATGATGCTGCAGAATTCGGGATATTTATACCCTAAACAGAGTATATTAAGTTTGCCACGAAGTTTGTAACAGCCGGAAGGAATCGTCGGAGACCCCATAAAGTATATATGTATATCATTGATCAGTATATTGAGTCGATTTAGCCATGTCCGTCTGTCTGTCTGTCCGTCTGTATATATACGAACTAGTCCCTGTGTTTTTAAGATATCGTTGTGAAATTTTCTCTTCAAGAAGCTGCTCATTTGTCTGAACTACTGATGTCGGATCACTATAACATATAGCTCCCATACAAACTGAACGATCGGAATCAAGTTTTTGAATGGAAAACTTTTACATTTGACAAGATATATTCACAAAAGTTGGCACAGGTTATTTTCTAAGATAATAATGTAATCCATACAAACTGAACACATAGTTACTAAAAGAAATGCACCTGTGAAGGGTATATTAGCTTCGGTGCAGCCGAAGTTAACGTATTTTCTTGTTTTTATACTCGTTGCGTATAAAGGCCCATCCACATACAACTTCTCTCGCTTTGCGTGACAGTTCATCCTGAAATAAAAAAGCGCTGAAAACAAAGGGTATTCCAGAATGAATGCTTTGCTTTCAGCGTTTAAAAAAATGAACTATGTTAATAAAAACAAGAAAAAACGTTAACTTCGGTTGCACCGAAGCTAAATACCCTTCACAGGTGCATTTCTGTTAGTAACTATGTGTCCAGTTTGTATGGAAGCTATATGCTATAGTTAACCGATCTGAACAATTTCTTCGGAAATTACATTGTTGCCTTAGAAAATAATATATACCAAATTTCGTGAGTATATCTTGTCAAATGTGAAAGTTTTCCATACAAGAACTTGATTCCGATCGTTCAGTTTGTATGGCAGCTATATGCTATAGTTAACCGATCTGGACAATTTCTTCGGATATTACATTGTTGGCTTAGAAAATAATATATACGAAATTTCGTGAATATATCTTGTCAGATGTGAAAGTTGTTCATACAAGAACTTGATTCCGATCGCTCAATTTGTATGGTAGCTATATGCTATAGTTAACCGATCTGAACAATTTTCTCGGATATTACATTTTTGCCCTAAAATAATCTATACCAAATTTGGTGAAGATACATTGTCAAATGCGAAAGTTTTCCATATGAGAACTTGATTCCGATCGTTCAGTTTATATGGCAGCTATATGTTATAGTGGTCCGATATCGGCCGTTCCGACAAATGAGCAGCTTCTTGAAGAGAAAATGACGTTTGCAAAATTTCAAAAGGATATCTTAACTGAGGGACTAGTTCGTATATATACAGACAGACGGACAGACGGACATGGCTAAATCGACTCAGCTCAACATACTGATCATTTATATATATACTTTATAGGGTCTAGGACGCTTCCTTCTGGGTGATACAAACATCGTGACAAACTTAATATACCCTGTTCAGGGTATAAAGATGACTACTGTTGCTTGGAAAAGCGTAAATATATGGATTTGCCAAACACTTTTGCTTGGCTTTGGGTCGAAAACTTTTTATGTGAATGTACACATACAGAAGCGTACTTTGAACTTTGCTGTCAAACAATTGTATGGCGAAAAGCGAAGCAAGGGTGCAATGTGAATTGGCCATAATTGTTTGTTCGCCTATCGGCTGTTTGTACCATGTGTAAAATTGTCAAATATATCCCCACCGCTTTTTTACTCAATTCAAAGCTTTATAAAAAGTGTTACAGTGATCGGATTTAGTTCAAGTATGCGGCGTTTCGTTCGATAATCTGTTTCTATCTAGATGGCAACTTCATAATACCCCCTTAGAAGCCCCCCTCCTTATTTGCGAAGAACTCGGACAGCCACTTTTCACAAGCCTCTTTTGAGTTCAACTTTACACCAACAAGGGCGTTCGCCATGGACAGAAGCAGGTGGTAATCACTTGGCGCTATGTCCGGGCTAAATGGTGGATGTGATAAAACCTCCCATCCTAGTTCCGACGCTTCCGGCGAGTCATCAACGAAGTGTGTGGTCTGGCGTTGTCCTGGTGGAACACTACACCCAACTCTACCATCCTCTTCAAAGTAGTCTCCTTGGGCAGCGAGTACCCGCGAGTACCCTCCTCACGGTCGCCTGGATGTTCGTAATCGACTCAAAATGGGTTCCTTTGACCACCGATTTTGTTTTAGGAAACAAAAAAAATCACAGGGTGACATGTCGGGCGAATAAGGCGGCTGTTGCAATACAGCGAATCCTTTTAGAGGCCAATTACTGGCACGTTGTCGTGATGAAGGATCCAGTTACGAGCGATGTCTGGGTGCATCATGTTGACTCGTTTTCGCAATCTTTCGAGTACTTGGCAATAGTAGACTTGATTCACAGTTTTCCCCGGTGGAACGAATTCTTTTTGGCCGATTCCACGGCTATCAAAAAAGGCAATAAGGCCTCGACTGGTCTCCCACTCCGCGCCTCGTCTTCCACGCTTTCACGCCCCTCCTTAAACTCTTTGTGCCATCGAAACACCTGGGCACGACTAAAAGCACTATCACCATACACTCTTACAATTTTAGCGTATCAAAATCAGATAGTAACCACGCCCACTAACTATAACTCAGTGCATAAATGCGCCACAACCATTAAATGTGAAAACCTAGATGTTAGAGACGAGCTTTATAAAGGCAGGTGTAGAAATTGGACAGTAGACGTAGCGCTGCCGACCTCTATGTAAAGTCAAATTCAGTTTGTGAGGTTAATCATATTATATGGTACACTGTGAAAGTGGGTGAAATCGGATGGCAACCACGTATACTCCCATAGTAGTTTCCTGAGGTATTTAATCTTACGCCCAAAAGTTGTCGTAATCGGACGAAAACTATTGTCTAAAATGGATAAAATCAAATTATATGTTCTCTAGTTCCCCATATACCTAGACGGTTGGATTTATACCGTATCTGTCGATCAATACGAAAAATAAATACAAATAAGGTAAGATTATGATTCTGCTGAACGAGCACAATGCATTTCAGTATTCAAATCAAAATTAATATAATATATACATATGTATAAGTATAATTTAAATGTTTATGAAAATGGAATAAAATGGTTACTGTTTCTTATGGGGAGCAAAAAGCACCAAACGTAGGTGTGTTGAAATAAACATAGCTATTTATAAGAATCTTTGGATTTTTGTTTTAAAAAAGTGCAAAATTTATAAGTTTAGACCATATTGACCAAGTCTATGATTGTGTGTATAGAACCATCGATACAATTACTAGGAGTCGAACAGTTATAATACCCTTCACGAACTATTTAAATACTAAGTCTGAAAACGTAACTAGCCAACGGTTTATATTCAACAGAAAACGTTTTGATCATTTTGTCCAGTCTCGTCGTTTTATAAAACAAACTTAAATTAAGGTTACTTAATAAAGAAAAAAATATTTTTTATTAAGAGCTCTATTTTGATTTTGATCGGTCAATTTTTTCGGCATCATATGCTACTGGTTCGATCTGAACTATTTGTTCGGAGAGCGCTTCTATGTTAATTAAAAAATCAATAACCGATATGTAAAGTGAAAATTTAATGTATATCCTTCTGCATCAATACAGCACGGTTCAAAAGCATGTGGAACGAGCGTTTTAGCTCGTTGGCCGGTATGGCCGCCAGTATGCCGGTGCCAGCCTTTTGAATGGTCTCTACGTCTGCATAACGCTTTCCTTTCATGGGGAAATGCATTTTTAGTAGTTAACAAGCAGCTTCTTGTTGAGAAAAACATTTGTGCGAGATTTCACACCGATATCTCAAACACTGAGGGTCTAGTTTTATAAACTCAACTCACTACACTGATCATGTATACACCCTGTCCAGAAACAAACGGGAATTCTTCATTTAAATCTCAAGCTGGAAGGTAATTTTTTTTCCTAGGTTGGTGCAACTGTCCTTAATTATGATGCCAAAAATCTGTCAATCAGTGTGTATACAGCAGATGTTTACATATATCAGTCGACCTCAGTAGTGTTTGTCGAAGTTTTCAAGGACGGAAAATATTGATCTACGTATTTGTAAAATTTTGTGTTGCGAACGAATTTTCATGTGCCGATGATTGAAGGCTTTTGGTGAATCCACTTTATCATAAACGTGCACTTACGAGTGGTACAGAGCATTTAAGAAGGGTCGGGAGACCGTCGAAAAATTAAAAAATTTAAGAAAATTGTCCATAAATTAGAGATGTTACACGAGAGCGTACGTACGAGCATGCATGAAAAAGTAGGCTTGCAAGACTTGTTCCGATAGAGCTGAATTTCCTTCAAAAAAGGTATCGAGAGCAGGTAGTTGCAGACATGCTGGATCTAGCCAAATCGAATCCTACCTTCATGGAACGCATAATTATTGGTGACGAACATGGGTCTACGAATAAGACACACTTACGAACCACCAATCATCCGAATGGCGGCCCAAAGGTGCGCCAAAGCCGAAAAAACGCGTCAAAGCCGATTGAAAGTGAGGGTAGTGCCCATTGTTTTTTCGATATTCTTGGTGTCGTCCACTATGAATACGTTCTAACTGGTCAAACCGTCAACAAAGGTGTTATGAGGCGCTTACGAGACGCTATCCTTCGTAAACGTCCGATTTTATGGACATCATCGTGACATCATCGTGAATGAATTTTTGGCCAAACATTCAGACAAATATGATTGTGACTATTTCTTCGGGAAACACGCTTCGACTCAATTGAAGACATCAAAACAAATTAGACGCGAGAGTTGAAAGCCATCCTGAAAAGTGTCTATAAAAACTGTTTCGACGATTGAAAAATTTTCGTTTTATTTAAAAATTCCCGATACTTTCTTGACAAGGTGTTTACCTACCATTGTTGCAAATTTCGCGGCAAACTTAATATACTTTTTTCAGGTCATAAAAACCCACCCACCGACCCAAAATACGCATTGTATCTTGTTGTTGTTATGGAATTGAAAACAACTCCATAGGTGCCGCAATCACTAGTCATTAATCCTTTTCAAAATATCTGGAATTTTTTGGAAAACCGTATTCGAAAAACTGGGTCATCGACTTTGTGGGTCAAAATATTCGGAAATAATACTAGAAATAAAAAGCATGGGAGCATGTGTCGACGTCTAGGGACAATAATTGCAACAAAATATAGGCAAAAACCGCTAAAACTTTTGCAATTACTTTTAAATTATATAAATAATCAGTTTGGTGTATGTAAACTTTTTGATATGAATTAGGAGCATTTTAAGCTTTAGTATTACTTTTTTTATTTGTGAAAAAAAAATATATATATGTTTTGATATGCTATATTTAATGTTAAATATATGTACATATCTTGAAAAGGATAGAAAAAACCACAAAATTTATTAAGGGAGTATTCTACTCTAGAAACCAAATTTTGGGCAGTTTTTTGAATTTGTTTAAAAAAAACTAAAAATATTTTTACCTTCCATTTTTTATGGTGTTTTTATTGATATCTTAAGAATACAGAAAAAAATATTAAAAATTAAAATAATTAGAGAGGTGCGAAGAGACAGGTGTAAAAAAAAAATGGCGCATCCTGGAGACATTGATCCTGACTCTTCTGGTGGTCTGAAAAAAAATCGAAAGAAATTCTTAATCAGTAAGGATGCTGTTATAGTTCCGGAACACGAAAAATTTTTTTTTTGAAAAATGGCGGCTGTGCACCGTGTGGAAAAAAGTAATTTCGAGAAAAACGCGGTTGAAGTTTAGGAGACAATTCTAGCGAACACGGACGCCACCTCACAAAATCGGCTGTATCTCCGAAAATAAGTCGAATTTTGAAAAATCCTTCCAAGGTCATATTTTTGGTCTAAACTTTAAATAAATGAAACAAAAATCGAATTTTTTAAAATTCTAGAGTAGACCCCCTTAATTTTAAAACAAATAAATATGTCGTAATTTATTGGACCCCACTGTAAGTGCCTAAACAACTAACTGTAACTGTACGAGTTCCATTCCATTAAACAGGGCTTTTCTGAATGCAACGCTGTTTTTGTCATAATTATTTTCATAAATTTAATTTATATAGATAAGAGTGGGATGTATGTATGTGCTCGAAGAATTTTTGGTTCATTGACTCTCGCATTCGTCATAATTAATTACCAATTCAGTAATATTTTCGTTATCATCTCTCTTATTATTCTGATGCAATGATTACCACATTAATCTAATATACGCGAACTCTGGCTGCCTAAATTACATTAAGTTTTACTTTTTAAATTTTCAATTATAATTAATGGCTTCGCTTTTTCCGCTACCTCTTTCTCTAATTACTTTCGCACCATACTAATTTTTATTGAATAAAAAAGCCTATGTTTGCTTTACCCCAGATGGGACTCGAACCCACAATCCTCGGCTTAGGAGGCCGATGCCTTATCCATTGGGCCACTGGGGCTCTTAATAAGCATTCTAGCCGAAAATTCTTTCATTACGCGGAACATGCACAAGAACCAAAAATGATCACTAATTATAAAATTAAATACAAGCAACAGCAACAAAAACACAAAGTAGACAAATAACGAATAGATCATCACGAACATTCGTGTGTACTGACGTGTTTCAAAATTATTATTAGCATCTGAAAAGAAGCACAACACCTCAATAGATTTTGAAATGTAAACAAATGGTCAAAACTGTTTTCGAAAACCAAAAAAAAAAAAACAATAAATAAAAGTAGCATGTCAAAATCTACTATAGCGGTGTGCTATGTTAAATCCAGTGTTTTCGAACAATTCGAAAACGTCAAAGCGTCCAAAATATACGAATTTTCAACTGCCAAGAGGCCAAGCAGAAAAATTCTAAACTTGGATTAAGCCGATGAATTGAATTTATTTCAAATTTTTAGTATTTTTAAGTTCAAAATAAATGATAATTTTATTTATTTTTTTATATTATGTATATACATACATCACCTATATTAATGTTTGTATGTACACACGTAGTATATGTATTTTAGTTAAAGTACATTTCATCGTACATAGCAGTTTAACAGTACATCTCTGTGCGTTCGTTATCGAAGCTTGTGAGTAGTGAGTGGTTAGTTCCAGCGTTTCATTTCTAACATTGCTCTCCGCGGCTCAACTTTGCGATACACCATTTCAATTATAATAAATATTTCGTATATTCAATGTACCTTAACGAGTGGATTTCAGTTAGTGTCAATTCATACGCTTTTAATGCAATGTGATATATGTATGTATGTATGTTTGCTAATAATTCGTTTTGGCGCCACTTGGCGGTGTTTCTTTTTGCCAGTATGTATGTGTGTATACCAGGAATAAACATCTAATGTGACTCAAACTGGGCCGTAAATAACGGGTGATTTTTTTGAGGTTAGGATTTTCATGCAGTAGTATTTGACAGATCACGTGGGATGTCAGACATGGTGTCAAAGAGAAAGATGCTCAGTATGCTTTGACATTTCATCATGAATAGACTTACTAACGAGCAACGCTTGCAAATCATTGAATTTTATTACCAAAATCAGTGTTCGGTTCGAAATGTGTTTCGCGTCCGTGTCCGATGAGCGATGAGGCTCATTTCTGGTTGAATGGCTACGTAAATAAGCAAAATTGCCGCATTTGGGGTGAAGAGCAACCAGAAGCCGTTCAAGAACTGCCCATGCATCCCGAAAAATGCACTGTTTGGTGTGGTTTGTACGCTGGTGGAATCATTGGACCGTATTTTTTCAAAGATGCTGTTGGACGCAACGTTACGGTGAATGGCGATCGCTATCGTTCGATGCTAACAAACTTTTTGTTGCCAAAAATGGAAGAACTGAACTTGGTTGACATGTGGTTTCAACAAGATGGCGCTACATGCCACACAGCTCGCGATTCTATGGCCATTTTGAGGGAAAACTTCGGACAACAATTCATCTCAAGAAATGGACCCGTAAGTTGGCCACCAAGATCATGCGATTTAACGCCTTTAGACTATTTTTTGTGGGGCTACGTCAAGTCTAAAGTCTACAGAAATAAGCCAGCAACTATTCCAGCTTTGGAAGACAACATTTCCGAAGAAATTCGGGCTATTCCGGCCGAAATGCTCGAAAAAGTTGCCCAAAATTGGACTTTCCGAATGGACCACCTAAGACGCAGCCGCGGTCAACATTTAAATGAAATTATCTTCAAAAAGTAAATGTCATGAACCAATCTAACGTTTCAAATAAAGAACCGATGAGATTTTGCAAATTTTATGCGTTTTTTTTTTTTAAAAAGTTATCAAGCTCTTAAAAAATCACCCGTTATAATTTTTATCAACGCAAACGAAACGAGCAAACCTATTAAGTCATCGAAACCCCAATACATTGAACGAATCAGGGCGGAAACTAACGCGTGTATACACAGGCAACAAATAGTGTATTTGCCTAAGAAATGTATGAATGATCGCACGGGGCCTAGAGTTTCGGTTAGATTTGCTTATTAGGGCCTTAAGAAATTCATCAAAACTTTAACAGTAATCCCTGGTGTCGCTTTATGTAATACATATATATTATTAGGTTGTCAAAAAAGTCTTGCGGTATTTTCGCTAGTTGGCGCTGAAAGCGCGTAGTTCTAGTTTTATTCGTCGCATCGGGTCATACTACACCTTTTTAGAAAGTTCATTTCTTGCGCTAATACGTGTTTGATTGATTGTCGTTTCTTTTAAGTCGTTCGTGAGTTATAGCGTCTCAAACATGGAGCAAAATAAAGAGAAAATACGGCATATTTTACAGTACTACTACGATAAAGGCAAAAATTCATCTCAAGCTGCTAATAAAATTTGTGCAGTTTATGGACCCGATACAGTTTCCATTTCCACCGCACAATGATGGTTTCAACGTTTTCGTTATGGTGTAGATGTGGTCGAAGATGCGCCACGCTCCGGAAGGCCTGTCGTCGAAAATTGCGATAAAATCGCCGAATTGGTCGAAATAAACCTGCATAGTAGTCATCAAACCGTTATAAACCATTTGAAGCTTGGAGTCACTAAAAAGCTCGATGTATGGGTGCCACACGAATTGATTCAATAAAAATACCGCAAGACTTTTTTAACATCCCATTATAAACTCAACTGTTCATCGACCTAGTAACTGAACTCCATTTGGTATCGCAAAGGATCAAAAGTGGTCTATGCGTGGCTCATTGGCCTACCAGACTAACCTAACCTAAGGAAATCTATGTTAATTTTTTTGAAGAATAAGAATTAAAAAATAAGGGTAATTATTAATTTACAACATTTTCTTGAAAAATTTCATGTATGAAATGTTGTCTGTTTATCAGAGATAATTCCAACGAAATAGTACCAAAATAGTGTCCGTGTCCGGTTATTGGGCCGTACTCATGTCCGGTTATAGGAATTGATTTCTTGTCAAAATATAATGAAAACGTCACGTTCATAATATTCGTCCAGTTATGGGAGCTAACCGTCTATGAGAACTGCTCGTAATGGGGAATTTCATTTTATGTCTATGTTTTATGTTATGTTATTGAACTTATATTATATTCAGTGGACTGCTTTGTGCTCTTATGGTGTGCTTGACTATTATACATCACTGTACAATGTCTACTCTCAAATGGCACACGCTCCCTCTTACTACAATGTACATATGTATATACATATACTCGCACATATATCCCTGCATACATTTCGTATATGCATGCTGTTAGCTACGACTGGTGCGCACGCTTTGCCGACACTGCTTATTCGCTAAACGCACGACAAGCAATACACTCGTTCGTGACCATATACAATTGAAGGCAAATCGTTGTAGCGTTCACATGTGTAAGCAGAGCAGTGGTGTAGCGTGCTATGACGTCAGCCAACTTTGCTATTGTCTGCTGTTGTGTGGTGAACGCTCTTGCTTGTTGTATCAGCAGCTGTGTTTCGTTGTTATTTATTTTTCGCCTTTCTGCTGAAATGAAGCGTACGTAAGTGATACTTCGTGTATTCGATTTTCTTGCGAGTCTTATGCTGTCGTCACAATTCTCGTGTGTGCTGTTTTATTTGCCTTGCGTTGTTGTATGTATTCTGGCTACATATTATGGCAAGCCCCAGTGGCCCAATGGATAAGGCACCGGCCTCCTAAGCCGGGGATTGTGGGTTCGAGTCCCATCTGGGGTACTAATTCAGTATTGTCTGTTTTTTTTTAATTAATTAAAATGTGTGTAACATAATTTTTTTTTTATTTATTCGGGAAATATATTATATATGTATGTATATTTATACATATTTGTATTCAGGCAAATACTTAAGTAAATGTATGTTTTAAAACAATGCGTGAAATACGACTATACACATACAATAAGTATGTTCGTTTTAAATTTTGAATGCTTTGTAAATTTTATTTACCTGGATCGGCTTGTTGGATGATATATCCACCAGTTGGTCTTCAACTCGTATGTAGCCAGCACTGATCAAACCTGTGCCAATTGAGAAATTAAAAACAGTGAAAGTATTAACGTATTAACAAATTACGTTGGAAATAATTTTTCATACTTTTGGTAAATAAGTGAATACATTTATATATGTATATATACCATACACTGATATGTCCACCTGTTCAGAAGAAATGCAATAATTTTAACCAATAGTTTCGATTAGCTTTTGTCAACATTTTGGTCAAGTAATTTTAATAGCGTACGTTGCTAGCACTCTGTGTAACCATGTGAGAGCTTCGAAATGTCAAACTATTATCTTTTGTCAAGAGTTCCATGAAGCAATAGTCAATTGTTAACAAAAACTTCATTTAAAATATTTTTTTTTATTGTCCTGACTTATTTTTAATTTTAAAAAATTAAGTGACGATTTTGTCTAGAACTTGCTTTTCCATATAAAGATGTTTCAGCATTTTTTCAACAATTTTTTCTTATTAAAGAAATTAAATATTTTAATAGAATTTTTTATTGCTACTAACATATGTACATACATACACTATTATTATTACAAAAAAATCTGAAATTTAAAAAAAAAATATTTTAAACTCCTTACAGAATTATCTAAATTGAAAATACGTGTTTTGGTTAATACCCTAACTTAAAACTTGAGCGAAGGAAAAAACTTTCTACAAAAAAAAAAAAAAATTCAGTAAAAATTTCGCGATTTTTTTTTTTTTTTTTTTTTAAATAGCTGTAGTAAAAAAATCTTTCGTCTAGGAATTTAAGAATTAAATTTCAAAGATCTCTGTAAAATTGTATGAAGATCGATGGAGCAATTTTCGAGAAATCTTGCCAACCGACTTCAAAAACAAAGTTTCGAAAGAAACGCGTTTAAAGACGGCAGATTTAGTCCAGCTAGTCTCGAGCGCACAAGTTCTCAAGGCTGTATGTATATCTGAAACAACCACTCGGATTAACTTGAAAATTTGGGACAATATTCTAGAGGTGTTGTAAAATTTAATAAGACAATAAGAAAATTCGGGTTTTTGAAACTCGTAAACCGATGTAACACCTTAAGATAACATGAAAACATCGTACTTATTAAGTGGTATATTAGGCATAGAATAGATAGGAGTGGAAAAATATTAAAATTGGTACATACTGTGTCCAAAAAATAAGGTGACATTTGAATTTAAACTGCGCGCGTCGAAGGATTTGGGGATTTTTTTTTTTGGTTGGTAGTACTGTCAGTCACATTTATGTCAAATTTCATGTCAGAATATTCATTAGTGTTTGAGATACATGTCGTTTTGTGAGCTGCTAAAAGTGAGTTTTTCGTTTTTTGCGATTTTTGAGCAAAGAATTTGCATTAAATTTTGTTTACAGAAAGCCTTTGGTGATGAGGTTATGTCTAAAAAAAATTTTACAAGTGGTATAGTGAGTTCCAAGCCGGCCGTGAACGTGTCGAAGACGAAGAGCGTCCTGGGCGACCATCAACCTCAACCGACGAAGCTTACGTTCAACAAATCAAAGACGGTTGAAAAACCGTCGATTAACAATTAGAGACCTTGCTGATGAAGACGGCATATCGAGAGGCTCAGCCTATACCATTTTGAAGGATGTTTTGGGACTCAAGCGCGTCAAATCTCGACTGGTGCCGAAAACATTGAATTTTTCGGAAAAAAGGCGTCGCGTTGAAGTGTGTGAAAGGGTGCTTTATGACTACCAGGGTGTCATGAAATGCATTATAACTGGCGATGAGATTTGGATCTATGCTTACGATCCCGAAACAACCGATCAATCGAGCGAATATCATGCCAAAAGAGAGCCGAGTCGTTCAAAAATCATGGTCATGTTGACTGTTTTCTTCGATTATCGTGGTGTTGTGCATTATGAATTCCTTCCAACAGGTCAAACAGTCAACAAGAAATATTATTGGAACGTCGTAACGCTATCCGCCTAAAAAGGCCGGAATTGTGAAAAGACAATTCTTGGTTTTTACACCACGATAATGCACCATCCCATACTGCCCTCGTAATTCGTGATCATTTCGCCAAAAACTCAACCCATATCGTTCCGCAATCACCGTGTTCACCTGATCTGGCGCCGTGCGACTTCTGGCTGTTCGCCAAGCGCAAAAGACCGCTCCGGGGACACCGTTTTTTTACGATAGAGGAGATTCAAGCCGCAGCGAAGCCATCCTGGAAAGTGACTACAACAAGTGTTCCGAAGATTGGAAAATCCGTTGGCATAAATGCATTGCATCGGGAAGGTATTACTTTGAAGGGGATGAAATTGATTTGGAAAAATAAATAAAGAATTTTCAAAATAAATACAATGCCATATTTTTTGGGCACAGTATATGATCTGAACTGATTTTGTTTTCATTTGATTCTAATGTATGCTCGGTAAATTGAATCCAAGTCAGAAATAAATTTAGCAAGGACATACATTCGTCATTTAAACAAGAATAACGAAAATCAATAGAAAGTGTGGTTACTCGTCCTTTGTTCACCAGTTTTACCCATTTTTAGCACCATTTTTCTATTGGCCTGTGAGAACTAGCATTCTCGCGGTGAAGAGTGATCCGTCTTCGGTGGTTGGTTTTCCTCATTTCTTAAAAGACAACTGGCAAACAAATGAATATGTACCATTCCAAATCGACTGTTCTACGTTGTTCTAGTACTATAGTTGCGATATATCCAGTTGTTCAAAAAAACAAAAACGCTAAACATTTGTTTGAAAATGCATCGTGGTCGAACAGCTTTTGTTGGATTCGACCTTTATTGAAACACCTACATATATAGTCGACTGCTGTTAACTTTTGGCCTCATGCGTGTAAATCCATGATTCACCATCTGTCACGTTGTCTTAGACATGTTTGGAAGCATCTCGACTAATCGACACGAGCCTTTTTTGAGCGATCAATAAATTGAAAAAAAGTTTCTGCAAACAAATATACTTGCAATATTGAATGTATGCTACTCGCACTAATGGTTAGTGTGTTCTCAATCCCGCAATAGATCACATGATGATCTTGCAATATGAGTTTGCGCACAGCATTAATAGTTTCCGGAACAAGAAATGATTTTGGGCGACATTCACGAAATTCGTCTTGGAGTGATTTACGATCTTGATTAGATTTACCATTCCATCGGCACTTGATGAAGCTTCATCGCCAACGAATTGGAAAGTTTTTTTGGTTTTTAAAATACTTTTTGAAAACAACAAGCCCTTAAATTGGCACATTAGAACCTAGACATCCACTTAGTCATCGCTAATTGCGGTTACAGAGTCACATTAATAATTACTATCTATATTTGGTAGTTATCCAAGTAAACGCTCTCTACATGGGGAAATTAGTTAACTAGCATTGCAAACCAGTTAAAATATTTGAAGTATCTGCAAATCTTATTTTAACTTGGAGTGCAGCTCGTACCACATATTCAGATTATAATATATACAAGTAGTATGTACAAACGTATCCGCGTGCAGCATTTTGACTGACTTGCGTGCTTTCATGCACAATACCCAAACACACTCCTGTATTAGTGGACAGTTTTTTGTGCAAACTTCAAAGCCATCAAGTTAGAATGCGCCCACATCAACAATTTGTTCGTGCTTGCGTGCTTTTAATGTGATATAAACTTACATATGTACATACCATACATGCAAACATTTCAAGTATTTATGTTATGTTAATTTACTTTTTATTCGCTAAAAGTTTAAACGAGAAAGTTGAATTTGATCTATGTTGTTCGAAAATATACATATATGTCCTTGTAAGTAAAACTTTTTATTTGACGAGATATCTTCACGAAACCTTGTATGGATTATGGCAACTATATTCTATAATCGTTTGATCGGAACAATTATTCGGATATTAAAGCGTCACTTTGGACAATATTCCGTGTCAAAATTTTGAATATAAACTGACAGCAATGTTGACCGAAAAATATTTGTATACGAAAAATATGGCACAAATCATCCAAGACCGAAAAAAGTGCGCCAAAGGTCGTACGGTCGATAAAGAAAATTACCTGCAAGTTATGCGTAATTTGCAATCTGCCGCATAATTTGTTGACCAATTTCTTCATTTGAACCCTTAAACCATAGCATTATCGTCAAAATTCACGTTAAATTGGATTGTTGTTGTTGTTATTGTAGCGGCAGAGTTCTGCCGAGTTGACAGTTCTTGGCCGGATAAAAATCCGGGTCCGTTCCGGTTACGTAGACCCGACTGTCGTGGGAACGGATAAAATTGAATTTGATTAGTTACATATGTATTTCGATTAACTAACTAACTGGAGGATGGGGTCATGTGTAGAAGTTCACGCAAGTGAGGAAAGTTCTCTGATCGCCATTCACTTGGGAGTGGCCAGAAACGATTCTTTTACATATGACTCAAGCAGCTCACGACTTCCGGTCTTTGACCAAGTATCCTCTGGGTAGCCTAAGAACATCCGTTTGAAGGCGAGCTAAAGTGAGAAGGCGAAACACCCCTGCATAGGGTTGTGCGCTGGGTTTGGGACCCGCCACGTAAAAAAACACCCCCAATGAAAGACAACAACAAGCCTCGGATGAGTGACCCCCCTTTTGATGACGACCATGGCAAACGAAATAAGGACTATGATTTGAGGGCATGCACCTGGAATGTCCGGTCCCTTAATTGGGAAGGTGCCGCTGCCCAGCTGGTAGATGTCCTCGTAAAGGTAAAGGCTGACATCACCGCCGTCCAAGAAATGCGATGGACGGGACAAGGACAGAGACGAGTAGGTCCTTGTGACATTTACTACAGTGGCCATATAAAGGAGCGCAAGTTTGGTGTTGGATTCGTGGTGGGAGAGAGACTCCGTCGCCGAGTACTATCATTCACTCCGGAGAATGAACGTCTAGCCACAATCCGCATCAAAGCGAGGTTCTTCAACATATCGCTGATTTGCGCCCACGCCCCGACGGAAGAGAAGGACGATGTGACCAAAGATGCCTTTTATGAGTGCTTGGAGCGCACTTATGAGAGATGCCAACGCCACGATGTCAAAATCGTGCTTGGCGACTTCAATGCCAGGGTGGGCAAAGAAGGTATCTTTGGCACTACGGTCGGTAAATTCAGCCTCCACGCGGAAACATCCCCAAATGGGCTGAGGCTGATCGACTTCGCCGGGGCCCGAAATATGGTTATCTGTAGCACTAGATTCCAGCATAAGAAGATACATCAAGCTACCTGGCTGTCTCCAGATCGAAAAACCACCAACCAGATCGATCATGTTGTGATAAACGGAAGACACGTCTCCAGTGTTTTAGATGTGCGTGCGCTCCGAGGTCCTAACATCGACTCGGACCACTATATTGTAGCAGCCAAAATACGCACCCGCCTCTGTGCAGCAAAAAACGCACGCCAACAAACACAAGGATGGTTCGACGTCGAGAAGCTGCAATCACAACAGACAGCCGAACGTTTTTCTACTCGGCTTGCACTCCTGCTCTCTGAGAGCACTCGTCAACAACTCGGTATAAGGGAACTGTGGGACGGCATTTCAAACTCCTTACGTACAGCTGCAACCGAAACCATTGGTTTTCGGAAAGTGCAGAAGAACAGCTGGTACGACGAGGAGTGCCGTGTCGCAGCGGAGAGAAAACAGGCTGCCTACCTCGCAACGTTACGATCGACCACAACACGTGCGGGATGGGATAGATACCGAGAGTTGAAGAGGGAAGCGAGACGCATTTGTAGACAGAAAAAGAAAGAGGCCGAAATGCGTGAGTACGAAGAGCTTGATAAGCTGGCCGACGGGGGTAATGCTCGAAAATTCTACGAAAAGATGCGGCGGCTTACAGAAGGTTTCAAGACCGGAGCATACTCTTGTAGAACCCCCAAAGGTGATCTAGTTACCGATGCCCAGAGCATACTTAAATTATGGAGGGAACACTTCTCCAGCCTGCTGAATGGCAGTGAACGCACAACACCAGGAGAAAGCGAACCCGATACCCCAATCGATGACGATGGAGCAGACGTTCCATTGCCCGACCATGAAGAAGTTCGAATAGCAATTGCCCGCCTGAAAAACAACAAAGCGGCAGGGGCCGATGGATTGCCGGCCGAGCTATTCAAACACGGCGGCGAAGAGCTGATAAGGTGCATGCATCAGCTTCTTTGCAAAATATGGTCGGACGAAAGTATGCCCAACGATTGGAATTTAAGTGTGCTATGCCCAATCCACAAAAAAGGAGACCCCACAATCTGCGCCAACTACCGTGGGATTAGCCTCCTCAATATCGCATATAAGGTTCTGTCGAGCGTACTGTGTGAAAGATTAAAGCCCACCGTCAACAAACTGATTGGACCTTATCAGTGTGGCTTTAGACCTGGTAAATCAACAACCGACCAGATATTCACGATGCGCCAAATCTTGGAAAAGACCCGTGAAAGGAGAATCGACACACACCACCTCTTCGTCGATTTCAAAGCTGCTTTCGACAGCACGAAAAGGAGCTGCCTTTATGCCGCGATGTCTGAATTTGGTATCCCCGCAAAACTAATACGGCTATGTAAACTGACGTTGAGCAACACAAAAAGCTCCGTCAGAATCGGGAAGGACCTCTCCGAGCCGTTCGATACCAAACGAGGTTTCAGACAAGGCGATTCCCTATCGTGCGACTTTTTCAACCTGCTTCTGGAGAAAATAGTTCGAGCTGCAGAACTTAACAGAGAGGGTACTATCTTTTATAAGAGTGTACAACTGCTGGCGTATGCCGATGATATTGATATCATCGGCCTCAACACCCGCGCCGTTAGTTCTGCTTTCTCCAGACTGCACAAGGAAGCAAAAGAAATGGGTCTGGCAGTGAACGAGGGCAAGACGAAATATCTCCTGTCATCAAACAAACAGTCGTCGCACTCGCGACTTGGCACTCACGTCACTGTTGACAGTCATAACTTTGAAGTTGTAGATAATTTCGTCTATCTTGGAACCAGCGTAAAAACCACCAACAATGTCAGCCTAGAAATCCAACGCAGGATAACTCTTGCCAACAGGTGCTACTTCGGACTAAGTAGGCAATTGAGAAGCAAAGTCCTCTCTCGACAAACAAAAACCAAACTCTATAAGTCTCTCATAATTCCCGTCCTCCTATATGGTGCAGAGGCTTGGACGATGACAACAACCGATGAGTTGACGTTGCGAGTTTTCGAGAGAAAGGTTCTGCGAAAGATTTATGGTCCTTTGCGCGTTAGCCACGGCGAATATCGCATTCGATGGAACGATGAGCTGTACGAGATATACGACGACATTGACATAGTTCAGCGAATTAAAAGACAGCGGCTACGCTGGCTAGGTCATGTTGTCCGGATGGATGAAAACACTCCAGCTCTGAAAGTATTCGACGCAGTACCCGCCGCGGGAAGCAGAGGAAGAGGAAGACCTCCACTCCGTTGGAAGGACCAAGTAGAGAAGGACCTGGCCTCGCTTGGAATATCCAATTGGCGCCACGTAGCGAAGAGAAGAAACGACTGGCGCGCTGTTGTTGACTCGGCTATAATCGCGTAAGCGGTGTCTACGCCAGTAAAGAAGAAGAAGAACTAACACGTGAAGAGGTGGTGCTACGATTAGAAGGATATATGGAATGTAACGCAGTGGTTCAGATGCGATTTGTGGAGTCAAACATGGTCTTATACTTATATTACAATAATAAAAAAAAATTGATAAATTAAAAGAAGGTTGCGGAATTGGATATATGTTGATGCTCTTGTTACTATAATATGTACTTAAAAACAAGATAAAAAGTTAACTTCGGCTGCACCGAGATAATATACCCTTCACAGGTGTGTTCAGTTTGTATGGAAGCTATATGATATAGTAATCTGTTCTGTTTTTTTCGGAGATTATACTACTATGCCCAAAAAATAAGGTGACATTGTATTTATTTTGAAAATTCTTTATTTATTATTCCAAATCAATTTCATCCCCTTCAAAGTAATGCCCTCCCGATGCAATGCACTTATGCCAACAGATTTTCCAATCTTCGAAACACTGGTTGTAGTCACTTTAGGGGATGGCCTTCAGTTCCGTCTTCGCTGCGGCTTGAATCTCCCCTATCGTATAAAAACGGTGCCCCCGGAGCGGTCTTTTGAGCTTGGTGGACAGCCAGAAGTCGCACGGCGCCAGATCAGGTGAATACGGTAATTGCGGATCGATATGTGTTGAGTTTTTGGCGAAATTATCACGAATTACGAGGGCAGTATGGGATGGTGCATTATCGTGGTGTAAAAACCAAGAATTGTCTTTCCCCAATTCGGCCTTTTTAGGCGGATAGCGTTACGCAAACGACGCATAACGTTCAAATAATATTCCTTGTTGACTGTTTGACCGGTTGGAAGGAATTCATAATGCACAACACCAAGATAATCGAAGAAAACAGTCACATGATCTTTTTGAGCGATTATGGTGCGATTTTTTTGGTCTCGGCTCGCTTGGCACGATATTCGCTCGATTGATCGATTGTTTCAGGGTCGTAAGCATAGATCCAAGTCTCATCGCCAGTTAAAATGCATATCATGACACCCTGGTAGTCGGAAAGCATCGTTTCACACACTTCAACGCGACGCCTTCTTTCCAAAAAATTCAATGTTTTCGGTACCAGTCGAGATTTGACGCGCTTGTGGCCCAAAACATCCTTCAAAATGGTATTGGCTGAGCCTTTCGACATGCAACAGCAAGGTTTCTTATTGTTAATCGACGGTTTTTCAACACAAAATCTTTGATTTGTTGAACCTGAGCTTCGTCGGTTGAGGTTGATGGTCGCCGTGGGCGCTCTTCGTCTTCGACACGTTCACGGCCGGCTTGGAACTCACTATACCACTTGCAAACATTTTTTTTTTTTAGACATAGCCTCATCACCAAAGGCTTTCTGCACCATCCTCAATGTATTCGCAGCAGAAAATTGATTCCGTAAAATTTAATGCAATTCTTTGCTCAACAAATTTCGACATCGCAAAAAACCAAAAACTCACTTTTAGCAGCTCCCAAACGACACGCATCTCAAACACTAATGAATATTTTGACATAAAATTTGACATAAATGTGACTGAGAGTACTACCAACCTAAAAAAAAGAAATAATTCTCCAAATCCTTCGACGCGCGCAGTTTAAATTCAAATGTCACCTTATTTTTATACACTGTAGTATTATTACCTTAAACAGTAATCCATGTCAAATTTCGTGCAGATACCACGTCAAATATGAAAGTTTTCCATACAAGAACTTGATTCTGATCGTTCAGTTGGTATGGCAGCTCTATGTTATGTTGATCCGATATCGGTAGTTCCAACAAATGAGCAGCTTCTTGAAGAGAAAATTTCACAACGATATCTTAAAAACTGAGGGACTAGTTCGTACATATACAGACGGACGAACAGACAGACGGACATGGCTAAATCGACTCAGCTCAACATACTGATCATTTATATATAGTACATATATATACTTTATATGGTCTCCGAAGCTTCCTTCTGAGTGTTCCAAACTTCGTGATAAACTTAATATACCCTGTTCAGGGTATAAAAATTGGTAACATCATTCAAATCACCCCACTTTGATCCTAATGAGTTTGGGAGATCTGCTGGAGTGTAAATTTCGTCAGCTAGGCTAAGTGTGACGTCTTTAAACGCGTTTTTCTCAAAACAAGAGGGACTGCCGGAAATGGCGTCGTAATGACTGCCATTTTGATATTTTTTTTTTTGGAAATTTTACAAGATGTTATTAAATATGAGTCTTTTAAATAAAAAAAAAAAATAATTAAAATATTTCTTTTTTTATATGAAAAAAAAAATTATTGAATAAAGGACGTTTTTTGCACGAGGTAACCCATGTAACTCCATAAGCTTGCAAAGATGAAATACCAGTGCCCGATGTTTTATGTTTTGTTGCATAAATGAAATACAAAAATTCAGCTGATTTCAACTTTTTTTGTTGTCCTGGATATGTGAGCAGATTTTGTTTTTTTTTCCAATGCCCAGATTATGAATTTATTCATGAAAGTATTTAATGTGCGCTTGTTTTTATGGTAAATGAACTAAATAGTACTATACTTTATTTGTCTAGTTATGATTAGGGTTCGGCGGTAGTTCGCTTGGGCTACTCAGACACAATAATGTCACGAAATGCCATGAGATCGGTACAGCCTACCCAGTTCCGGATTAGCCACGTAGCAAGAGAAGCAAATGCTACGGGCCCCGCGAATCGGGGTAAAATATCCTCGCATGCTATAAACGCGAAGCGCTTAAGCTATGCTTCGCTTCAACTTGAAAATCTAAAACCCGATTTCGTCACGTTAAATCGTAAAATAAGTAGGCAATTTACGAAGTTCTTAACTTTCATGTTCTAATATTTATTTACAAATATTATAATCGATATATTTAGACTGGTATCTATAATAGGTATATTTCTATCCTTCAAGCGTCCAGATTCTTCATTTTTTATTAATATCCTTAATTTTTATATCAAAATAAAGTTAAATTTCTCCTGAATACCGCTATTGTGATTTTTCATTAATTAAATAAATATTTTCATAAAATAAAATAAAAAGAAAATCATTATCATATATCTCTAGATTTTGTATGCTTCATGGCCGTCAAAAGAAAATAAGTATAATTATTAAATTTTTGCAATATTTTTATCATATTATAAAAAAAAAAATATTTTATATCATAAAACACAGTTATTAAAATTTTCTATCTAGTTATTTCTTTTTCGAAGCGTACGCTGACCTCTTAACAGGGCAAACATTTTTAGTTCAGTCCAGCCTTAAGAGCAAGGAGTTTCAAAGTCTCAAGTCATATTCTGCCATCTAGACCACCTGGACTACGTTTCGAATTTGAGGTGTTTATTGTCATTATTGATAACGTACTGTCTGCTTTAACTAAACATATCATAAAATTATTAGTGTTTTTGAAGTATTTCGACAGCTAAAATCTCTTACAACAGAAGAGATTTTGGAAAAATCCTCTAGTTTGGTCAGTGCTTACGAAGATGATTTGGAGAACAGCCTAGGGGGCGAACTGGTGCAGTTGAAAACAGATGTGGCTACTGTTATTGACAGCAAAAAACAGGAGCCTCTGGAACAGCAATATTATAAACTTTTATTAAAGAATTCTTTAGAATCGTGTGTCCCAAACTTAGAAATTGCCTTGCCAATTTAATTATTTCTCATGATCACTAACTGCAGTGGCGAACGTTCTTTTTCAACATTAAAAATGAAATAAGTGACACGATGGGCAAAGAACGTCTTAATCATCTCACTTTGTTAAATTTAGAGCATGACTTGCTTAAAGAAGTCGATATTGAAAGTATTATCTCTAAATTTGCCTATAATAAATCCACAAAACTTTATTTTTAACAATTTTGTTTTATTTAGTACCCTAAACTTGAGAACCTACAGCAAACCAAGGGCCCTTGACAGAATTTGCTACAGACCCCGCGCTAGTTTAATTCGGCACTGAATCTGGAAGGGTGAAATTTCGACTTCAAAGTTATTTCCTAAAGATGAACTCAGTGGTTTTATACGTGATGAAGATAGGAACGATAAAACAATTTGTCAAAGCATTGGGCTAGGAAGGATATTTGTTATACTCTTGTAACTAGTGCTTAGTTTTGTTCACCTACCGGTTGTGTGTACCAAAAACACAGCGAGATAGATATAGGATTATGTATAATATATATAAATGATCAGGATGACGAGAAAAGCTGAAATCCGGTCGACTGCCTGTCTGTCCGTCCGTGCAAGCTGTAACTTAAGTAAAAAATGAGATATCTCGATGTAATTACGAGTTCATTGATGGGCGTAATCGGACTACTGCCACGCCCACAAATCGCCATTAACCGAAACGATATAAAGTGTCATAACTAGGCACTAAACTAAGACATAACGCTGTAATTGGGCAGTAGGAAGGGGTACTTGAGGGCAAAAATTTCTGAAAATGAGGGTGTGGCTCCATCCTTTAAGAAATTTAGTAAATCACTAAGCTACAACAACCGAATTTGCTGAATACAAATCTTATAAGAACTTCTACCGACAGTGTGAAAATGGATGAAATCGGAGGATAACCCCGCTCACTTCGCATATAACAGTGCTGAAAATTGGATGATGGGCAAGAAATCACATATCTCGGAACCCGACCAGCCGATTTCGACAAAATTTAGTATGTGAAATTCTCCCTACATTCTTATATCACATTGTGAAAATGGACGAAATCGGATAAAAACAATTTTAAATTCTACTTGATTTGTTAAGTTTCCAGGTCACAAATCAAGAAGCAATTATAACGGTATAAAACTTTGCACGAATAATGTCTTTAGTGTGCCTCCTTATGGTCAAAAATTGTTCAAATTCAATAAAATCTCTTCGAACCGAATATTTTGCCCCTATACGAATAATTGGCTCTTGATCGAAACTGTCGGTTAAAGTGTGACATACAAGGTGCGTTTTAAAGTAAACAGGACTTACAAAAACAACACAGAACAAATGTTTTTTACGCAAAATCAATTTATTTTATTTAAAATAGTCTCCTTCTGCTTTAACACGATGGTTTCAGCTCGTTGGCCGGCATGGCCGCCAATTTGCCGGTGCAAGCCTTTTAAGTGGTCTCTACGTCTGCAGTCAATTAGTGCGGCACAAACCGAGCACACATCTTTCGTAAGCCCAAATGTTCAGTCAAAATGCGATAAATCGATGTTTTAGAGATGTTCAATTCCATTTCGATGAATTTCAATGATAATTTCGGCTGATTTTTGATGAAATCACGCACAGTTTCGATGGAATTTCCAGTGATCAGGGATTTTGATTGGCCCACATGTTGATCATCATTTATGTCCTCACGATCACTTTGAAACCACTCGTGCACTCTGCTACGGGATAGGCAATCATCGCAATAAACTTCTTTCATCAATTGAAAGGTTTCGGTAAAAGTTTTACCAATTTTAAAAGTAAATTTATTGTTGGCTCTTTGTTCGAAGCTAATTATCGCAACACAAACAAACTGACACTTAAAACACAATAACTTCACTTTCAATCTATGAAATGTCTGACTGGTCAATCGATAAAGATAGCAGATTCTAACGCACCAGTCGACAAATAGATGGCGCTAGATTCAAAAAGTCCTGTTTACTTTGGAACGCACCTTGTATTTTGTAAACAAAATTTAATTTTTCAAGTCCTACGCGTTTCAAATCTATAAAAGCGGATGTTTGATTTTAAGTTTTTGACAGTAATTTGTCATTTCAGCCTTTCAGAATAGTAAAACTCTTTTAAAATCTGTGAACCAAAACTTGGTAGCATAAAATATGCGATTATACTACTTTAATGATGTATCCGCATACTCCCTTGTATCGCTACTTTGTTGTTACAGTCTTTGACAAGAGAACCATAGATGACGAGCAGAGGAATAGCGAATCGAAGATAGCTAATTTGAGACAAATAAAATTTGTTTTTACAAGGATATTCTTACACTTTTCAACAACTTATTTTACACAAAACTATTTGCGAGAATGTGGAGCTAAAGAGAATTGCAAAACAGCAGTATTTGCTTTTATAATTAATTATTCTGTGCGTGTACCCGCAAGCCAATTTGTTGAAGGTCGCAAACCCTTGCGGAGCAAAATCGAAATATGATCACTATACATAAGTATATATGTTTGCTTCGCGTGCCTTTCGTTTTAAATTATTCAACATTCTCTTTGACCGAATAAACGCTCCCCGCTGCATTTGCAATGAAGTTTCATGATTATCAGTGCCATTATAAACATAATCATCATCCTCGTCAGTAATCATTATGTATTAATCATTCGCAGGCCCGACCTGCTCGCCCACTCGGAGCCGGTTGTTTCGTTTAGCACTTTGCTCTTGACCTACATACATATGTACGTTGTTGTAGTTACTACATGGACGACGTATATGCTTATTTTGTGTAAGTGTGCGTGACAAGGACGTACTCAAATTTGTTGCCGCAATGGCAAATAAATGCGCTCAAACGCCGAGCAAAGGTATTTTTAAACATCAAAACAAGAACAACAAGTCATTTGCAGCAATAACCAACAACAAAACCAGCAGTTGTTGTTGCATATCTTTCTGTGGCTGTTGGTGTTGCCTTTGCTTTCGCTGTTGCATTTTCATTGACCTTGTCACTAACTGCTGGTAGCCTTAAATCCAGTACATGGCCCGCATCAAGGCCCCGAGTGGCGCTGCTTGCGTTTGTGTGCGTGCATGCAGGTGCTATATATTCGTCTGTTATGTAAATGTGTTTACAAGTGTAGCGTAATTTGCGTAGCCTAATTAGAAGGTGTTATTTTACAGCTTTACACCCCTTTGGAAATATCAAAATTGCACCGTTGCATCAAGAATATAAATATATAATTATTTAAAATTAAATTTTTTTGCCAAAAAATTATTTCTCCTGGACAAATTTCTAAATTATATTCGAGCATAAAAGTAGTTAACTACTCAAAATGCCTTCAATATTAAAAAAAGGTAAAATATTTCTATCTGTTTTTTTTTTTGTTTTTTGATAGTAAGGCTTTTTTGAAATAAAACAGGTTTCTAGAAGACATTTTTAAGTTGTGTCAAAGTCTACCCTGAACCCGCAATGGTCCAACTATGCCAATTTTTGTAAAGACGGTTACTATAAGCCAAGGAGGAATCAAATATTTTTAAACTAAGAACTCAGCCGTCTCCACCCGGACATGTTGGCAACTTTGGAATCTACTATTTTTAAAAAAAAATCAATCTGAGTTAATTTAAATACAATATCTCATACATTGACTAAAAAATTTTGCCCAAAGATTATCAAATTCCGAAAATCATACTTGGAGTATATAGAGAGAGATCGCCGATCCCTGGCATTCACCCAGGTAGATGAGCTTCTAGCCACAATCCGCATCAAAGTGAAGTCCTTCAACATATCCCATTCCCTGATAAAACAGAAGGACGATAGGACCAAAGGCGGCTTCTATGAGAGCTATCGTCGTCATGATGCCAAAATCGTATTTGGAGACTCTAACGCCAGGATGGACAAAGAAGGTATCTTTAGAGCAACGGTCGGTAAATACAGCCTCCATGATTAAACATTCCCAAATGGTTTCTTCGACGTTCGAAATATGGTTATTTGTAGTACTAAATTTCAGCATAGGAAAATTCATCAAGCTACATCACTCTTTCCGGATCGAGAACCCACTAACCAGATTTATCATGTTGTGACATATGAAAGTTTTACGGTCCTTTGCGCATTGGCCACGGCGAATATCGCATTCGATGGAACGATGAGCTGGACGAGATGTACGACGACATTCACATAATTTAGTGAATTAAAAGACAGCGGCTACGCTGGCTAGGACATGTTGCCTGGATGGACGAAAACACTCCAGCTCTGAAAGTATTCGACGCTGTACCCGCCGGGTGAAACAGAGGAAGAGGGAAGACCTCCACTCCGTTGGAAGGACCTGGCTTCGCTTGGGATATCCAATTGGCGCCACGTAGCGAAAAGAAGAAACGATTAGCGCGCTGTTGTTGACTCGGCTATAACCGCGTAAGCGGTGCCAACGCCAATTAAGAAGAAGAAGAAGACATATGAAGGACACGCCTCCAATGTTTTATAAAAAATTGACTCGAACAACTATCTTGTTGCAGACAAGATACGCGCTTGCCTCTGCTCGCCCATCAACAAACACAAGGAAGGTTCGACGTCGAGAAGCTACAATCACGACAGACAGCCCAACGGTTTTCCGCCTAGCTTAACACCAGGAAAGGGTGAACCCGTTTCCTCATTCGATGACGTTGGAGCGGACGTTTAAGTGCCCAACCATGAAGAAGTTCGAAAGCAATTACCCGTCTGAAGAACAACAAAGCGGCGGGAGCCGATGGATTGTCGGCTGAGTTATTCAAACACAACGGCTAAGAACTGATAAGGAGCATGCATCAGCTTCTTTGTAAAATATGTTCGGACGGAAGTGGTATTTAAGTGTGCTCTGCCCAATCCATAAAAAGGGAGACCCACAATCTGCGCCAACAACCGTGGGATAACTCTCTTAAGCATCGCTAATACGGTTCTATCGAGCGTACTGCGTAAAAGACTGAAACCCACTGTCCACAAATTTATAGGATCTTATGTCTGAACTTGGTATCACCAAAAGCTCCCACAGAATCGCGAAGGCCCTCCCCGAGGCGTTCGATACCAAACCAGGTTTCAGACAATTGGACCGCAGTTGATGGAACAATGAGTTGTATGACATATACTTATGTATGAACATTTCCATAGCATAGTTCAGCGAATTAAGAGACAGGGTCTACGCTGGCTAGGTAATGTCGTCCGAATGGATGAAAAATCTCCAGCCCTGAAAGCAACTGGAAGCAGAGGAAGCGTTGGAGAGTTCAGGTGGAGAAGGATCTGGCAACACTTGGAATCTCTAATTGGCGCTAACGGCTGTAACCGTGGAAGTGGTGTCTACACCAATAAAAAAAAATATGTACAATTGTATACAATTTTATATCTACATATCGTTTAGATTTTGGGGAATATAGGAAACCGTTTTGGTGAACACAACTACTATACTTTGTACCAACATGTTGCAAGAGTATGAATAAAAATGTCCATCATCTTCAGATTCAAACTTGACAAGTGTTTCAATTGCTCTGTGAATAAATAATTTTATCACAAAAAAAAAAAATATGGATCCGTGCTTACTCTTATGCCCTCTATAATGACCCTTAAGTCAAATTATCACCAAAAATAATAATTGCTTCCCACACGACCCCATATTCTGCATAAATGTCGGAAACCGCTAGATCTATTATCAAACCATTTGTTCACCAGAATCATTGCTTTTTCATCAAAATTAATGATTATGTAATAACAGCAATTTGATTACTTATGATAGTGAATTCGATCAATACCCGTGTGCTCGTGCAATTATATTAATGCATTTAATTTAATTCGTTTTTAATAAATAAACAAAACAAAGTAGTATTTCGTTCAATCTTACCTTGCATCAACACAATGTATTGGCCAACACATTTGCTGCTACTGCTGATGATGCCACTCATGCTGCCGCCGCTGCTACTATTCCCACCGCCACCCATCAAGCCGCCAGAGGCATGACTGAGCCCGGTGCGTAGCAGTGTCTTTGTGGTCTGTGTGCGCAACTCGACGATGAGTGGCTCTTCATCTGTGGCCGGCCGAGCCAGCGGCCAAATAAACGACTAAAAAGGAAGAGATAAAATGAAAAGGTGAAATACCATAGAAAAAGAATTGTGAAAATAAATACCGTAGAGAATCGCAATAAATTCGGCATTCAAGCCTGAACAAGTCTTTTGTAGAATTGTGTACTATATTAAACGAATAGAAAATAAATTGCATATGTATAATACAATGACTTGCAATTTATTTTCGTAAAATCTGATAATAAAGACTTGCTTAGTTCAAAAGCCACATCAATGGTATACAAAAGGCACTTGTTGGTAATTTTGGGTATTGAGTTTGTTTTTGTTGAACAGCAAAAACAGAGCTTTGTTGATAATTGGTTTCATAACAATTTTTACTTCTTGACAGCACATGAAATTCAAGATTAGTTTCCTTAATGAAAAAAAATATGTCACGAAAAATATACACATCGTTCCCTTAAATGCAAAATAACGTAACATCACTTTTCACAAGTTTACAGATGAAGGAAAAAACGAGATAATTTAAACGAAATTTGAGGTTTGGTTATAAAATAAACACATATGTATATATACATATGTTGTTTTGTGTTTTAGATGATGATTTTTAAATATCAACTATTTTTTTACAGAAGTAATCATCGACGGAAAAGACTAGCCTTTTACGGATGCAAACATAAAGGACATCTACACAATACTTAACGATGACCACAAAGTGAGGTTGATTGAGATTGCTAACAGCTTAAGAGTAAAGAAATATGTGGGCGATATTCTTCAAGCATATGTGAGTATAAGAAAGTTCTATTGAAAGAGAGAGCTCACAATCAACCGATTCTTTTTATCACAAATAAATGAGCGACAGCAGAATCGCATGAAGTTTTCTAGAGATGTGCCTCCCCGTCCTGAGAAGGTCCCCAAATCCTATTGGGGTTTTTTTAAGGGGGTATTCTAGTCTAGAAGCATGAATTTCAGGTAATTTTTGAAGTGTCGTAAAAAAAAAGGGAATTAGTATTTTTACAATCCATTTTTTTATTAGTTATTTGTTAATTTTAGAAGAGTAGAGAAAAAAATTGAAAACTAAAAAACGTATAAAATTTCAAAAATTATGAGCTGACGAAGTGGGTGGTCTATAAAAATTTCCACGTGACCATACCCATGATTTCAACCCTCCTAGTTATCTGAAACCAAAAAGATTATTAATCTAGAATAATGTCGCAATGGCCGGAACCACAGAAAAGTGGAAAAAAAAAATTTCACAAAATGGCGACTGCCTAAAAAAACAGTTTTTTTTTTGGATCACTTTTCTGACTATTTCGAATTTTTAAAATCATAAAAATAAAAATTTGGGATAGTTTCAACCATAGACAATCCTATAAAGAAGACTATAAAAATTTCAAATAAATTGGTCCAGTAGAACCTGGGAAATTGTAGGTATCGTTCCGAAAAAATCAGTTTTTAGAAAAAACACGTTTAAAGTTTCGCGTTCCGGCCGAACCAGTTTGGATGCCGGGTCAGAAAAATGCCTATATCTCCCAAAATAATTTGAATTTTTAAAAATCCTCTTGCACATATATTCTTGAATAGTTAAACTTTGAAAATATAAAAAAAATCGATTTTTTAAATTTCTAGACTTTTGAAAAGTTCGATTTTTTTTTCATATATTTAAAGTTTAGACTTTCAAAAATATGATCTTGGAAGGATTTTTCAAAATTCGACTTGTTTTCGGAGATACAGCCGATTTTGTGGGGTGGCGTCCGTGTTCACAAGAATTGTCTCCTAAAATTTAAAAGCATTTTTCTCTAACTACTTTTTTCCACACGGTACACAGTCGCCATTTTTCAAAAAAAAAAAATGGTTTTCGTGTTCCCGGACTATAACAGCATCCTTACTGATTAAGAGTTTCTTTTGATTTTTTTTTTCAGACCACCAGGAGAGTCAGGATCAATGTCACCAGGATGCGCCATTTTTTTACACCTGTCTCTCCCCCTCTAATTATTTTAATTTTTAATAATTATTTTGTAAATTTTTGTTTCTGTATTCTTAAGATATCAATAAAAACCACATTAAAAAATGGTTGGTAAAAATATGTTTGGTTTTTTTTTTTTAAATTAAATTCAGAAAAACTGCCCAAAATTTGATTTCTAGACTAGAATACCCCCTTAAGATACAAATTTTTTAGTTTCCGTCTCACTATACCCATCCTTTGAATATGAAAACCAAGCCAATCTTTTTCAATGTAGCGTACACTCTGCTCAATGTTCTGCCACGTAACATACATATGTATTTACCAACATTTGTAACGTATGTGTACTGAATGGAGTCAATTTGATTTTCTTTCCAATGAAATGTACAATTTCTGTCACAAACAACAATTCAGTGTCAGCTATTGAAGCTTTATTAAATTACCTTTATTTGCTTTGATTTCAAATAATGTGAATGGAGATGGGCATGTGTGCGAGTTATTTTTGTACCTTTCCCACACATCTCACAGCCTTAACATGGAGTGGAGCATTGATGAAATCCGGAAATGAAATTCGGCCTTCATTCAACGCACATTCATACAAGAGATTCAATGGCAAGCTCTCATATTTTACGTGTTTTCAAGGTTATTACGAAAATCAAAAGCAGGACAGGTGTTCGCAGGTGGAAGCGTGCCATAAAGCTTATGATTTCTTTTTACTTTGGATTTTAAAGATGTGTCGGTGTAAATTAATTACTTTTAAACATTGTAGTTTCACAATTTGAGTTTAAATTTTACAAAGAATTGATAATTATTAATTTTTGTTGGAAGTTTGAATGGGAAATTAGTGTTCAGTATAATTTGTTGATACAAGTAAAGTCTAAAAACTGTGCAGCGCCTATTGCATATTATTCATAACCGTTGACAGATGATCCAATTTCGAACTTTGGAAATCTAGCTTACAATGAAATCTGGGAATTAACTTTTATTTCGTGATTTTAATGATAATATAGATAGAACTTACAAGTAATCGACGAAACGAAAATTTTTTATAAAAAAATAAAATTTTTGGTGACGACTGCTCGACTTTTTTTCGAAGTAGTTGTAGTTCAACAAAAAGCAAATCTTTCGCTCAAAACTAATTAAATAATATCTCGAAGACGTTTAGTACAAAATCTGATTTTATGAACAAATTTGACACAGATTCAGACTAAAACAAGCCTGACATGAGCTGGGTTGGGTTGGGCTTGAAAGGAACCCGAAGAGCAGCCACCTCCACGCGGTGGGTTCTGGGTGACCAATACAGGTTATCTGAGAGCTGCAACAATTTTCACCGTGCGCTGTGGCGCGCCGCCTTTTCGCTCGTATCTCGGGAACGGTTCCTCCTACGGCCATGATCACATATATTATTTCATCACATATATATTTAATCAAGAAGTACTAAGGCAACTTTTCTGCATTATTAGAAATCCCGAATCGAATGAAGTCCGGAATCGACCCACCCTAGTAACCACCTCCAATTAAAAGATCAAAAGAGTCGCGTAGGAAATACCCCATTTTTGATGACAATAACAGCAAACGTAATAAGGACTCTGATTTAAGGGCATACAAATGTCCGGTATTCATAAAAGTAAAAAATCCGCATCAGAGCAAAATTTTTCAACATAACACTGATTTGCGCCCACTTTCCGACGGAAGAGATGGGCGATATGACCAAAAATGCAGACAGCCTTCCCCGCACTGCTGCGTTGATCAAGATAGAATAGATATTTCATTGCTCAACTATAATGAGGTTCGAATAGCAATTACCCGGCTGAAGAACACCAAAGCTACTGGGGCCAATGGATTACGGGTCTAACTATTCAAATAAGGTGGTAATAAACTGACAGAGTGCATGCATCAGCTTCTTTGCATGCCCGACCAAACAAAGTTTTAGACAAGGAGACTCTCTATGGTGTGTTTACTTCAATTTACTTCAGGCTGTAGAGCTAAATAGAGAAGGTATGATCTTCTATAAGAGTATACAACTGCTACGTCTGGCGTACGTCGATGATATTGATATCCTTGAACTCAAGAAATGCAACAATATCAGCCTTGAAATCCAATGCAGAATAACTCTTGTCTGTATCTGTTGGCAATTGAAAAGTAAAGCGCTTTCTCGCCAAAGACCAAACTCTGTAATTATTCCCGTCCTCCTATATAGTGCGGAGGCATGGTTAGGGACATTATCTGATGAGTCGGTCTTAAGAGTGCTCAATAGAAAGGTTTTGCGGAAGATTAATGGCCTTTTGCGCATTGCGCTACAAGTACCATAGTCGATGGAACGATGAGCTGTACGAGATATAAGGCGATATTGACATAGTTCAGCGAATCGAAAGATAGTGCCTGTGCTGGCTAGGTCATGTTGTCTGGATGGAAGGGATTACTTCAGTTTTGAAGATTTTCGATTCAGTGCCCGCTGTTGGAAGAAGAGGAAGAGAAAGACCTCCACTCCGTTGCAGAGAACTGGTGCAGAGGACCTAGTAGTATCTTTTACGAACTCGTTCTTACTTTTTTGCCAAAGGACCTGATAAAATTTGTTATATTTTTTTATCAAGTTTTTTGTTTTCAACTCGTCTCGTCACCTTGATCAATTATATAGATTTAACCCTACATATCTATCTCTATTAGTTTTAGGTGATACGAAAAACCGTTAGGTGAACAAAACTATATTACTCTGCAGCAACTGCTTGCAAGAGTAAAAATATCAGATTTTATAGTTATAGTTGATATGACGGCGAGACACTCAGTTTTGTGTCGCCTTAGCTTACCATTGTAAATTTCTTTTCAGTGAGCATTCTTTAGGAGCTGGAACATTATATGACAAAATGGAATATGTCATCGAGAAGCAAGCAGAGCTTAGACAACAACACATTTTTTTTAATGCCAGCTGCATTTTGACTTTATGAACACTGAATTAACGCACGAAATTTCTTTTTATCCATTTGTTTCCAAAAAACCATTTATGCGTAAGTGTTTTGAGGCTTAGGTCTAACCACAAAACATATGTATTCAATTCTAGTGAAGTCCCTCATTGAAAAGGCTGCTGGTAATTCGGCTCATTAGCTTTAATGTCCTTCGCAAGAAAAGTATTTCAATATGCCAGATATCCATTATCAAAGAATATTCGCTATTTTCGCAGTATCCATTTCCAAGTAACTTTCCTTTGCAAAAAAAATAAAGCTAACGTGCCAAATTCGTCATAATGTTGTTTGTTTTTTCCGGCTTCGTGCAATTTTTTCGGCCTTCAATGCGGTTTTTCAGCTATTCGACATAGAGGCATCTGGTTGCTGTAGAAGAAACTAGGAATTTCAACTTGTGGTTTGTGGTTATGTGCAGGCCAAAAGGACATAAATCACAAATATTGGCAGAGGTTTATATAAGAATACAAATATTGTTACTTAACGAGATTAAGTTTTTTACTTTGGAAAGTCAAGCTGATATACCGTAAAACTGATTGCTTGACATGCGAAACGTGCCTGCACTTAAAAAAATGTGGAGAAGTGAGCACTAAATTGTATTATTTCTTGGAATGTGTACATTATGTAACCGAAACCTGTATTTAAAGAACTGTAAGTTTCTTCACGAATTATAAAAAAATTTACTTACTTGATTGACATCTATAATGTTTGAGTCTGCACTCAGCTCCGATGTAATATGAGCAACACCTGCAATAAAAATAAAAGTGTGGGTGTTAGACGAATTTATGCGATGTACATATGTATATATGCATGTATTTTTGTCAAAACTACTTTTGATTGTTATTTCACAATTAGTAAACTTTAAGTCAAAAAAATATTTTTCGAGTTGAATTATATATTTCTGGCTTTCAGCACTACAAGTATGGATATGTGTTATCTGATGTTTCCATTAGAATGCTTGACATTTTCACACTAAAAGTAGCTAAAATGATATTAACTTTAAAATATTTTTTCAGTATTTAACTGATATTTAATTATTAATAACTAGCAGCCCGTCCTGGCATCGCACGGGGTAGACAATTATTAATTTTTGAAAATTTGGATATAAAACACTTTTTTCCACAAATATTTTTATTTGTATTAAAAAAAATCCCACAGTTATATTTGTATGTAAGTCTATCTAAGTTCAATTTCTTTGATGGTTTAAGTGGCGAGCAGTTTTGAAAAATTAAAAAATAATAATAATCAAAAAAGCAAAATAACAGTAATCAATAATGAATTCAGTCGTTTTAAATATATTTTTGCCACTGCACGTGCTCAATTCTTCTAAATAGCAGCGACAGCGTCGAATTCCTTACTTTGATTCTATCGGCTCTGTTAGCCGCCAAATCGAACATCATACAGAATTCAATTTGCACCTTCTCTATACTTTACATTCTCTGGCCCGGCGCGCTTTTCAGAATGCATCGCAAACAACGGCCAAGGCGCTATGGCGGTTTTGTTAACTTTTTGATTTTTTTAATTCGTAATATCTTTTGAATGGAAAGTCCAATTTAAAAACTATTTTATAGGTAGTTAAATGGTCTTGACCATAAAATAATTTATTTGGATAAGGATTAATATAAACACATAAATAGCATGGTTTGAATTTGGTTTGCATTTTTATTAATTATTAAAATGAAAAAAGTTGTTGTAGTGACATAACTACAATAGTTGGACATATGCTACCGCGGAGTTTTTTGTAGACATTATGATGTTCTTCAATATTGTTGTACATTATTTTGTTCTATCGCTAATAGTTTCGGCAGCGCATTCGACGAAAGACATTTCAAGACTCATTTTTCTACTCCTTCGGTTACATTGGTCAAATCTACCAAGGATCCTTAATTTTTTTCAAAAGACATGTAGCCTATGTCAAATTGGAAGAATGTAGCATTCTATTGGCGAAAGAATTTTTTAAATCGGCCCAGTACTTTTTGAGCCTATTCAGTACAAACATACAAACATACGAAAATAGGTACAAATATTTCCTCTTTATAATATTACTATAGATTAATTATGGAACAACAGGGTGTCTCCTAGTTAATTTTTTATAACGCTTTATTAGCTTCATCTGCATATTGATATTCATAACTATTTTTTCCTTGATACTGAAATGCAAATAAATATGTTTGAGAGGTACTGTGACAAAACAGCCAACAGTTTGAGAAGCACTACAAAAAAATACAATCTATTTATTATTATTTGTATTCATTTGAATAACAAATTTATTCAAAAACATCCTTACAGACATCCACGCGGTGTTAAATGATTTGAAAACTTAAAAACACGTTTTTTAAGCAGTTCAAGTTAAACAGTTAAAGATAGATCTTCATATAAAAGACAGCAATTGTACAAGTATAATATTGAAAATAAAGCAAGGGGAACTGCGTTTTGTATGACCTGTCCTCACGACTTAATTTTTTGCACTAACTTAAATCCGCAAGGAGCGGCAATTATATGCCTCCTTGTGCAGTAGGCACATGTACAAAAAATGCAATGATAATAACTGCACATCAATAGGTAATGCACTTTATGTAGGTGCGAATAGATGCGCTTATACTTAATATGTAGTTGTGTATGTAAACTAATTAGGGGTATTCAGAGCAGTTTTGTTAATTCGTTAGTCGTTACTCGGTAGTTTTTTACGAGGGTTTGTTTTTGTAAATTTAACAGATTATCGCTTTACCGAGTAACGAAGTACCAGACTGGCAAGCATGATTTTCGTAAAATCACTCAGCTGTTTTGTTTGCGTTGTTGCCTCAAAAGTTAACTCAATTCATTGCGAAAAAAATACATTTGCTGCACACATTTGCTAAAAGTAATTAGGTTATGACAAATTTTTCAAAAGTAAGTATTTAATATAATTGAATCAGCTGTTTTGAAACAAAATTTACACCCACTCCTGATGTATAACATAAAGTACGTTCAGAGTTAAGTGTTTTAACGAAGTATCAACTAAGTATTACCAAATACGGTCTGGATACCCCTATTATGATTTCGCGAATAGAGCATATAGGACTGTGTCCAATTAGAACTCCTGTCACTGTGATGAGATGAACCCGGCTAAATGTTAGTTATTCAAAGAATCTTTTAAGTACCTGGGTGCTAACCGCTTAGTAAGCTTTCAGTACGGCGGCAGTATAAGTACGGCTATTTCTTATGCGGATGTAGCCTCGAATTGTTGCTAAACATGCTAAACGAAATTACTGCGTGCGTATAACTTGCAAAGGAACGGTTTTATGACTATTTCTGGTAAGTTGTAGGTCTATCCCCATTGACCTCCTCCAAATAAAGCTCTAAAAAGTAGTGGACATTTATTCTCACTTACTCTGGCCCCATAAATCGAATACTAGCGTACATTGTATTATACTAAGCAGATCGGTGAAGTAACTAACGTAAGTGTGCCCAATTACGGCCTAGTACCTAATCCCCTATTTCGTTTACAAGTTTTTTAAATAAACAAAATAAGTCAATGCTACCCATCATTCAAAGGACAGTTATTTTAAATTGTCAAAAATATATTCAACTTTACATTTGAAAATGTCAAACCATAAATCATTTTATTTCATATTAAATTCACATATGTTAGTTAGTATTATAAACTCATAAAAATGCTAAATGCAAAGTTAGAACGGAATTTGATACATTGAAATTTCACCTGTACCGATCTACGTGCTATGAAACGGAATTAGGAACATACATATATCATATTTCGTTTTACTCTGTTTAGGGGTTGAAAATTGAGTTTTAATATATATTTAAATTCTTAGCTTAAAGTAAACTCAATAAATTGTTTAAAGATCAATTTCCGTCCTATCGTTTTTTGAGGAAAAATTTTATTTTTTGCGTATGGAATTTCATAAATGAGCTCAAAATAAGTAAACACAATTCAGAGGCTTACTTTTTCTAAAGCTATGTTATTGGATTAACAAGACTTTATTTGCTTTATTTGATTCTTCATTGGTGGAGTTTAAATTAGTTACAAAACAGTTTACATCAAATATTTCGGGAACTTCCTGGTTAATATTTATAAAAACATGTAGCAGGAAAATAGGCTTCAGTTTTTAATTTTGTAACTAATTCCGTTCTATAGGCCGCAGTTGGGAACGGTGTGTTTCTAATTACGTTTCAACTCATTTTAACAGAAATTTGAGGACTGGACTCTACTGGACAAAATTAAATACAAGTATTCAAAAGGCTGCCAAGGATCTCCAGCTGTGCTAACGACAGAAGAAGAAAGTTTTATTGTCAAATGGGTTTGTTATCTGGCGGAAATAGGCTTTCCAGTAACAAAATATCAACTTGTAAACTGCGTTACTAACGTGGTTAAGGAACTAAATCGGCCGAATTCTTTTAAAAATAATATACCCGGCAGATATTATTCGCAATCCTTACCAGTTTCTCGTGCATCGGTAACATAATCTTCTATAAGAAGTTGGTTTAAAAGAGTATATCAATACTTGGAAAATAAGAATTGTCTCGATGTTTTAGAAGATTCAACACGAATCTTCAACTGTGATGAGTCCGCGTTTTTTCTTTGTCCAAAAGGTCAAACAGTTTTGACAAAACGGGGTTCAAAGCATGTATACTTCAGATCTGGCAATGATGATAAAGAATGTCTTACATTATGCATAGGAGCTTCCGCTTCCGGTAAAATGATGCCAACTTTTGCTCTCTTTCCGTACAAAAGACTTTCCAAATTTCCTTCTGATTGGGCTATTGGAAAGTCGGATTCAGGCTGGATGACTTGCGAAACATTTTATGAATGTCTTTTATCCCTTCATCCTGAAAGAAAATATACAACTCCCAATCGTACTATTTTTGGATGGGCACACGTCACATTTGTCCCTGCATCTTATTGAGTTTTGCGCTTCTTCCAAACTCGACGCACTTGCTGCTACCAATGGATGTTGCAGCATTTCATAGTTTAAAAAATGACTGGAGAAAGCAAATACAAAATTGGAGAATGCTAAATAATGGACAAAGAATAAAACGGAAAGATTTCGGACCTATTGTTCAGAAATCATACAATCTGGAATCACTTCTGATATACTACAAAACGGTTTTAAGGTTTGTGGCATATTTCCGTTTAAGGCTTACAATAAAATTTTAAAACCTGACATCAGAGACACATCCAATATAATCAGAGTACCAAACATGAATATCGCTGAAATTTCAGAGAACTATGAAGCAACAAAAAAACTCGAAACTAATTTTTACAAAGTTTTGAAAAACGTTGCCGGCTGAAAAGCTTAAAGTGTTTATTGAGTGCAGCGGATTTTGGTAGGGTGATGTTAAATACGAAAACTTATTTAACCTTTGGAGAAGTGTTAAGAATGAGCAAACAAGCAGCTGCATTGCAAGTATTTCTATTTCCGATCTTAATAGTATGAGTATTTTAGCTAACAACGACTGTTTATTGGATATCGAAAACATGAGTATGATTTCATAGATTTCAATGAAGAATTAGTTAACAAACATAATTTGAGCAGATCAACTCCATCTTGTGCCGTGAAGTCCAAGCAGCGTTTAGTAGTACATATATTGGAGAGTATACCTTGCCCAGTAGCTCAAGCCATTAACTTCGAAGATATCCCAACAACTGTCAACCATCCACCAAGACCTCAGTTGCCCCCTAGGGGGCCGAATGACAATGTAGACGTGGTTAATATTAATTCGAGAACTCCACCAAAAAGCACAGTTAATGCAATAGAAATAAAAAAATCTGAATTTCCAACGCCTTTCAAAAATGTTCTTTTCTGGCCAGAGCCCCAACCAGTGAACCCGAACAAAAAATTTGTCAAGAAAAAATTAACCCCAACTGTCGCCACTGCTTCTGAATACATTGAGTATCAGCGACGCTTGGATGAACAAAAAAAGATTAAGAAAGAAAAGATAATTTTAAAAAAGAAAGAATAGCAAGGTTCAAAGATGAAAGTAAAACGGAACATTAATAATAGTTTTAATCCAGAAGACTATGTTGTAGTAAGGTATGAAGGCGAGAAATTTCCTGGGCAGGTGTTAAAAATTACTAATGGGAATCCAGAAAAATTTCAAATCAAAACCATGACTGTGTAGTGGATCTAACTGGATTATTTTATGTTTAATTTTCGCATCAAATGCATAGCGGACAAAGAATGTAATTAAAATATTTGAAGTTATTTTATTTTATCTAACTAAGTAATTTTCTATGTGATTTATGTGAATGAAAATGTTTCGTTGTGTTCCATGTATAAACTGTGTAAGTTTTACTAACAAATTGCTAGGAATAGTTAAAATTAGAACCTTTTCTAATGTAGCACGGAATAAGGATCACTTTAGCACGGAATTAGGATTTTGACAAAATTTTAGCACGGAATTGGGGCCAATTGAGTGTTTCAGAAAAGTATTAATAACAAAACAACGGTACAAAAATTCTATCATTTGAAAAATTAATATGAAAGATAAAAGCTTTATTTACGATTTATAATACTTCATTCCGTCTAACTTTTGATTCACTGTAATATGCGTATATTCATCAATCTACTTTAATATGTAATTAGCAGCATTTACCTTAAAGGAAATTAAGTGGCTGAGTACCAACAAGATGAAATCGATCCTGATCTTAATAATTATTCACCATAGCTTTAAGAAGTTCTTATAGTTGTTTGTAATATTGAAACTTTCTTTTCATTTGCCTTTTGCGAGCTTTCTTCAATGGAAGTTCCTTCCATCATTATTATTCTATCAGCCAAGATCCCATCCCCAATGCGCCGGCAATAAAAATCGTTAAATCGTTCTTCATATCCATTACGTTTATCTTCACCAAACAGTTTATTATGTGTGGTAAATTGAGCCAATTTTCACTCTCTCACCATTTAGAATCTTCAACAGATTGCGAAATTTTATTAAAACTATCCCCATTGACGTTGCGCTGCATACAAGTTAAGAATTTCATTATACCAACAGTAGCCGCACCACACTTGTTTACATTCAATTTTACGTAATTTACGTACATACATACGTATCTTAAACTTGCCACTGCGCAGCGCCTGCATCGAAAACGAACAAAAAAGTTGCAAATATAAAAAACGGAAAAAATGTCCGCAACTGAAATACGTACAAGCAGAAAAAGCCAACGGCGCTGTTTACATAGGACATAGTTTGTACATTAGGGTAGCATTTAACCAAAGAAATAAGTTTGAATTTTGAAGTATTGTCTTAGCACCTACCATTCCCAGGTGAAATATGAAATTTCTTAAAGTTATTCGCATTAAGGAAGAGTAAAGTTCGACATCACCGTCGTCCAAGAAATGCTATGAACGGAACGTGGACTGTGATGAGTAGGTCCTTGTTGTATTTACTACAGTGGACATATAAAGGAACGCTAATTCGGTGGGAGATTTGTGGTGGGAGAGGGACTCTGTTGCCGAGAACTGGCATTCACTCCGGTGGATGAACGCCAAGCCACAATTTGCATCAAAGTAAATCGCTGATTTTCGCCCCGTGTGACTTTAGGCCTGGAGAATCAACAACGCCAAATCTTGGAAAAGACCCATGAAAAAAAGATCGACACACACCACTTCTTCGTCGATTTCAAAGCTGCTTTTAAAAGCACGAATAGAAGCTGCACTTATGCCGCTATGACCGATATTATATTAAAGCTCCGTCAGAATCGGGAAGGATTTCTCTGAGTCGTTCGATACCCAACTAGGTTTCAAACAAGGCGACTACCTATCGTGCGTCTTCTTCAATTTACTACTGAAGCAAATAATTAATAATTTCGTCCATCTTGGAATCAGTATTAACATCGACAACAATGTCAGCCTCGAAATCCACGCAAAATGACTCTTGTTACTTCGGACTGAGTAGACAATTGAGAAATAAAGTCCTCTCTAAACGAACAAAGAGCAAACTCTATAAGTCCGTCATTATTCCCGTCCTGATATATGGCGTAGACGATGACACCATCTGATGAGTGGTCGTTACGAGTTGTCGAGAAAAAGGTTCTGCGGAAGATTTATTGTCCTGTGGGCATTGGTAACGGCGAATACCGCATCCGATTGAATGATGAGTTGTATAACTCATACGACGACATTGAGATAGTTCAGCTAGGTCATGTCGTCCGTATGGATGAAAACATTCCAGCTCTGAGAGAGTTCGACGCAGTACCTGCCGGGGGAAGTAGATGAAGAGGAAGACCTCTACTCCGTTGGAACTACTTGGAATCTCCAACTTGCGCTAAACAGCGAAAAGGTGGAAGGACAAGAGTTTCTCCTCAAAAAGATTTGTCCAAATACGAATTATTTTATATTTTACACTCATTTTTCCAGAAAATTTCAGATTTTAACTTACCGCCATAATTTCCTTCGCTCCGTTTTTGAGATGATTAGAGAGGAGTACAAATTGGTACAAGATTAACATTTCCTTTTATGTTCATCCTATTGCAATAAACTGTTGAAAGAAGTAAATAACGAATGAGCAAACGTATACAATTTTACTTTGTGGAAAACGGCAGCCCCTCATGCAAAATTTTCATGGTATGCCAAAGCATATTTAAAATTCTCTCCACAGAAGCGCAGAAAAATTTCAGTTCTTGTTTTTTTTTTTTTATTTGAGGCTTGATGTAAATATATTTGCTATATGTCCACATTTAGGTTGTCATATGCATACAGTCCTGCTACGCATACTCCTTCGGTAGAGTTGATATATTCTGTGGAAGGCCTGTTGGGGCCGAGGGTCGGCAGTGATTCTTTAGTGCAGCAAACGACAGCTGCAGTTCTCCTCATTCGCAATGCCAAATGCATGAAGAGCTGCAGTGAGTTGCCAAAGGCAGCATAGAAAATGGCGCGCTTTTAACTTCTGTGTGGGACGTGCTGGTGGGTAAACGAGACTAGTTAGTTGAGAGTGGGCGTAAACCTCGCAAATTTCAACTCAACATAAGCGTCTATGTGCGAAGGGGGTTGACTGTGCAGTTTGAATGTCATTTAACAATTTCAAAGCCCGTTGTATGTCAAGTAAAGCACTGGCTTAAATTTGACAGCTCAATTAAAGTCTTCATAAATTGGTGGAGCTCTCTGTGTGCATTATATTAATTATTTGGATAGGGTATTACAAGGATTCGATGCTAGTGAAGTACAGTATACAGTATTGGACATAATTTGATGGAGGCTTTCCAATATATTGCCATTTATTTACGTTCAAATGTGTCCGCTGCGGTAGAGATTTTCTCAACACTTGTTCAAGTACTATTACTTGTAAATGCTTGAAGCTTAGTAGAGAACAAGTTTTTGAGAGAACAAGTGATAGTGGTATCGAACATGTGCTTTTCCGTTTATATTGATCGTATATATTATAAATAGGGTTTTTACGGAAAGTAATAGAGCTGAGTCGATTTAAAAAAGTTTATTGGACCAATCGTTACAATTCTTTAAAAATTTTCGAAATAGGCGCCTTAATTGAAGGCGTCACGGAGTAGTCTTGAGAGCCTAGGTGCATGCTGCTTGGATCCTTCTGTGTCGATGCAGTGCTGCCAGTGCGATTTCCAAGCATTGAAGGCGTCACGGAAGGCATTCTCTGGAATAGCCTTGAGAGCAGAGGTGAGGTGGATGCAATCAAGGAAACAAAAAACGTCTAGGGGCCACATTTGGGCTGTAGAGCGTCTGCGGAAGCGTTGGGATGCCTGTCTTGGTTAGGTAGCTGTTCTTGTCGGACTCGATTGACTCTCCATTTGAGTCTCTTCAACGTACTATAAAACTTGACCTGGACAGTTTGTCCAGTAGGAACAAATTCATGGTGGACGTTGTCTTTATTCCCAGAAAAGACAATGAGTTTTTTCACTTTAGATTTGCTAATCCATCAGCGACCTCTTCCCGGCCCTCCAAAAAGGACCTAGTGCCACCGAAACACATCACTTCCTGCTAAAGCAACATCTGGGTAAACCTATACCAAAAGTCAGATTTATCGAGTTTCACACAGAATTTAATTGCGTACCTCTGCTTCGGCTTTCACCACTCACATAAACACATCGCGCGAAAATTGTTGTCATGCTCTTCAGGTGCTCGGATACAACTGACCAGCCAGTCGTTAGGTAGGAACGTCCCCTAACGAATTCAGTCGGTGCGCGCACGCCACGAAGTATAGTCAGAAAATGAGTCTTATTACTTTCCGGACAAACCTTGTATTCGTTAGTTAACGATAAATCTCACTAAAATCTAATGAAAATGTTAAATTAGGCTAAAGAGATTTGGTACTAAAAATGGAAGTAATTCTCCTCTCGACGAACAAAGATCAAACTCTACAAGTCACTAATCAGACAGAGGCTCCGCTGGCTAGGTCATGTCGTCCAGCCCTGAGAGTGTTCGACGCAGTACCCACTGGATTAAGAAGAGGAAGACTTCCATTCCGTTGACAAAATCAGGGGGAGAAGGACCTGGCTTCACTAAGAATCTTCAATTAATTGACGACAAACATTGCAAAAGAAGAACGGCTGGCGCGATGTTGTAAACTCGGCTATAACCGCGTAAGCACTGTCTACGCCAATAAAGAAGAAGAAGAAGATTTTCTTCAATATACAATTATTGGTTCTAGGAATGAATCAACTCGGTTAACTTCATCTCTGGGACCTCGTATTTCCAGCATAACAATTTTAGAACTCATGATTGTCTTAATAATTACAAATGCAGATAAATGAGCAGTTCCATAATTAAGTTTCCATAAGCGCAACAAGTAATAATCAACATTAGTTATAAGGAAATTCGAAATGATTTTAGATTACAATTTACTGGAATATCTAACGTGAGGTTGCTCCCAATTTTAGCTGCTTTAAATGTTTGAATATGTTTTACTCCATTCATTTTTCAACGGTCGGAAGGTGGACTTCTCGGCTCGGATGAAAAAGATAAGAACAGTTTCAATTGGATTATTTATAGATAATCAGTCCGTTTGAATTCTATTACCGCTAAACTATTAAAATATTTTCTAATGTGCCACAAATTTTGTAGTCTAGTTTGGGATTCGCTTACATTTATTTGTTTTTGATAAAATTTACACCTTTAATCGATTTACATAATAAGGGTATTCAGACCAGCCTTGTTAATTCGTTAGTCGTTATTCGGCAGTTTTTTACATGTATTTTGTTTTTCTAAAATTAACAGACTATCGTTTTACCGAGTAACGAACTATCCATCTGGCAAGCTTGATAATTGTTTCGTTACTCAGTAATATCACATCAGCTGTTCTCTTGCTCCTCTGTATATCAATTTAAAGTACTTACCAGTAATAAATTTGATCTGCTCCACATAATTTTCAATTAAAAGCTGACAATTTTTGATTTTGCTGGGGCATTTTTACTCTTTAATAAAATTTAATCAGCTGTTTCGGAATAAAATTGACCATACTACAGAGGGAGAGCAAAAAGTATGTTCACAGTTAAGCCTTTTAACGAAGTATCAACTAACGAATTACCAATTTAACAGGCTTCGGTCTGAATACCCCTAATGTTGATACCTAATACTTTTCCACGTATGTATGTGTGTAAGTAGTGAAGGAATTCTTGTCACATACATATGAACGCATTCTCACATTTATGAAGCATGGAGTATGGCAAAATTATGCTGAAAGCATTTTAGATATCGCACGTCCTTTTACACAGCTTTCATTTCAAGTATTCGTGGTATTTTTGTTCGCCCAGTCTAGGCAGAGGAGCTCTCACCTACGTGGAATGACGCACGTTCAAGCATGTGAAAAAATGTTGCATATTTTCTGTAATAACAAATTATATGAGAATGTGGTGGCTTTGAAGCTATGTGGTGAAGTCAACGTGCGGTTATGCACACACATTTGCTTTGTTTACCAAAGGTGTATTAATATTATTTAAAGCGATATTGTGCGTCCGCCTAACTTGTGTAAATATTTGCTAAATGGAATTTCGGGCTCGTGTCACCGAAGTCACCATGAAACATAATGTTCGAATATGCGTGCAAAAGCTATCACATAAATTCAGTTATGACTTCGCGACACAATTAGAAATAACAGATTTGGACAGCTTTTTGGTGGTTATGGGAATGTGGATAAGATTGCTTAGTGAAACTAGGAGGTTATGTTATCCTGCGCAAATGGAAATTAATTGTAAACACAATAACTCAATCATGACAGTATTTTTATTATAGTTGCAAACTTGCGCCAAAAACGGCTAAAAGTCACAAACAATTGTGTGAAATTTCTGCAGTAACTCTGGCCTAATGCCAAGCAAACGGCAGGCATGACATGAGCCGTATCGTTGCCGGTACCGCCGCATTTTGAAATCACAGGGATCTCTCTATGTGAAATTTTGATGGATGATTTGAATTTTTTTTCATATTAAAAGCGTACTAGAAATACGATATAACTGGCCTTGGACATCTCCTGTTAAATAGATCTCTATACATCAAATAAAACACGCCTGGTGATAACATTTTATCATCTTCTCCATATTTTTTCTTTAAATCAAAGGAACCATATTTGTTTAATATTTGCATAACCCCGAAAGAGCTACTTAAAGTGTTTGTTAACATACTTTGTGACAAAATACAAAAAAAAAAAAAAATTCCCAGAAATTGTAAATGAAGGTATTCATTGCGTTTTTGGCTTTAAATTTGGTTATAATCATACTCGTTTTGAAAAAAAAAATCATTTTTATTGGTACGAGTCTAGCAAAACCGCGAAACCAATTTATTAGGTTGTCAATTATCTCTCTTTCGCTTTTTTGCTCTTTATTCAATGAAAAAGTGTTACAGTGATTGAATACAGTTCAAATATGCGCCGTTTCGTTCGATAATCTGTTTCCATCTAGACGGCAACTTCATAAGGACAAATTTAAAACAGCGCGAATTTCGGCGTTAGTGAACCCCATATTTACACGTCTATAATTGTTGAACGCAATATCTAAACTAAACATGCATAGCGTCGTTTTGTAGTTTCTGTCAAGACCTTTCAAAGATATACGAGGTTTGACAATTAAGTAATGAGACTGATTTTATTGTCGCGGTTGTAGTAAACCTGTGACATTGAAATTGACTTTCTCTTTTTCCGGCATCCCTCCTCTCTTCATTGATATACGTACCATAGCTTGTTTAGTTCGCCTGCTGCGTCAAGTTGAGTAGATGTGTGTTTGTAGAGCTCGTCAGGAAAATGCAAAAAGGAAATCATGAGTGTCATTGTAAGAGTGTATGGTGTTAGTGCTCTCAGACGTGCCCAGGTGCACAATGGTGGTCTCCGTGCGCCCCCCGCCCGAAAAAAGCATGAGCAAGTTGAAGGTGACAACGATGATTATTGCCTTTTTTGATAGCCTTGGAATCGTCCAAAAAGAATTCGTTCCACCGGGATAAACTGTGAATCTACTGTTGCCAAGTACTCGAAAGATTGCGAAAACGTGTCAACAGGGTTCGCTCAGACATCGCTCGTAACTGGATCCTTCAACACGACAACGCGCCGTGCCACACCGCCCTCAGCGTGTCCCTGTATTTGGCCTCTAAAGGGATCGCCCTGTCGCAACAGCCGCCTTATTCGCCCGACATGTCACCCTTTGACTTTTTTTGTTTCCTAAAACAAAATCGGTGGTCAAAGGAACCCATTTTGAGTAGATTACGGACATCCAGACGGCCGTGACGAGGGTACTCGCGGACATCCCAGTCGAAGCGTTCCAGAAATGTTACGAAGCATGGAAAACGCGTTGGAATCACTGTATAGCTGCACAAGGGGACTGCTTTGAAGGGGATGGCAGAGTTGTAGAATAATTTTTAAATATACGGTTTTTATGGAATCAGTCTCATTACTTAATTGTCATACCTCGTATAGTATTGCCAGATACGAGCTCTGTAGCGCTTTATACATAGCCGCGAAATTCAAAAGAGAAACAGGCGGAAGGCAGATATTTTCCAACCTAATATTTTCACCAGTTGAGGAGATCGATGGTCATCCAGAACGAGGCATGTCTTCAACGATCTCTGGACCGTTGTTGAAGGTTTAAATCAGACTTGTGTTTTTGATAAAACTGAATCACCGTAAGTTCTTTCCAACATTCTCAAAGACTACGCACACGAAATTTGATTAGAAATACAAACTTTGAGACAAGTTCTTTGTTCTAAATTTTTAACCATTGTAAAAATCGCTTAGCACTACAGAGGTGTACCGATTTGAGAAGCTGCTGTAAACAAACTGGTTGACATATCGCGCTCATATTTGTCATTGTAATTAAGGACAGTCCTACCAACTTAGCAAAATATATTTTTTTGAAATATCATTTTCCCGGGGAATTTAATTACAATTTCAACGTGATTTTGCATCACAATGTATTTCTGTAATCACGTACAATAACAGTAGTGGAATATGACTTTAAATCTCTTCAAACTTAAATCAACTATTAAAAGGCTCTTTAAACAGGTAACTATCCACTTTAAACTAGTTAAAATTTATGCATTGTTTTTGCACCTATAGTATATACATATATAAATATACTCAAATATGTGCATGTATGAAGTATAATTTTGCAGGAGCAAACTTACCTCGAAATTCGACGCGTGCGATTAAATTTGATTTGGTCTTTGGCAATTGAAATTGCACAATTTTTACCGTTAGTGACATTTTGGTGTGCCTTAAGTTATTTGCTTCGGTGAAATATAGTTTCTTTATACCTTAGAGTAAATATTCTAGTTATTTATACGTTTGGACTTAGCAAGTATGTATCGCAGGTAAATATTTAAAATATTTTATAATCCATATTTTTGTTGTTTTGGTGTTTTTGTTTGTCAATTCATCACACAAGTTTTCCATGCATTAAATTATCCCTTGTAGTTTATTGCTTTTCGTAATGTTTGCCGTTATGTTTTATATATTATATTTTGATAAAGAAGAACGAGGTTGCCGTAATTAGTGTCACGATCCACATTTCGTTTGCTATAATTCCCACGGTAGTACTGTAAATATAAATTAAAGGTTTAAGGTTAGTTAAGAATGACCAAAAACTATTAGCCTTCAGGTATTTATTTTAATAAAATATACTTAAAAAAAATGTCTTTAAATTTCCGTAGTTATGACACACGTAGGTTGTCCTTTATATTTCGGAGGTTTAGCAAACATAGTGTTGCAATCTGGCAACTCACAACTTTCTCGTCGGAAGGTTGAAACAGTCAAGTGCAATTCTTGTACTGGCTGGTGTCACTTCTCGACTTATTGTGGCTTAAGCACCACATGTGAGTGGAGTGTGTCGTATGTCGCACCGTGCTGTACGAGTCGGCCCCCGTAGCACTCAACAGTGGTGTCGCCAACCAATACCACAGTGCAACCCCTGAGGGTTCTACAACTGCAACAAATGCCATCTACACGTCACTCCCTCACTCCCATTATCACTCACGGACACCCGCGACAAACCCGCATCTTGCAATTTAACTGCAACGGACTCCAGAGCAAGATCGAGGAGATAGTTGCGCTCATGAACCGGGAACGCGTATTGATAGCTGCGGTCCAAGAAACTAAACTAAACAGCGAGTTAATGGTGGAGGCCTAGCCTTCTTAATCCACAACATCGTGCAATATTGTCTAATCGATGGAGGCATAGACCGCTGGGGTACCATCCTAGAATGTGAGGGTATAGCTATGCGTTCAGGCGATGTCGAGCTCGATATATTTAATTTATGTATCATTCCCCAATTACATGTTGCCATACAAAATATCACCCGAATATAGGTGGGCTACTTCGTGGTGAAAACCGTTTGGTACTAGGCGACTTTAACGCGCTTCACGATCATTGGTATTCCTGCCTGATCGTAGGAGGATGGAGTTGGCGGAACAGATAGACGACTCAACATTCTGCACAAACTGCCCACCAGAATTATGGACATCTGGAATAGCTCACCCGATATTACCATTGTTAGCAGTGGTCTGATAAATAGCATAATCTGGCGACCTCCCGCATTAGATCACATGCCCATAATTATCTCGATTGAGAAACCACCTTCACCGCTCCACTCATTCTTACGAACTTAACCGCTTGCGAACGTTAATTCTGCAAGATGATCGCAGCAGTTACCGATCGCTTCACATCTTACGCAATGCGGGTCAAGGTGATACCCGAATAAGGGATCTCAATTTAGAGATTTTGACAAAACAAGCGGTCGAAGTGGATGGAGCATTTGAAGTTCTGCAACCTCTCAGTCAGTCACACAACGCTAATGCAGAGCATTGAAAACACTACGCTTTCTCCAGAACTGAAGAGGTGGACCATGAACTACTGGTCGTCAATCATTCGTACTGTTTCGAGGAAAAAATTCAAAACTGAAAAGAATTTAAAAAGGGATTCCGCAGAGTGGTGTCCTCTCCGCGCTATTGTTTAAGTTTTGTGTTTTGTTCTCGACTACTACAATCACTAGAGGGTGTTTCCATTAACCACTTATGCTGATGACTGCACGATATTGACGTCAGGCAATGGAATCGATGGCATGTGTTCGAAGGTAAACAACTACCTCACCGACCTTTCTCGTTTCCTCACTGCACGGAACTTAGCACTTTCATCCACCAAAACTCCTGCGACCATATTTACAAACTGGAGAAAGAAGTGAAAACTTTACCTTAATATTATAGTTGATGGCGTCAAGATTCCGACTGTCAATAATCTCAAGATTGTTGGTGTAACTTTTGATAGTCTATGCCCCTTCACTTCTCATGTGACCGTGATAGTCGTCAAAGTACAGAGCGGCAAGAAAATCCGGCCAGCCTGTTGCTGCACCAATATTATCGCCTGGATGCAGTGGAACGAAAACTTGAGACTTGTTAGAATACTGCACTCGGGACTGCGACGGGATGCCTCTTGATGTCTCCTTTTGAACCCTACATAGTGAAGCCCGTATGCTCCTGCTGGGATAGTTTCGCAAAAATCACCCCTGCAGTCACCTGCTTGGAGTGGAATCGCCCCCTAGGAACAGCAGAGACCATTCATCAATTACATCGACGACATTAGACAGTACACCGACCAGACTTCAGACGCAACAAACCTCACACATCCACTGACCTCCATTGACAGTAGAGCCTTTAATATCTTTACCGACTCCTTTCTAGTGAATGGCGTACTCGGAGTCAAAGCACCACCCATCGCAGACGAAGAGCTCGAGTTGCCGCGTGAAACGAAAGTAACCCTTGCTCCTACTTACTTTTACTCCTTTAGAATAGACCCCGACATATCCAGTATATGTCCTGCGGGCAATGAGTCTCCGCATGACACTGGCCACCTCTTTGTATGCCCCACCAATCCCACTCATCTAACACTCCTCTCCCTTTGGTATGACCCCGTCGAAACAGCACATTTCTTGGGCCTTCCGTTAGATGACGTCGACGACAACTTGGCTAATCCTTACAATACTAAAGAGGACTAGGTACCCGCTAGAACAACATCAACAATATCTATGGTTACACCGGTGTATAATAAAATTTGCTCTTAATGGCTTTGTCAGCATAGAGGGAATGCGTCTCCTAATATAATGTTCTATTATTCTTCAAGGGTGATACTACATTTGTCACGTTAATGTTGGACAGAAAAACTTTGATATTTACTTTAAGTTGTTAACACACTTTTGCTATGCTTTTGCAGCATTCCCAAGGTAGCAAACAGAAAGTGGATAAGAGTCACACAAAGAAAGCGCAGAGTTAGACATACATCGATGTCAGGGGTTGATAACTCACTTTTCGTTTTTACATTTCGACACACCGGCAGCTGACTCAATTACTGACACTACACTGCACTGTAGACGTGTTTAAGTTTTTGAGTAACGAACCGTATTTCTCCATATGTGTATAGATACATATGTAGAGCAAATTGGCAGTAATACATTTACTTTGAGAGATGTGTGCAAACATGTAGCATTGAGACCAAAGGCAGCTACAGATGCAGGCAGGCAGGAAGGTGAGTGTAGATACGATTCCGAGCCGATGTTTGATGAAAAAACTCCACACAAGGACGATGAAGATGACGCCAATATTTTAAGGACAAGGTTAGTCAATATTGTAGGTCATTTGTGCAGACTCAGTCGCCAACCAATCAGGGATTATAGAGAGTTGCTTAGAGAGGCAAACTTTTATACACTTACTTATTTTACTTTAATTCGTATGGCTGTTTGATTTTCTATTACAAATGTTATTATTTATTTTTATAGTAGTTTTTATAGAATTGTAATCTATGTTTATGCTAGTTCTTTAAATTAGGGCTATCTTCTATATTTTGTAAAAACGGCTGATACTCTAAGCAGACACTAAAATTCATATGGATTAAAGAATACTGCAAGAAACTTTACAGTGCCTTACATTCTAACTTACGCATTACATCGAAATACTCAGCGACTGTTTATAGTAGACTATTTTCGAAACTATTTTCAAGACTTATTCCTAAACGATAGCCTTCGTATTTTGTAATCTTAATCCCGGCTTAATAACACATGTTCTGTATAAGTACCTTTTTCAATATGGTCAACATAATCGGCATACTGAACGTACTATTCTCAAGATCATCACCTATCTTGAGACCTAGCATTCATTATTGGATAATATTCAACCGAACTGACCACGTATGGGACGACTTGACGCATTTTACGTCGAGCTTCCCAGGTGACATCGCTTTGCTCTATGGACTCTTGAAAAGTTCCAAGAAGATCCGACCACTACGAGCCAAATTTTGTTCGTAACCTGAAGAGATTCAAGAGCTGCCATTTCATCCAGAGAAAACAACGGTTTGGTGTGGTTTGCAGAAGTCCACACACTAAACCAAATTTTCGCCGCCGGCCCATAAACCGCATCAAAACGAATTTTTTAGCAGTAGTGACTCATGGAGTACATACGAATGAACTCTCACAGGAATAAATATTGATATCCCAATCCGTTTTTGTTCTGTTTAAAAAACTTTTGTAGTGCTCTTATTGAAAAACCCGCTCTTAAAGTTAAGGCCACCGACTCCGAATTTCGATAGTAAATTTTAATAATTTCGACTCGTTGTTGGATCGTACATCTTTCCATGATAAAGTGGCAAACTTTACTGAAGAAAAATGTTAAAAGAGCGGGAAAATATATGGCGTTGTTTGCTGTCCCTAGCGGTTTTACTTTTGTAGTGCTCTATTGAATAACCTTATATTACGAGGGCTGCTATATATATTTCTGGCTAGGCAACACTAAGTGTTGCCAGGTGCAATCTGACATTTCCATTGGAAATTTTGGGCTTTTTTTAGCATAACATCACTCAGAACGTTTTGTCATTTAATCGTGAATTGTTTTATTTACGGGGAATTAAAAAATTCATCTCGCCAAAAAAATGGAATTAACTCGTGAACATTTTCGTGCGATCATTTTTCACAACTTTCGACGTGGATTATCACGACAAGAGTGCATCGATGAACTAAAATCTTTGTATGCTATGAAGCACATCCAAAAGCACTGTAAAAACTGTACAACGAATTCATCGGGGCCCGACGTTTGCTCAAAGAGAATTCCGTGAAGGTCGTCCAAAAACAGCCGTTGTGCAGAAAACATCGATGCCGTACTTTAACTGATAATGCAAGACCGTCATGTAACATACTTTAGATAGAGGCATGCCTATGCATTTCTCCCACCAGCATACATTCGATATTGATGAACACCTGGCCGTAAAAAAGGTTTGTTCTCGTTGGATCTCGCACAATTTGACAATCGCTCAAAAAAGGCTCGTGTGGATTGGTGTAAAGAAATGCTGAAAAAATACGATCGCAGTGCTTCAAAAAACGTTTTTTAAGATCGTACAGGTGACGAATCATGGATCTATGCGTATGAGCCCGAAACAAAACAGCAATCGACCGTGTGGGTGTTCCAAGCAAGCCAAATCAACGAAAGTTGTTCGTGGAAGAAGCACTTCGAAGCAAATGGTTGTCTGTTTCTTCGGCAAAACTGGTCATGTGGCGACTTTTCCCGCTTAAGCAACGTAGGACGGTCAATTCTGAGTGGTACACACCATTTGTTTGCCTGAAGTCTTCGGAGAAATTCGAAAACGAACAAGAGAAGACGAATCATTGTGCACCATGACAATGCGAGCTCTCACACACGGCTCAAACCAGTGCCTTTTTAACCGGCCAAAACGTCGAATTATGGTCATCCGCCGTACAGCCCTGCTTGGACCCAATGACTTCTTTTTATTCCCACACATCAAGAAAATAATGCGTGGTCAACTATTTTTGTCCCCAGAAGATGCTGTTGAAGCATTCAAAAACCATTTGGAGGTGTCTCAATCGGAGGGGAAAAAAAGTGCTTCGAAAATTGATTTGAGCGCATGCAAAAGTGTATAAATCTTGATGGAGAATTTTTTGAAAAACAATAAAACCATTTTCGTTGATAAATATTCCTATTTTCATTATTAGGCAGAAATATATATAGCACCCCTCTAGAAATTGAATAATGGTACAAGAATACACAAAACCTCGTCTTTTTTTTTTATCCGAAAAATAAAAAATCTAATGATGTCTATCCCTAGATCGTCATATTTCGAAGTGTATCTTAGCTAGATGAGGCATCACACCAAAATGGTGGGAATAGAAATTAACACCTATGCAAATTTCTATTGCCTACTAAGTGTTTGGCTAATTTATAGTTCTTCTTTCCATGGTTTCACAAAGTACCACATATACTTGTAGCAGTCCACGTGCCATCTCTCTAGATCAGCCATCTAACTTAATTTTCTGAACCTTTTTATTTTGAATAAAATATATTAAATGTATACATGCTAACTACCTCGATCATTTTTTTTTTTTTATATAACTGCATATCCGATAAATTCACAATTATACTGGCTATTAACCACATCAGGAAGAGTTTAAAATGGGTTGTCAAAAAAATCATGCGGTATTTTTATTAATCAATTCGTGGGCACCCATACATCGAGCTTCTTAGTAACTCCAAGCTTCTTCAAATGGTTTATAACGGTTTGATGACTACTATGCCGGCCTCTTTCGACCAATTCAGCGATTTTATCGCAATTTTCGACGACAGGCCTTCCGGGGCGTGGCGCATCTTCGACCACCTCTACACCCGAACGAAAACGTTGAAACCATCGTTGTGCGGTGGAAATGGAAACTGTATCGGGTCCCTAAACTGGCAAATTTTATTGGCGGGTTGAGATGCATTTTTGCTTTTTTCGTATAGTACTGTAAAATATGCCGTATTTTCTTTTATTTTGCTCCATGTTTGCGACGCTATAACTCACGAACGACTTAAAAGAAAAGACAATCAATCAAACACGTGTTAGGCGTGAAATGAGCTTTCCAAAAGGTATAGCATGACCCAAAGCGACGAAAACTAGAACTACGCGCTTTCAGCGCCAACTAGCGAAAATGCCGCAACACTTTTTTAAAAACCTAATATAATAACTGGCGCCTTCACTTTTGTATTATCAAAATTTTTTAACTTTAGTTTGAACCATGGCAGTAATTTCCACATACATTCAAATAACATTTTATTATTTGTATAAAGACCGTTAACCAATAACGCAACGTCTTTGTGATTACTAAAAATGTCGGATTATATGTACGAGTATTTCTACTACGAATAAGTAAGTTCATGAAAACAACAATTTTTTGCTGTAGTCTTCGCATTAAATAGAGGAATAAGCTTATAACGTTTGTTAAACAGTGCATAAAGCTAAATTGAAAAGCTAAATTTATTCGAGTATAAAATTATTTATCGATTTTAAATAACACACAAACACTACGAGGGCTGTTCAAAAGATATGGTAAATTTTTTTTTTTTTAAAAAATATTTATCAATTTCTATTTTTCACGATGTAAAAAAAAATATTCTTATTAATCTCCAATTATAAACCCTTTTTAAACAAATCTGGATCGCAGTTGACGTCATTCAACAATTTTTGTGAATGCTAATTCGCCGGTTTTTTACTAAAAAATTTATAAATTTTGGAATAAACACGCTGCCACACGCTTCATGCCAAAATTTCCCAAAAGTTGGATGCCATGAGCCAACGGATATAAGGCATCTTCGCAGAATTTTCTAATAGTAAATTTGAATTGCCATAACAATTTTTACTTTCTCAACATTTTCATCGTTGTTTAAAGTGCTGGGGCGTCAGATTACACTCACCGTATTTCACTATCAAAATGTTAAGTATTTTTGAGCACTTAATTCCATTTTCCACACAAAATGTAATGCAAATTATTTTAACCATTATTTTCGACAGGAGGAAATCGCCGAATACGCATAACATGTTCAACTTTTATGCCTCTCACTAGCAAATTAAAAAAATCGATAGTCAGAAGTACCTAAGGGGGTATTCTGGTCAAGAAGTTTAAAAAAAACTAATTTTTTTTTCAAAGTTTAACTATTTAAGAATATGTGTACAAGAGGATTTTTCAGAATCAAAATTATTTTCGGAGATATAGGAATTTTTCTGACCCGGCATCCAAACTGGTTCGGCCGGAACGCGAAACTTTAAACGTGTTTTTCTTAAAACTGACTTTTTCGGAACGATGCCCACGATTTCTCAGGTTCTACTGGACCGATTTACTTGAAATTTTTACAGAGTCTTCTTTATAGCCTTGTCTATGATAGGAACTAGCCCCATCCCATAATTTTTATTTTTATTATTGTTAAAAAATTCGAAATAGTCAGAAAAAGTGATAAAAATTTTTTTTTTTGAGGCAGTCGCCATTTTATGAAAAAAAAATGTTTTCCACTTTTACGTAGTTCCGACCATTGCGACATTATTCTAGATTAATAATCTTTTTTTTTGGGGGTTTCAGATAACTAGGAGGGTTGAAATCATGGGCATGGTCACGTGGAAATTTTTAGAGACCCCCCACTTCGTCAGCTCATAATTTTTTAAATTTTTTACTTTTTTTAGTTTTTAATTTTTTTCTTTACTCTTCAAAAATTAATAAATAACTAATAAAAAAAAATGGATGGTAAAAATATTAATTGCCTTTTTTTTACGACACTTTAAAAATTACCTGAAAATCATGCTTCGAGACTAGAATACCCTCTCAACTCGCGAAATTTGAAAATTCTCCTTATTTTTTGAACATACCTCGTACCTTTGTATGTATGTTTGTAACTACATATATACTATCATGTAAAGACCTGAGAGTGAACCTGGATATGCTCAGCAAAACATAGACAAAGCGTGAAAATGGAGAAGAATGGCAATGTAAATATAAATATTAAATCGCCATTCATCAAAAAACTCTAGATGCATTGTATCGTATTGTTTACATACATAAATACTTAAACAATAAACGAAGTGGTGAGTACTGAAATAACTTCACTTAAGAGTGAAATCGTTGGTTCGGCAGATTTGTCAATATGTGCACATGAATATAGGAAAAATATTTTTTATCATGCGAAAATGGAGAGCACTGTTCTAATGGCTTAACTTTATACTGACTAACATGAATATTATTGATTCTAAGGGTCTTTACCGAAAGAAAGGGTCTGGTTTAACCAGAACTTAACTGACATTTAGCTGCTAACCAGCCATTGAGAAAATAGCCCTAAGTATTATTTGGACTGTCTTCGATTCGCCGAAATTGCAACATTGAATATAATGATTCAATGAGATGATTTTACATGCAAATTTTTTAACACGAAAACTGCGTGTAAAAGTATCGAAGAGAAATGGCGAATCCAAAACTGTTGTAACAAATAGCCGTTAGCATCTTTGAAAAATCATCTTAGAAATAATTTAATATTCTAACTATAGGGGAAGAAATATTCAAAATGGTGTTTCTAAATATGTCCAATGATTTTATATAAATACTAATTATAGAAAAGGATTTTTTTTTGAACATGTGGCTTTCACGAAGAAATACACGCAAATAGCGTCCTGTTGGAAGCAAAGATCGGCTACATCAACTTCCTTCATTCCAGGCATCAAAAAGGTCATTAATCATATTGACCGGTTTTGTTTGAAGAAATATGAACAAATGATTTCCTCTGCCTATATGCTTATAGAGCAAAAAACAGTATATTTCAGGATGTAACGGCGTCACAATAGATTTTGGGTTATCATCATTCCAAACGCGACAATTTTGTTTATTAACCTACTTATGTAATCAACCAAAGTTGAGCTTCTTCGCTGAACAAAATTTTAAAATCGTTTGGGACCCATTTACCAGGCGATTGATGGTCGTTCGACACTAATTGTTGCACGATTTGGATTCTTTAAGACCGTAAGCCAAGATCCTTCCTTAAAATCTTCTATAAAGTGGTTTAGTACAGCTCCAATAATTGCGGACGATGGCAGATGAACTCATTGGGGTCTTCATCAATACTCTTGGGCGAATCGAACTATTATTTTGGTATAGAATTTGAACGAGTTGCAAAAGTTGTTCCGGAGTAAGTGAGTTCATCATGAAATGACAAAACAAATTGAGTATAAATCAAGTAACAGCTGTACAAAAATACCAAATCCGAAAAAGTGGTGTTCTATGGAAGACAACACGTCTACAAAACCTTCCTTTTTTAATTTCTAGTCGTCATACAAAGTATGAAGTCAAGATGGATGAAAACAACGGTACTGAGTACTTGAAAGATGGGGCATAGTATAAGATTTTCGCAATGACACTACGCTTGAGTTTCTGTAATTAAATGAGGTGAGAGACTTTCAGACTATGACTACTGCAAACGTACAAAGGATTACGATTTAAGGACCTGGAATGCTCGGTCTCTTAATTGGGAAGGTGCGTCAGAAGAAGAGGATGACCCCCAAGTCCTTTATTAATATAGTAATATTATTGCTTCTCTATTGGGAGTAGTGCAAAATATTATAACAGTTTTGTCGCACATCAGTTTTAATAAAGAAAAAATAGTGGAATTATTGAGCATTATAATTTTAATCGACTCCATCGGATCACTTTTGTGCGTTCAGTCAAGGAGTTTTATTTGCAGTTATGACATTATTCAAATAAATTCAATTTGATCTTGTCAGCAAATCTGGTTTATATAGGCTTTAATCGGCAGCATGTTTACCCTTTACTGCTACATATGTATGTATGTATGTGCAATTGGAAAGACAACAATAATAATGTTGTTAAACGAGTACATAATGTCAACAATAAAATGGCAGTAAACAAAGCAACTGATTGAATGCTAATTGAGTGTAAACAGCAGATTAAATAAAAGATAGTAAACATGGCAGTTTATTGCAACTTAAATAACGGCATTAAATGCAAATAAAACATAAACCAACAAGTGATTCTACCTGCTACATATGTACATATAAGCTATGATGGCCAGCAGGCGCTGACTTACTAAAATGTCAATATTTTTGCATATACTACATATGTATAAGTAAATACATACATATGTAGTGGTTAGTAGCCACTAAAACTTTAATATAATTTTAGTATTTTAAATACGAAAAATACAATTTACAACTTGGAGAAAACCATAAAGTGGAATTGATTTTCTTGATTAAGAATTGAAATTTGGTTTCCTTTAATAAAAAACTCTTATTTACAAGGTCTGTCGTAAAAGAAAGAGGCCGGTAAAAAAAAAAAACAAAAAAATTTTATTTTTCAAAAGTTATATTTTTTTTATTCAAAGCAGTTTCCTTGTGCTTCGATACAGCGTTTAGCCCGGTCAATTAGCATTTCAAATGAGGGTTTAAGGTCATTTTTCGGAATGCTCTTGAGAATACCGGTCGTCGGCTTTTGGATAGCTGAAATGTCCTGAAACCAGTGTCCTTTCATGGGCAAATGAAGTTTTCCAAATAGGTGAAAATCACAGGGTGCCAGATCAGGTGAGTAGTGTGAGTGACAAGCGTCGAACGATGACACAGCGCATTATCGTGCAACAGGCACCAGGACCCTGCCTCACGGTATTGTGGTCGAGCACGACGAATGCGTGACAAAAGACGCTTCATAACTCCAAGGTAGAACACAGCATTAATCGTTTGGCCAGGTGGGATGAACTCTCGGTGCACAATGCCCTCGGAATCGTAAAAACAAATAGGATTTGTCTTTAGTTTTGCCTTCCGAAGACGACTTTTGGAATCACTTGGAATCGCCTAAACCACTCATGCACTTTAATATAGGATAGGCACTGATCACCATCAATTTTTTTCATCATTTGAAATGTTTTAGTAAACGTTTTCCCAAGTTTAAAACAAAATTTAATATTTGCTCTTTGCATTTTACGACCGATGACCAAAAGGTGCTGTCACTTTTTGATCGATAACATCGAATGTAGTTATCTAATTGTCCTAAAATTTTTACGAAATGTCAACAAGAAATCAAACTTTTTATTTTATATACCCACGAATAGCTGGCACCACCAGAAACAGTTATATTTAAAAAGTTCTCTTTCTTTTGAGACAGACCTTGTATTATTGGAACAAGAGCTTTTCTGTTCTGGTTTACAATTGATTTAAAAATATGGGACTAATTTAATTGATTTAGTCATTCTACGTAGTGGAGATTGATAACAGATTATTTAACAGCACGATAAGCTCAATACCATTGGAGCTTATGTAAAATTGCATCTAAAAATAACTGTTATGAAACCTCTTTTGGACGGAAATAAAATAATATAAAAACTAATTGCTAAGGAACAATGCGTTGAAGGCTAACTAAGCTATCAACAACATACATTCACTTTGTGATAATCCTAGTATAGGTATCAGAATGGCAACGGTTTGGCCCTCAGTTGTCTTCGTGCTTTCGTTTACTGGTTAGCGGGTTGGAAGGGTGTTTACCAGCGCTGGGTTACCATTACTTTTTGCAAGATATTTTTGACCCCAAATTAATCACAAGAAGTCTACAGAGGCATAAACTATCTAGCGGTTCACTGTTTTGGACATCTCACTGCGCTGCAGATCAATAAAACGCTTAAGCAGATTTATATTTGCCTCAAGGTGCTTTGTCGACATGTTTGATCTGATTTTAAGAACTCAACTTGTATCTATATAATTTTGTGTCACTAATCACGGCAGATTTCGTTGGTAAATTAGAGGCTTTGCTCGATGAGGTTTCGCGTCCAATGTGTGCCGACCATTTCAACTCGACATGTGCTGGGAATGGTTGAGAAACAAGGAGCTTGGCTTCCTATTGACCTCAATACTAGGGGAGTCATGAACAGTGATGCTGCTGTATAACAACGCTCAGCCTTACGTTGTCAAACCCGTATCCTCAACCGTATAAAGGGAGAAGGGCCAAATAGACCTTGCTTTCACTTACAACGCTCACTTGAAGTTCAAAAAAATCTTCGCAAGCTTTGAAATACTCGACATCGAAAAAATTACAGTCAATTGAATTACATTTTTTTGTAAAAGAATTTAATGAAAACGATACAAAATTTTTTAGTAATTTTTTAGTGGTTCGATTCTTTAAAATATATTTTAAAATTGTACTCAAATCATGAGTCGCTGTATGCGACCGGGCCCTATCACTAGCAATGGTTACTTAAATTTTCTGCGCGAATTCAGAAAGAAATGCTGTGGTCTGTCGGCAGTGGAGACAGTGCGACAAGGGGCGAAGGCTTGGAATCGACTCTCCTGCTCACAGAAAGCCAAATATCGGAAAATGGTATGTAAACAAACGAGCTAATATCGAACTAACTGCGATTCAAATTAAACAAATGTCTGTGTACAGGCTTGTAGAAGACCTCGGCGCAAGAAGCGTCGCAGCTGTCGTCCTAAGCGCAGACGCCGCTCATGTCGACCCAAACGACGAAAGCGCCGTAGTTGTCGGCCGAAGAGACGTAGACGTTCTAGCTGCCGAAGAAAGCGACGACCAAAGCGTCGTCGTAGTTGTCGCCGTCGATCGCGACCACGTAGACGTAGATGTGGTGGTAGAAGACGCAAGCGTTGCATGAAACCTGGTCCAGTGACAGCGAATGCTTATTTGAATTTCTTACGCGCCTACAGACGTAGACATTGTGGACTCAGCCCTCAGGAGACGGTGCAAAAGGGCGCACGCCGATGGTGCAAATTGTCGCCGGAATGTAAACGGCGTTACATGCGACAGGTACATAAACTGCTTGTGTAATGGCAAATCAATACCAAATATTTCATAAAAAATATTTTCTCTTTTCCGACAGGCTTGTAAAATGTCGAAGAGCAAGCGCAAGAAGAGGAGCGCCATTTGCCGCTCGATGCGAAAGAAGAGGCGATGTTAAAATTTAATGTCTGTGTAATAAATTGTTAATGTGGAACTATTATATTTTCTAAATAAAAATGTGTAAATTTATAGTGTGTAGAATACAGATAAGCCGGTACTTTTATTAATTTTCCACTTCTCTTAACCGTTACTTTTGCCGTTATAAGTTGTTTGGCGTCAGTTATCTATTTCTTCAAACAAAGCAGCTTAGAAGATACACTTCATCGCTTTAAGCTTTTTGTTTCATTTATTTTTCCTTTCGTGTTTACTTTTTATCTAAAATAAGATGTCATTTGCCTCTCGAATTTTCCGCGAAAATTTTGCACCCCCTAAGAGGCATAACCGCTAAAGTCGATCAGCATCAGTTGTTCCAGGAGCCTAAAGTTTTTGTGAGCGCAAAGTTTTTGAAATACGTTATGGAATTAAGAGTAAAGGGGTAAGTCAATCTCGAGGGCGAGTTTCGGTAAAAAATTCTAGTTGTTTCTAAAGATGTCATTTCATACTTTATTTTGATTTCTTAGATTTGTTCACAATCAAACTTTTGCCTTTCGACAGGTAAATTTACGAAAAAAAAGGAAAACAAAAACCTTTGAAAAATCAATTATCTCTTCTACATAGTACATACATATGGTACATACATATTTCTAATTAATTAATATATGAAACTGATTACCGCCTGAAATTATTCAAGCATCTCATGATTTCCGGTCTTAGACCAACTATCCACTGGATGGCCAAAAAATATCCGTTTGAAGGCGTACCAAAGTGTGCGCTGGGTTTGGGACTCGCCACAAAAAAAAAAACCGCCAATGAAATGATCAAAACAGCCTCGGATGAAAGACTCCAATTTTGATGACTACCCCTACAAACGTGTTAAAGATTATGATTTTAGGATATGCACCTAGAATGTCCGGTCCCTTAATTAAGAAGTTGCCGCTGCCCAGCTGGTTGATGTCCTCGTAAGGGTTAGGGCTGACATCACCCTCATCTAAGAAGTACGATGGACGGGACAAGGTCGAGACGAGACACACGCCACCTCTTCGTCGATTTTAAAGTCGGCTTCGACACCACGAAAATTAACTGCTTCTATGCCGCAGTGTATAAACTTGGTATCCCCGCAAATTTAATACGGCTGCGTAAACTGACGTTGAGCAAAACCAAAAGCTTCGTCAGGATCGGGAAGGATCGAACGACTGATACCAAACGAGGTTTCAGACAAGGCGACTGTCTATCGTGCGACTTCTTCAATCTGTTGCTGAAGAAAATAATCCGATGATATTGACAACTTTGAAGTCGTAAATAATTTCGTCTATCTTGAAACCAACAACAACGCCATTCCCGAAATCCAACGCATAATAAATCTTGCCAGCAGTCTTCAGACTGAGTGGACAATTAAAAAGTAAAGTCCTGTCTCGACGAACAAAGACCAAACTCTATAAGTCATCAGTCCGGTCCTGCTTCATGATACAGAGGCATAGACGATGACAACATTAAAAGGATCGGTGTTACGAGTTTCCGAGAGAAAGGTTCTGCGGAGGATTTATGGTTCTTTGTACATTCGCAACCGCGAATACCGAAATCTATGGAACGATGAGCTGTACGACGACGAAATTGACATATGTATATAGTTCAGCGAGTTAGGAGACAGCGGCTACACTGGATAGGTCATGTAGTCCAAATGGACGAAAACATTCCAGATCTGAAAGTATTCGACGCAGTACCCGCCGGTGCAAGCAGAGGAAGAGGAAGACCTTCACTCCGTTGGAAAGATCAGGTGGAGATGGACCTGGCTTCGCTTGGCATTTCTAATTAGCGTCAAATAGGGAAAAGGAAAAACGAATGGCGCGCTGTTGGAAATTTGGTTATAAACGCGTCAGCGAACTAACTTTCATAATATCCTTACATTTCTTTAATCCGTACAAACTATTTATTGCGGCTTCAACTGGAATATGAATAAACAAAGTTTTGCTGCACCCTTGAGGAAATTATGAGGCAATCAGTGAAAGTCGTTGTCGTAATAGCTTTTAATGCATAATAACAAACAACTTTTGCTAATGCGAAACATGTGTACCTACTTATTGACACCAAAAAGTATAATCATTTCACCTTTACGTGTACATACAAAAATTAGGAAGAAAGGAATGGCTGTTGCTGCCAAAAACAAATCTACAACTTGTGGCATTTCCAAGAAAGACATAATGCATATGTTAAGTACTATTTATGTAAATCGAGAGAGGCGAGACTTAAGCATATTGACGTACAATATTTATATATAGTATATGTATGTACATTGCTGTGATGTCTAGCAAGGTGGAATATGAGAGATTTAAGAGTTGGATAAATACTACCAATTTTAGCAAAGTGATTACTCAAACGTGGTCAAATAATCCGGTGAAACTTTCGACGTAGGGACTGTCTACTCATTTTTACATTGTATATACATTTATTTGTGCATAAGTAGCACTATATATAACTTACATGCCATATATAATCCATACCATAAATAATGCAAGCTACAATACTTCGCTATAATGGCGTTGAAAATATCTAGTATGTTATGCAATAAAATTTAGCTTTCATAGTGGCGCATCTATATCATTTCTACATCATCGACATCAATTGCTAGAGGAAGTAGAACTGAAGGCAATCGAAACGGATTTGCGTGCAGGATTTCGCTTACGTCAACAGCTGAAATAGCAATGAAGGATTAGAAGAGATTAGTTGATGGGATTTCCGACGCATAGTTTTACAAAATTTAAGGCATTTTAGTTGCCATGCAATATTCTCACATATATTTCCAGGATCTACTGAGAAATAGTGAAATTTTATCAAAAAGTAAAGTAAAGCTTGAACTATTCTGATAAGTGATAGAGAATGCATGGTGCTGTGAAGATGAGCACTATAATTTCTTGGTTGAAACACAGCGAGGTTACGCCCACTTTATAAAATTTTAATCACCAGGTTCGGCATCTCAATTGTTAATAAATGTAAATTATTTTGTCATTAGTAACTTGGTCACGTATTAAATCACTGAGTTTATTTTTTGGATTTTATTTCAAATCACTTATGGGGGTATTCTAGTCTAGAAATTAAAAAAAAAACGTTTTTTTTTTTATATTTTCAAAGTTTAACTATTCAAGAATATGTGTATAAGAGGATTTTTCAAAATTCAAATTATTTTCGGAGATATAGACAATCTTCTGACCCGCCATCCAAACTGGTTCGGCCGGAACGCGAAACTTTAAATGCGTTTTTCTCAAAACTGACTTTTTCGGAATGATACCCACGGTTTCTCAGTTTCTACTGAACCGATTTACTTGAATTTTTTATAGAGTCTTCTTTATAGGCTTATCTATAGTTGGAACTAGCCCCATCCCAAAATTTTTATTTTTATTATTTTTAAAAATTTCGAAATAGTCAGAAAAAGTGATCCAAAAAAACTATTTTTTAGGTAGTCGCCATTTTGTCAAAAAATTTTTTTTCCCACTTTTCCGTAGTTCCGGCCATTGCGGCGTTATTCTAGATTAATAATCTTTGTTTTTTTTTTTTTTTTTCAGATGTTTAGGAGGGTTGAAGTCATGGGCATGGTCACGTGGAAATTTTTAGAGACCCCCCACTTCGCCAGCTCATAATTTTTAAAAAATTTTAATTTTTTTAGTTTTTAATTTTTTTCTCTACTCTTCTAAAATTAATAAATAATTAATAAAAAAATAGATAGTAAAAATATTAATTGCTTTTTTTTTACGACACTTTAAAAATTACCTGAAATTCATGCTTCTAGACTAGAATACCGCCTTATCTCGGGATATGCCCGACCGATTTCAACAAAAGTGTATATTTGACATTCTTATGTTATAGTACGAAAATGGGTGCATTCGGACTAAAGTCACGCCTACTTCCTATATAACACAATTTGAAATTTCATCAGACTATTTCTAATTTCAGTATATATGTAGGTAAAACATCAACTAATATAACGGAATACAACTCTGCTCGAATAGTGCAATTGAAGTGTGCCATCTCATAACCGAAAATTGTCCAAATTGAACCAAAACTGTTGAAGCCCTAGGTACTGAATTTTTTTTACCGAAAATATCGGTCAATGTGTCGGACATACTATATACTTGCAATTTAGAGATAATCCTTTCCAGACAATAGTAATTCTGTATACCAAAAATGGGTTGTTTCGAGTCAATACTTCGTTTAGCACCGATATAACTACAAGGTGCGTTCCAAAGTGAACAATCAGACTTCTTGAATTTAGCACTCCCTGGTGGCGACATCTATATGTCGACTGGTGCGTTAGAATCTGCTATCTTTATCGATGCCTAATCGATATTTATTGGCTGGAAGTGAAGTTTTTAGTGTCAGTATATTTGTCTTATCGGTGCGAAAATGAGCTTCAAACAAAGAGCCAACATTAAATTTTGTTTTAAAATTGGTAAAACTTTTGCCGAAACGTTTCAATTGATGGAACAAGTTTGTGGCGATGATTGCCTATCTCGTAGCAGAGTGCACGAGTGGTTTCAACGTTCTCAAAGTGATCGTGAGGACATAAATGCCGTTCAACCCGTGGGCCAATCAAAATCCGTGATCACATCGGGCATTCCATCGAAACTGTGCGTGAATGTATCAAAAAATAGCCGAAATCATCACTGAAATTCATGGAAATGGAATTGAGCATCTTCAAAACATCGGTTTATCGTATTTTGACCGAACATTTGGGCTTACGAAAGGTGTGTTCACGGTTTGTTCCGCACTAATTGACTAACGACCAAAAATTGCTCAGAATCCAACATTCGAAGAACGATTATTTGACCAAAAATTACATTTTAACCTTGAACCACTTCCCCTATTCACTTGGTACGACTTCTTCCTTTTCGAAAAAATGCATTTGCCCATGAAAGGAAAGCGTTATGCAGACGTGGAGGCCATTCAAAAGGCTTGCACCGGCATACTGGCGGCCAAACCGGCCAACGAGCTAAAACAGTCGTTCGACATGCTTTTGGACCATACAAAAAGCTGTATTGAACCAGAAAGAGACTATTTTCAATACTAAATTGATTTTGCCGATAAAACCTAAACCCTTTTGTTATTATTTTTAGTCCTGTTTACTTTGGAACTTTTATCTGTAATAAAGATTTTCGAGGTGAGTAAAATTAAGACTGTGTGTTTTTCTTATAACGATGTTCATTTGCGTTTAGAATGAATAAAAATAGGGTGAAAATTCGCCCTAGACCTCGTATAACTAATAAGCCTTATTATACTTGAAGGTACTTTCCTGTCTTAAATCCTTGCAAGTTGCAAGGGTATGAAAAGTTCAGTTATATCCGATCATAGCTTTTCCTTACTTGTTTATCATAATTATATCATTTAAAGCATTTTCGATAAAAGTTTGCATCAGTATGGTCTGAAATAACTAAACTCACTTCAATAGGTGCTTAGAACGCTCATATTTAAAACACTTATTCTTTTCATTCTGAACATTTTATCGACACTAGAAACAACAGTTAGATATGCTTTGCCTACACTTATTATCTTGTAAAATGTAAATTCATACATATTTCAGGTAAGAAATGAAAGATGCATAAATACATTTTATTATGAGAGTTTGAAATTAGTTTTGCATCATCTCGCAATTTATTCCAGCGTATTCAAGTTTCCGAGCTGAATAGATACTTATGCGCTCAAGTGGCAGCTGCGATTCATGCTTTTCATTCCCATTATTTGAAACAAAGTAAATACAAGTTCGCGCTTATACAAAGGACATGTATGTTTGTATATGTATTATATACTCTTGAAATATAACTAAACATAAATGTACATATGTATATATACCACATTTCATTGTAGCGTCCCAGCTGCATCACATTCACAAGCCACGAGGAGATGAATTGCGTTGAATTTGCATTGAAGGTATGCCAATTATAATACATATATTTCTATCTATTCATACCTATTCATACTTGTATATGTGTTACAAGTCTGTCTATGCATAACCTACTACCGGTACTTTAGCGGAGGACGAGGAATAAAAGTGTTTTACTAGCTTTGGCTGTAGACAACGCTTTATTCAACTACAACTACAGCAAAAACTCAATAGTTAACTAAAATACAAAAGCTTTTGCCGAACCCTTGGGAAAAAGAACTAGGAAAGTGCTCGCATAAATTTGTACATAAAGAGTCCCAAGAGCAGGAATGACGTAAGTAACATATGTATTTTTCGAAATAAAATTTTTAAATTGTAAATGAGTTAATTGCTTCAAACACAAAATAGTGAAACATCGCACTCTCTATGAGTAAAATTTTTGATAACTTTATGAAACTTGCTACTCGTGTATTTCTGTTATTTCAGATATCCAGGTATATCGGACTAATGCCATGAAAATATAAAGTGGCTAGGAAAAATTAATACAAAAGCCCAAATTTTAGAGGAACATCTATAGTTATATAATATATATAGGGTTTTTCAATAGGGACGCTACAAAAGTAGACCGATGGGGACAGCAAACGACACCATATTTATTTGCGCTCTTTTAACATTTCTCTTCAGTATGGTTTGCCATTTCATCATGGAAAGAAATATGATCTAACAACGAGTCTATATTATTAAAATTTGCTACCGAAATTCGAAAATCGTATCATATACGAGTATCACACATTTAGATCCACTAAGCTTGATGAAATTTGTTCCCTTCCGGTTTAATTTTGATATGTTTTTTTAAAGTTCAGGTCTAATAACGAAACATCTGTATTCGATTCGTATGGCTTCTTTTCGTAGAATCGATCGAAAAAATTAACTAAACTACAAGCCTACAACAGGTTTTCTCACCGATTTTGTACTTAAAATTGCTAAACAATTGAAGTGTAACAAAACTGTTATTACATTTTCAATCTTTGAAAGGGTGATCTAAGTAGAGGTGCTTTTTTCAAGAGTATTTTTTTTTTTTTTTTTGACGTGTCAGGCGTGAGTCCTATCAAGCTGTTATGTTATTTTTGTTCAGTATTTTTTGGCGCTTCATTATGAAAAGACTTACGCCTGGAAAATGTTTAAAAATCGCTTAACTTTATTACGAAAATTTACATTCTATAAAGAATGTGTTTCGCGCACTTCGCTCAACTTATGGCCAACATAATCGGCCTACTGAGCGTACTTTTCACAAGATCCAATATTCGTTATTGGATTATATTCGACCGAATAGATGATGTCCAGCACGCAGTGAAGAAAATTTACACGAACACAGTTGAGAGTCAATTTGATGTCAATCGCAGCTATTTGGACTGACGTATGGAACGACTTGGCGCATTTTACGGCGAGATTTTAAATTCAAAGTTCCAAGAAGATCCAACGTTTTCGAGCCAAATTTTGTACAGCGATGTGGTTCAATTCTGGCTTAATGGATATGTAACAAGCGAACCTGGAGAGATTCAAGAACTGCCATTTCATCCAGAAAAAACGGTTTGGTGTGACCGGCGAAATCATCACTACACATTAAAAATTTACTTGAAAAATGATGCTGATGAGAACGTAATCGTCAATTGCGACCGTTACCCCGCCATGATAAGCGACTATTTGATGCCTAAAATTAAAGCCCGTGATCCTCGGAGACATTCGGCTTAAACAAGATGGCGACACTTCCCACACAACGCATTAATCAATGAATTTATTGAGATAACACTTCGTTGAACAGTTTTGAGCCGATGCATTGACCACCAAGATCGTTTGATATTACATCGTTAGACTTTTTCATGTGGGGATATATAAAATCTAAAGTTTATGCGAACAATCTCGCTTCGGTTCAGGCATTGGAGCATTTGAGTCTCATTTGCCAGTTACCAATCGAAATGCTTGAACGAGTCATTGAAAATTGGGCTCAATGGATTGGCCATAAGAGACTTAGACGAGGCCAACATTTGTAAGAGATAATCATTAAAAAATAAACGCCAAAAAATGTGCTTTCGAATAATAATAAACATTCCCATTTAATTTTTTAGTTTCTGTATTTTTTGTTTGAGAGACTAGGGAACCTCGGAATAGATCATATATCGTTATAGCAAGTTTGTCAAAGAAATTCAAACTCAATTTTTATTCATGATTTTTTAGGCATCTCGCGACAGCTTCAAAAGTGTCTAACCGACTGTAAAATTGCCTTAAATATTATACAGTTGCTGCAATGTTTTTATGTGTAAGTGTGTTATGTATATTTAGGATAAAAAAACAAATCAAATTATATTTCAAGCAAGAAAAGTTTGCTTAAAACTTTGGCGAAATAATACCTAGGCGTCTGCCGTTGCTTGTGTAAATTTGCAAGCTTTAAATAAATATACTTGTACGTACTTGGGTCATTGCTTTTTAAAGAATAGAGAATAGCTGACTAAAAAGCTGTCAGCATAAACATTGAAGGGTGTCATTCAAGCTCAATATATTTTGACGAACTACTAGGAAACGACTTCCATTGGAAAAACGTTTAAAAATCGAGAATTTATATTTTCACCGTCAAGTAAGCTTAAGCGTCAAGAAAAATCTCTGTTGTATACTTGCCTTAATATTTTTAAAATTGAATTCGAAGCCAATGTTTCGCCGAGGTTAGACCGATTATGTTAAAAAATGGCAGGCATTTTTAACTGACGGAATGGCTTTCATAAGACACAATAAATGAAATATTTAATTTTAGCAATACCATTAATTTTTCTGTTCTTTATTTATTATGATATTAATTTCGACGCCGCTAAAACACCCTATATATGAAAGAAATATATGTGTTGACATAAGTACATTGGGTATTGTTGCATATATTTGAGTAAACATTGCTGGCGATTTCAAAGCGTAGAGTTCATCAACGCAGTCAACTGAAGCTGTCACGCGTCAAATATTGTCAAAGTCTGCTTTCTCATCATAATAACTGTATGAAACTTTACAACATATACGCGAAGACTACATTGCCGAAGTCTGCGGATATATAGAAGTATGCTTCGCATGGTTTCCTAAGCTGTAATTAAAAGTTTCCGTCTTGGCAAGAACTTGCTTGTGGTTGCAAGTTATGTAATAACGACCGGGAAGGATGAAAGTCAAACAGGGCGAATGGAAGACCTTGAAAGGACTGTGGTTTATGGTTAGGATTTAGTATAGTTTTTTATATATTTATGGCTTAGTATGTGCATACATCTTTATCATACAAATCATTTTGATATATAACATATGACTCGCTTATTTCTGGTCCCACAAATGTCCTTTAGGTGAACAAACCGTTGTATTCTGCACAAAATGTTGCAAGAGTATAAAAACAGCAATCGCACCACCCTGTATTAAAGCGGAAGTCGTCTTTTATTTGCCGCATATACAATTTCTGTTCTGAGTGTTTTTATCTGAATGATTAACGACTATTTTATAGGCAATCATTAGCTGTTTTTAATATGCTACAACAAGAAAAAAATGTAACCTCACTTAAGCGGATAGTAATTTTTATAGCAGTATTAAGTTTTGACAGCAGTTCGATTTAAAATTGTATGATATTTATGTGCGCATATATTTGTCAGCAAAAAAATGCTTTACTTTTTATAGGAGTGATTAAACAGTTTCAATTAAACAAAAGTACTTTACGCCACACTTTTATTACGGTACGAGTCGGGTCTGATAACTACTTAGATTTAGCTTTCAATTGTGCTATTATTGTGATATCGTGAAGTATGTTCCGGTAGACAGCTGCTGTCGAAATTTATGTCGAATCATAAATATAAATTTCTTGGATTCATAGTTTTGTTTTAATCCCGCATAAAAGATGGGGTGTACACGTCAATAATGAGTAAGGAAGGTATAATAAGTGAAGATACCTTACTTCAGTTCTTGAAGATGATTAAGGGCGATCGGAACAAGTTTGTGTTATAACTTATTCGGCGACCAACGATGAAACACAAAACCATTAACGTATCAAAGACCAAGGAATAGTCGAAACATTGAACTTTATTAAAAGTCTATCATACCGGTCGGAAAAGCCGACATCTTCTGGTATTTACAAGATTTGACTACTAGGAGAAGGACGAAGGAGTCACAGCTCATTATGTTTAATTATTGAACAAATTCAATGCCGACTAGTACTTTGTAGACGTTCAGAATACGTTTTTGTCATACGAAATAAGAATCTTGGAGCATCGCTGAATTAGTGTCTGGAACTGAAATGCTGTGATCAAATTAAAAGGTGAATTTTTTTTTCTGTAAATTAATAATAAAAGACAGCGGCTACGGATGGGGTCATGTGTAGAAGTTCACGCAAGTGAGGAAAGTTCTCTGATCGCCATTCACTTGGGAGTGGCCAGAAACGATTCTTTTACATATGACTCAAGCAGCTCACGACTTCCGGTCTTTGACCAAGTATCCTCTGGGTAGCCTAAGAACATCCGTTTGAAGGCGAGCTAAAGTGAGAAGGCGAAACACCCCTGCATAGGGTTGTGCGCTGGGTTTGGGACCCGCCACGTAAAAAAACACCCCCAATGAAAAAGAATAAACAGCCTCGGATGAGAGCCCCCCCTTTTGATGACGACCATGGCAAACGAAATAAGGACTATGATTTGAGGGCATGCACCTGGAATGTCCGGTCCCTTAATTGGGAAGCTGCAATCACAACAGACAGCCGAACGTTTTTCTACTCGGCTTGCACTCCTGCTCTCTGAGAGCACTCGTCAACAACTCGGTATAAGGGAACTGTGGGACGGCATTTCAAACTCCTTACGTACAGCTGCAACCGAAACCATTGGTTTTCGGAAAGTGCAGAAGAACAGCTGGTACGACGAGGAGTGCCGTGTCGCAGCGGAGAGAAAACAGGCTGCCTACCTCGCAACGTTACGATCGACCACAACACGTGCGGGATGGGATAGATACCGAGAGTTGAAGAGGGAAGCGAGACGCATTTGTAGACAGAAAAAGAAAGAGGCCGAAATGCGTGAGTACGAAGAGCTTGATAAGCTGGCCGACAGGGGTAATGCTCGAAAATTCTACGAAAAGATGCGGCGGCTTACAGAAGGTTTCAAGACCGGAGCATACTCTTGTAGAACCCCCAAAGGTGATCTAGTTACCGATGCCCAGAGCATACTTAAATTATGGAGGGAACACTTCTCCAGCCTGCTGAATGGCAGTGAACACACAACACCAGGAGAAAGCGAACCCGATACCCCAATCGATGACGATGGAGCAGACGTTCCATTGCCCGACCATGAAGAAGTTCGAATAGCAATTGCCCGCCTGAAAAACAACAAAGCGGCAGGGGCCGATGGATTGCCGGCCGAGCTATTCAAACACGGCGGCGAAGAGCTGATAAGGTGCATGCATCAGCTTCTTTGCAAAATATGGTCGGACGAAAGTATGCCCAACGATTGGAATTTAAGTGTGCTATGCCCAATCCACAAAAAAGGAGACCCCACAATCTGCGCCAACTACCGTGGGATTAGCCTCCTCAATATCGCATATAAGGTTCTGTCGAGCGTATTGTGTGAAAGATTAAAGCCCACCGTCAACAAACTGATTGGACCTTATCAGTGTGGCTTTAGACCTGGTAAATCAACAACCGACCAGATATTCACGATGCGCCAAATCTTGGAAAAGACCCGTGAAAGGAGAATCGACACACACCATCTCTTCGTCGATTTCAAAGCTGCTTTCGACAGCACGAAAAGGAGCTGCCTTTATGCCGCGATGTCTGAATTTGGTATCCCCGCAAAACTAATACGGCTGTGTAAACTGACGTTGAGCAACACAAAAAGCTCCGTCAGAATCGGGAAGGACCTCTCCGAGCCGTTCGATACCAAACGAGGTTTCAGACAAGGCGATTCCCTATCGTGCGACTTTTTCAACCTGCTTCTGGAGAAAATAGTTCGAGCTGCAGAACTTAACAGAGAAGGTACCATCTTTTATAAGAGTGTACAACTGCTGGCGTATGCCGATGATATTGATATCATCGGCCTCAACACCCGCGCCGTTAGTTCTGCTTTCTCCAGACTGGACAAGGAAGCAAAAGAAATGGGTCTGGCAGTGAACGAGGGCAAGACGAAATATCTCCTGTCATCAAACAAACAGTCGTCGCACTCGCGACTTGGCACTCACGTCACTGTTGACAGTCATAACTTTGAAGTTGTAGATAATTTCGTCTATCTTGGAACCAGCGTAAACACCACCAACAATGTCAGCCTAGAAATCCAACGCAGGATAACTCTTGCCAACAGGTGCTACTTCGGACTAAGTAGGCAATTGAGAAGCAAAGTCCTCTCTCGACAAACAAAAACCAAACTCTATAAGTCTCTCATAATTCCCGTCCTCCTATATGGTGCAGAGGCTTGGACGATGACAACAACCGATGAGTTGACGTTGCGAGTTTTCGAGAGAAAGGTTCTGCGAAAGATTTATGGTCCTTTGCGCGTTGGCCACGGCGAATATCGCATTCGATGGAACGATGAGCTGTACGAGATATACGACGACATTGGCATAGTTCAGCGAATTAAAAGACAGCGGCTACGCTGGCTAGGTCATGTTGTCCGGATGGATGAAAACACTCCAGCTCTGAAAGTATTCGACGCAGTACCCGCCGCGGGAAGCAGAGGAAGAGGAAGACCTCCACTCCGTTGGAAGGACCAAGTAGAGAAGGACCTGGCCTCGCTTGGAATATCCAATTGGCGCCACGTAGCGAAGAGAAGAAACGACTGGCGCGATGTTGTTGACTCGGCTATAATCGCGTAAGCGGTGTCTACGCCAGTAAAGAAGAAGAAGAAGGCTACGCTGGCTAGGTCATGTTGTCCGGATGGACGAAAACACTCCAGCTGTGAAAGTATTCGACGCTGTACCCGCCGGGGGAAGCAGAGGAAGATTAAGACCTCCACTCCGATGGAAGGACCAAGTGGAGAAGGGCCTGGCTTCGCTTGGGATATCCAATTGGCGCCACGTAGCGAAAAGAAGAAACGACTGGCGCGCTGTTGTTGACTCGGCTATAATCGTGTAAGCGGTGTCTACGCCAATTAAGAAGAAGAAGAAGAAATTGGTAGTATTCTTAGTGACATCTATGCTAAATTTCATGTCAAAATATTCCTTAATATTTGAGATATGCGTTGTTTTGTGTGGCTCTAAAAGTGAATTCTTCGATTTTTCTATGTCTGAATTTATTGAATAAAGAAGTGCGATAAAGCCCCGTCTCATATAGCATTGGTTATTCGTGATCATTTCGCCACATTTTCAACTATTCAACATTCGCCTGATTTTCCTTCGTGTAACTTCTGTTTACTCAGCAAACTCACATGACCACACCGAGGACATCGTTTCGACTCAATTGAGGATATAAAAGTTGAATCGAAGAAGGCTCTGATGGCTATCACAACGGTGTATTTTCCAAGTGCTATGATGACTTTGAAGGAGATGAAATGGACAAGATTCACCTTTCAGTTTGATCACAGTAGTATATATGATATAAACATCAACTGTTCCTATTATTTTCCGTCAAAAAGCTGCTCATTTGTCCGTATCGCCGATGTCGGAACATTTGTGCATATAGATGCCATACAAACTGCCCGAGCAAAATCAGGAACTTGTGTAAAAGCTTTTTTATTTGTAAAGGTTATTCAAGTTCAGTTCAAGGTGCAACCGAAGTTAACATTTTTGTTATTATTTTGTAGTTGAAGTATTAATCGGATCGCCATCGTAAATGTATCCATGAGGAAACTAGCTGTAAATGGCACTTCCACATTTAATGTGTATGTATGAGCCTATGAAGCCTGTTTGCGTCTGACTCTAATTAGTTTACTTCTGTAAAAAAGTATACATATATTACAATAGTACATAGAAAATATTGCTTTTGTAGAAAAATAAAAGAAGTACACGAATAACTTTATATATTGAAGCAATTTGCGTTGTTAAATTTAGAAAGTGAGTGAGGGTCTAAGAATTTCTCGACAAACATTCTCACACAGATTCTCTGTCATTTTAACGCCAGGCACCTAAATACAGAGTCATAAACCGAAACGATACTCTGGTTAACCAGCCCTTGTGTTCGTGTCGTTACCGATTTTATCAGCAAATCATGATTCAAATATCATACACAAGGAGATGATTCATAATAAAATCAGTAAGACGTACTTATCTCAATTAGAATGTTTAATAATCCAGATCTCTGCTAATGTCATATCTCCTAGCGAATTTCACTAATGAAAAGAACAAGCTTCTCTTAAAAAATATTATAAGCGACGTTACTTTCCATATTTTTATGTTTAATTTCACCTTAGTACTAGTGTATTAGAGGTGTAAACATAAACTGTGTCCCAAAATTAAGGTGACATTTGCATTTAAACTGCGCGTATCGAAGGATTTGGAGAATTATTTTTTTTTTGGTTGGTAGTACTGTCAGTCACATTTATGTCAAATTTCATGTCAAAATATTCATTAGTGTTTGAGATACGTGTCGTTTTGTGAGCTGCTAAAAGTGAGTTTTTCGTTTTTTGCGATGTCGAAATTTGTTGAGCAAAGAATTTGCATTAAATTTTGTTTACGGAATCAATTTTCTGCAGCGGATGCGTTGAGGATGGTGGAGAAAGCCTTTGGTGATAAGGCTATGTCTAAAAAAAAATGTTTACAGGTGGTATATTGAGGTCCAAGCCGGCCGTGAACGTGTCGCGACGAAGAGACGAAGAGCGTCCAGGGCGACCATCAACTCAACCGACGAAGCTCACGTTCAACAAATCAAAGATTTGGTGTTGAAAAACCGTCGATTAACAATTAGGGACCTTGCTGATGAAGTTGGCATATCGAAAGGCTCAGCCAATATCATTTTGAAGAATGTTTTGGGCCTCAAGCGCGGTAAATCTCGACTGGTACCGAAAACATTGAATTTTTTGGAAAAAAAGACGTCGCGTTGAAGTGTGTAAAACGATGCTTTCCGACTACCAGGGGGTCATGAAATGCATTATAACTGGTGATGAGACTTGGATCTATGCTTACGACCCCGAAACAACCGATCAATCGAGCGAATATCGTGTCAAAAGAGGGCCGAGTCGCTCAAAAATCAAGGTCATGTTGACTGTTTTCTTCGATCATTGTGATGTTGTGCATTATGAATTCCTTCCAACCGGTCAAACAGTCAACAAGGAATATTATTTGAACGTTATGCGTTGTTTGCGTAACTCTATCCGCCTAAAAAGGCCGGAATTGTGGCAAGACAATTTTTGGTTTTTACTTGGTTCACCAAGTTCAAAAGACTGCTCCGGAGACACCGTTTTTATACGTTAGAGGAGATTCAAGCCGCAGCGAAGACGAAACTGAAGGCCATCCCGGAAAGTGACTACAACCAGTGTTTCGAAGATTGGAAAATCCGTTGGCATAAGTGCATTGCATCAGGAGGGGATTACTTTGATGGGGATGAAAATGATTTGGAAGAATAAATAAAGAATTTTTAAAATAAATACAATGTCACCTTTTTTTTGGGCACAGTAATGTAATGTAATGGATCCATCAATAAGAACGACGAGATGTTAAAAGAAATAAAACACTTAAATTTGGTCAAAATGAACTTCTTTTACTATCCAGATAATTTTATGTCATTTTGATTTCAATAAAATGTTGGCAAAATGGCAACCACGGCGTGGCTTTGAAATCGCTATTGCTAAAAGTTGCTGGTTTACAAGCGAACCCCTTTGATTTAACATACCGGCAGAGAAAATAACCTACAGGCGTAAAATCGTATGGTCTTGGCGACCATTTGAAAGATAAGGCGGCGCACTGTCTTGTTGGAAATGGCGATCGTCCTCGTCGATTTCATCAAATTTAGGGTAATCGGTGAACACCGTGTATGACCTTCGCTGTTAATGGCAACGATATTTCCTGTTTCATTTAGAAAGAAATAATGCCCGATGATGCCGCCATACTACAATCCGAACCAATCGGTTAATTTTTGGTAATGAAATTGTGTTTTCTAAAGCATAGGGATTTGATTCAGACCAATAGTGATTATTTTTTTTTGTTGATGAAACCATTACGCCAGACATGGGTGTTATCTGAGAAGTTAATTTTTCTATGAAGGGGTTTTCAACGTTTTTTTTTTGAATTTGCATAATTATCGTGGGCAATTTCCAAGCGTTGTACCAAATGTGAAACGAGCAATTCAGTTGTAAGTGTAAGGAATGACGAGATATCTCACGTTTACAAAGGTTTCAGTTTGTCAACTCGACCTTAAGAAACTCTTGGAAATTTTGCAAAAATCTCTGATAGCTTTATCTGGCTGTCAACATATGATTTAAATTTTAGTTGACCTTCAGGAGTTGCCACATATATTTTATATAAGGTTTATACGAGTATAGATAGTAGCCCGAGATACGACGATTCCTAAATACAAGGGAACTTCTCATATTTAATACTTTTAGTATGTTATTACCGCTTAGTACTACTTCTCCAACAACCCCACAACACAAGTAATTACCGAATAGTGGTATTTATTTAGATGTAAGATTAGGCATTGAAAAGATTGTCAATAAAAAATATAAAGAGCGGTATTTTTACTAAACCAATAGTTAATGAAGTTACGAAAACTATAGTTTCAGGCTAAAAAGGTTGCGCATCATAAGGCTTAATTAAGTTATTTTAGTTAGTAATGGTACATTAGCAGGTAGTGCTACATTTCAATAGAAGTACAGTAAATACAGCTTCACAAATTCCGAAGTTTTAGTAATATTTACCACGATTCCTCTGGAATCAGCAACTTATGGAACAACTATTCCGAAATGAGCGTCGATTTGACTGCCATTGTGGTAAACTTATATACATATGTATTTATACTGTATGTATATACTTATGTATCTGTGCATATGTTTTATTTGGCATTGCGTACATTTGGCGGGGTTTTGCGATTCCATAACGTTGAATGCCTAACTTACAATTCAGTTTGCAACAAAGCATACATTTCGCTTGCATTCCTTTGAAAGTACTTTGATGGTATATTGCCAGAGGCATCAATATACCCACCATATGTATGCATGTAAAAGGAAACAAGGCCGAACGCATCCACGTTTATTAAATTGGCGCATGTGTTTTGGCGAGTATTAGAAGGCAGCTTATTTATACTTGTATTAGGGCGACCCATAAATATTATTTTCTTTAGGATTCACTTTTTTTATTCTCTAAGACCAAGTAAGTATGTGTATGATTTGGTATAAAAATTTTGTGTTTGAGATATGGTATGTAGATAAAGGAGATTCTGTCAGATTCTATAAAATTTATCGACTTCAATGCTTTCAAGAGGTTTTGTGATATATTTGACTATATTTATAACTATTCTGGTATGGCGAGGAAAATTTAAAATTTTTTGGTCAGCATACACAAATCTGGTAGACAGGAATTATCAATAATGCTTTAGACTTAAATGATATTGCCACAGAGGTTGATATAATAATATGGTATTTGCTGACATTTAGTGATTTGACAATAAACACAGAACAGTCCTGTATTTAAGGGGTTATATACAGTTAGAAGGTCGAAAAAAGGTATTTTTCAAGAATTTTTTCAAAGCAAACTATTGGGTTTATTGATTTGAAACTTAGTAGGTATATTATCACAATCTTAAACTATATTCACATATTTTGTATTGCCAAAAATAATTATCGGGAACGTTGATATGGACAATTTTGCAGAGGACCGCAAAAAAAAAGCCTCTAGCGGTGAGCACGATATCTATGCACTGGTTCATCTAAAATGCAAAAACCAAATAAATTTCATTAATATAATAAATAATCTAGTGATTGATCGAAGGAATTTACAAAAAAAAAAAAATTTTGACAGAATGGCGGCTACCCAAAACAAAAGGTTCGATTTTCGACCAAAATTCCGGTTTTTAATAAGAAATAAAATCAAGAAATTTTCATCGGATGGGGAAATCCTTCGACTAATTACTAACAAATATAGTTAAGGAGCTTGTGTAAAAATTTCAGACCGATCGGTTCAGCCGTTTCTGAGAAATCTTGCTCACCGACTTTGAAAACACCGTTTCGAAAAAACGAGTTTAAAGTTTTGAAAGCACTTTACATGGAGTCGGCGCGCATTCACTAATGTGTCTTTAACTTCGAAAATAATCGTCGGATCGACTTGAAATTTTGTATGTGTATACTCAGATATATATGTATTAAGAGAACGCAAAAGAAAAAAAATCGAGTTTTTGAAAATCCTAACAGTATATAACCCCTTAAGGACCACGCTAATGCTATATCGCTTAGTTTGAGTGCAGGTATTTACATAAACGTGAAAATAAATAATTTCACAAAATCTTTACGTATAAACCATGCAGATGTGTAAGTGGGTGCCATTTGTTTTTACGCTCAGCCAGAAAGTCCTAACATCGGTAGCGCTAATGGAAAAATATAAAAACACCTTTGTTAAAATGTCTGCATACATTATTGAAATTCCTCAAATATTTATGATTTATGGTAAATTAGCTCACAACTCAAGATTACAAACACATTACATTTTTTCTTGTTTTTATATAACGGGTGGGCCATATAAAATTTTAAATTCGAAGATAGGGCGTAAAAGATTGAGTGTAGCGTTTGCTGTATGGCACCTAACGCCGTCCTGCTGGAACCAAATGTTGTCCAAGTCTTCTTCTTCAATTTGCTTGAAGAAAAATACGGTTAACATTGCGCGGTATCGCTCATTGATGGTTACGGCGGTTCCTTCTTCATTTTCGAAGAAAAATGGGCCCATCATTCCACCAGACCAAAATCCCCACCATACAGTGATTCGTGCTGGGTGCATTGGCTTCTCGACGATTCCTGCGGGTTTCTGCTTGTTAACGTAACCATCGAGGTTGAAATGAGCCTCGTCCGAAAAGATGATTTTTCGGTAAAATTGACCCATTTCGTAAATTTTAGACTTTTTACTGAATATCTGTCACTTTCCGAATGGTATTTGACGTTTCCAATGTCGAAATATATTCAAATTTAAAACGTTAGATGATCCACCCTATACATATGTGTGTTTATAGAGGTCAATGACCTTAACAATAGTCAAGTAATTTATTCAAAAAAATCGAACTTTGCAGTTATGTACCCCAGATGGGACTCGAACCCACAATCCCCCGCTTAGGAGGCCGGTGCCTTATCCATTGGGCCACTGGGGCAATATATTAGAATATAAGAACTGATTAGAGAAGCGTTCAATATTTGTAAATACATACATATATTTCATTAAGAGATATTCATGGATAAATGTTCATTTATAAACAAACAAGAGCAGGAGTATGTAGTCAAAAATATTCACCTGTATTTACACAGCTGTTTTAAAGAAAATAATGGAAAACGTATTTTCACGTACAACTTGTTTCTGGGAGCACAACGGGTACCGCATAAGAGGTGGATTCGAGTTGGCAGACATAATTAATTACATTGTGCGGCAACAACACAAAACGAAAAGGTGAGATAATGTATAATCATATGTATGTAATGATGAAAGTAAAATAATTTAAGAATCTTGAATTTCGAATTATTAATCTCAAATAAAAATTTAATTTCTTTTGGTGCATAACTCTGAGCCTATATTTCTTAAAAGTGTGATGAAGAAGTACCTGACCAAAAAACATAGTTTGCTATATACATATATTTCTGGACTAGGCAATACTAAGTGTTGCTAGGTGCAATCTGACATTTCCGTTGGAAAGTTTGACATTTTTTAGCGTAACATCACTCAGAACGTTTTGTCATTTAATGCGAATTGTTTTATTTACAGGGAATTAAAAAATTCATCTCGGCCAAAAAATAGAATTAACTCGTGAACATTTTCGTGCGATCATTTTTCACAACTTTCGACGTGAGTGCATCGATGAACTAAAATCTTTGTATGGCTATGAAGCACCATCCAATAGCACTGTGAAAAACTGGTACAACGAATTCAATCGTGGCCGATGCTCGCTCAAAGACGAATTCCGTGAAGGTCGTCCAAAAACAGCCGTTGTGCCAGAAAACATCGATGCCGTACGTGAACTGATAATGCAAGACCGTCATGTAACATACCTTCAGATAGAGGCATGCCTATGCATTTCTCCCACCAGCATACATTCGATATTGCATTAACACCTGGGCGTAAAAAAAGTTTGTTCTCGTTGGATCCCGCACAATTTGACCATCGCTCAAAAAAAGTCTCATGTGGATTGGTGTAAAGAAATGCTGAAAATATACGATCGCGGTGCTTCAAAAGACGTTTATAAGATCGTCACAGGTGACGAATAATGGATCAATGCGTATGAGCCCGAAACCAAACAGCAATCGACCGTGTGGGTCTTCCAAACGAGCCAAATTACACGAAAAAAAAAAACATTTTCGGTGATAAATATTCCTATTTTCATCATTAGGCCAGAAATATATATAACATTCCTCGTATTATTTTTGAAGCTCGATAAAGGGTATCCTCGACCGACACTTTGACACCATACTTCACTTGACGAGTTCTCTGTGCCGAATTGATAGGCATGACAGAATTATGTATTTGCAGCTTAAAATCATTTGTTGAATCAATACGACAACAAACGCTGTGAACTTCACTCGGCCAGCATAATGAAGGCCAAGATGTGTCTTCATTCTTTATTCAGAGGATTTTGACATTTTTACTTCTTCATCATTTCCACAAAAGCTAAATTTCTTTTTTTTTGTATCAATGGCTTTATATGAAACATTCACATACATGTGTATATAAGCGTCAACCATATGTGGAGCATATTTTATGTGTACATACGTATAGAGCATGATTTTGTTGCGCAAAAAATAATAACGGTATTTCCAAAGCATGAATATACCACTTTTCAGAAAGGCTGCGAGCGTCTTTTATATTCTTTTAGTCATCACATATCTTATGAAGTCATAAAAAAATGTGTGTGTATGTAAATATTTATTTCTGGCAATTGTACCCAAAGTCTAAAGCAGCGGCAGTGTCATAACCCTGCCAATCAATTTTTATGTATTGTATGATACAAAAAGGATTCGTATCAAAAATATATAAATTTAAAATTTCATGTAAATTTAAGGAATATGAAACGGTAGTCCGTCAATCTGGTTATTCAAAAAAACATAAATATTCAACAAGCTAAATGTGACTGAATATGTTCAAATGATTCAAATTATGAAAATTTAAATACTAAAATTCCTTATTTCTGAAAACTAACTCGAGGTCAAAGGTAAAAAAATTTGGTTTTCACAATTTAGAGCGAAACGGTAGGTTAGATGGCTGATCCGGAGTTAAGGGGGTATTCTAGTCGAGAAATTTAAAAAAATCGAAATTTTTTTTATTTTCAAAGTTTAACTATTCAAGAATATGTGTACAAGAGGATTTTTCAAAATTCAAATTATTTTGGGAGATATAGGCATTTTTCTGACCCGGCATCCAACTGGTTCGGCCGGAACGCGAAACTTTAAACGCGTTTTTCTCAAAACTGATTTTTTCGGCACGATACCCACGATTCCTCAGGTTCTACTGGACCGATTTACTTGAAATTTATATAGAGTCTTCTCTATAGGGTTGTCTATGGTTGGAACTAGCCCCATCCCCAAATTTTTTTTTTTATTATTTTTAAAAAATTCGAAATAGTCAGAAAAAGGGATCCAAAATAACTTTTTTTTAAGCAGTCCGTTTTTTGATTTTTTTTTTTTTTTGCCACTTTTCCGTAGTTCCGGCCATTTCGACATTATCCCAGATTAATAATCTTTTTTTCTTTTTGGTTTCAGATAACTAGGAGGGTTGAAATCATGGGCATGGTCACGTGGAAATTTTAAAGACCACCCACTTCGTCAGCTCATAATTTTTGAAATTTTTGAAATTTTTTAATTTTTTTAGCTTTTAATTTTTTTCTCTACTCTTCTAAAATTAACAAATAACTAATAAAAAATGGATAATAAAAATATTAATTGCCTTTTTTTACGACACTTTAAAAATTACCTGAAATTAATGCTTCTAGACTAGAATACGCCCTTTAGCCCTAACCAAAACGCCGGACAGTCAAGAAAGAAATGTTGAGTTGTTTCCATCTCACTTTCTCTTAAACGGCTTTTGCATATGGCATCAAGTCAAATTTCCAGTCTTACAGCATGGAGGCCAATAGGGTAACGCGCTGTTAGAATCCTTACAACTAGGCGGCCGAGCCTTGGCCGAGCTCCCGCGAAGTGCAGCTATCTACTATTAGAAAACAAAAGAATTTGGGTGCACCGACCTGCTCCCATTCTCGGGTACCTTTCTTACCAAATAAGGAAGGGCTATGTTCCGGTGTAATCGAACATTTCATACTGTGTGTTGCCAGGATCAAAACCAGGGAAATAGCAGGTGCATACATTTTTTTTTAAATTATATGTGAACCGGTCTACGAAAAGGGGGCTTAGGTGTCAAAAACAAAAAAAAAAAAATAAAATAAAAAAAAAATAAAAATAAAAATAAAAATAAAAAATTGAAAAAAAAAAAATGATTTTTTGGCACCTAAGCCCCCTTTTCGTAGACCACGTCACATGTAGAGTCTTTAGCAAGTTTTCACCCGATATATATATATGATATAAAGTCTTCCAGTTGACGATAATCCGATCCGATTAGTTTCGGTCCAATTTGGATTTGAAATTTTGGTCATAGGGTGGTCTACTTTAAGCGCAAAGTTTGGAAAGTGAGAGAATTAGATTGGTATATGGGAAGTAAGCGTGGTTGTAGTCCGACTTCGATCGTTTTCGAACTGGAACATAACATTAAGTAGCAAATTTGGTCGATATACTATAGGTCAGGTAGGTCCTGAGGCCCCAACGCTGGGGCTACATCATTTTTCGAACTGATCCTCGTCAACGCTATGAAATTAAGAACGTTTTTTCGGTTCGTACGGGAGCAACTAATAAATACCACCAGATCACTTTTCACAGCTTCTATCAAAGTTGAAATTATTTGTTGTTGATTGAATTGTGGAGCATTTGTACGAGCTGTTTAGGTCCATGCTTCTCTTGGTTTAATGCATGCTGCATGTGGCGATTGGGTGCTGCCATTTTCAAACACTACAATACTTTATTTGCCATGAATAAACACATATCTCTTATCATGATCAATGTTTCTTTTGTAGTTTAGAATTTAAAGTTTGACGGCGCACCAGATGCAAAACAGCCTCAGACTTGTCATCTCCGTACTTAACCCACAAGTTTTTTGGACCCGAGGGGAAGTATGTGAATATGATAACTGCAGACTATGTATGCATTTGATGTGGCTATGAAGATATGATTATATGCATATGTAAATTATGAAGTTAGTAGTATTTTAGAGAAAATTATATATTCCTCAAAATTAGATTTTGATGTTCCGCCTAGTCGCGATATAAATTATCGCCGCAAATAATATAAGGGCCTTCGAACTTTCCGATACCATATTTGTGATACACTGATTGGTTTACTTCATAACATTCTTTATTTATTTTTTCCACCACCAATTTTTCGAGGCTGATTGACAGCAAAAAGTAATTAATTCTCTTTAACGTAATTTTACCCTTGTTTTCATTTGCGCCTTCGTGTGATTTGTGTCATGCTGATCGGTCTAGGCTCTTACACTGAGCTTTCGGAAACTCAAATTTTCGTGAATGTTATATCTAACTCTTTCCTTTTATATCTTAGCGCAGCTATCGTTCAACATCGTTTTACTGTCATTCAAAATTAACTTTCTTTCTTTAATGTCAAACTAACTTTTTCATTAATTTTACTTGTAGATTGTTTTTACATTTATCAAGTTCATAAATACATTGAGCTTTTTATGAGCCCTTGTCTCTCACTCTCGCAGATAATAAAAAATAATTTCTTGTTATTCTTCCATTTATTACTTCGCCATTACCACATTTTGTTTTTCGCCTTCCTTTGGGAGATAAACTGCGTACCTTCGTCAAATTCACTTAATCATACATACTCAGCTCAAATGGACCCTTACAACAGTATTGCGGATGCCATTTAATGAAAATGTAGGAAATACGCCTGTTCAGCTGCCACTCAGTGCGCCTGAATGGCTACACTTCGATGCGAGCAAGCTGTCGCGGAAGCTGCGTACATACACTTCTATACATATGTATATGTTATATTTATAGAAGCTTAAGCTTCCGTATGTGTGTCGGTGTGTGGAGATATGAGCATGCACAATTATTGAAGCGCTGCCGGCACTTCGTCTGTGTTTGCTTGTGCGGCACTGCTTTTGTTGTTGCGTGCCGAGGGTGTTTGCATAGCACAGCATAGTATAGCCGTGCCGAAGCAGCAGCGCTTCTTTAAACTATTCAATTATGTTATTTATTTTCATTATGGCAATGAGTAGTAATATTATCCTTCAGCTTAATTAGTTTAATTTACACTTCTCAGCATGTCGGCGAGCACAAAGTTTTCCGCATCATTTTATATATTTTTCGACTCGCTATTAAAACTCAATTAACGCCCGAGCCTTGGGTGCATAATTCATGGGCAATAAAGTGCACTGATATTGCATAAAATTTGCATTGCGCTTCCAACACAAAGCGTGCGCCTAAAACTCTTGCAGCTACCTAGCCGCTTTCACGCTGCATTAAACTTTAATGACACTCAATTCAATTCAAGTGCACACTCATACGCCCCGTAGCACCCGGGCCTATCTGCCCACTTTTGTGAGTTTCATGCCGAGTTGCCTAAATTCGCTTTGCTTATTCCTTTCACTCGCCGCATCATGCTCATTTTGCGTTCTTCATTATGCATTCTCGGATTGTGCCTTTTCGTTTGTGCTCCTGCCCGCTCCCCCATTCTGTCGACGAGTGGGTTAATAGACAATTCATGTTGCAATGTGTAAGCGTTGCGTGCTGAAGGAGCAGCAACGGCAGTGGCAACAAGTAAAAAAGGCAGCATATTCGAGTTGAGTATCGTGCTGCCGTCGGCTGGTGACTGCTGCTGGTGGCACAGCAATTGGTGCTGACCCATTCAGTTCAGCTAAATAGAATAACAAAATGCAAAATATGCGGGCACAGAGTACATGGATCAGCACGGGGAAGCTGGAGTACGCGTGGCTGAGTCGGCCGTGGAAGTTTGTGCAGCCGTCTGACTTTTGTGTACTCGTATAAGTCATTAATTTAGCGAAACAAGAGTTCGACAGCGGACGGCTTGCGGCTAACTATTTGGCATAAGCTTTGCTTTGTCACTTTCGGAATGTATGTAGCTTTGTTTTTATAGCTGCTGTTGCTCGTTGTATTGCTTTTTAATTAATTGTTTGCGAAATTGTTTTCATTGCAGGCATTCAGGGCACGTTGCCATCCGTCGCAGCGCATTTGCTGAATGCCGTGGATATTGGAAACGAAAGTGTTGATGGATTCTTCGAGAAATAATGAATGCTATTTCTTAATTTATGACATTGTGATTATTGCTTATTGCATTCAAATGGCTTCAGTCTGCAACAGTGCGGTTTCTATCGATTACGGCTTTAAGAAACTTAAAGCTAAAACAATGTTATAAACACTTTGGTAAGAAAAGATAAAAAAAAAATATTTTATAAGCACTGTTGAGAAGTAGATCGTTTGTAAAGAACTTATGTTACGCGACTAAATTGCGTCACGCTCTCAACAAATAGAGTGCCACTGTAGTAAAGAGTGAACCGATAAGAATATTCTTATTGATATTGTTTGGTGTAACAGTCGGATGTTTTAGAACAAAAGGTTCACATTTGTTTGAAACATGTCAATCAACAAAGAAAACCTGAATACTTGAAGTTATAAATATTTCTTTTTTCCATGATTACCACTTGTTAGTGTCAATAAATTTCTACACGAGGATTAAGATCTACTAGTGAAAATATTTTTCGATCTCTTTGAATTTTGATTCACTTCTGATTATCCGACTGATATTTGGCACTTTAAATTGATGTAACTGGCCATAAAAGAAAGAAAACAAGTGAGGAAGACCTTGAAGCAAGTGTCGCGGAAAATCTAGATTTACAGGTAAAATTCGAAAACTTTTGCGTACACATTCTCTGCTTGGATATCCCAAAAAGAAAAGCCTTTGCTAACGAATCGCCAGTTATTGGAGGAAGATAAATTAGTCCGAAAAGAACTAATAAAATAATAGATGCACTGCCAGGGATGTAAAAAACGATTAATGCCATATTGCTGCTTTGATCATCGTCAATACAATAATGGAAGTAACTTCTGGGCAAACAAAATATCCAAGTATATCTCTAAAAAGTCAAAAAGGTGGCATCAAACAGTAATTTGCCAGTACTCGAATGAATATATCACATCAATCTTTATACTTCCCTATCTATGTGGCATGTGTGGTAGGTAGGTAGGTAGAAGTACTGCCTCCCCGAGATCAATTAGCGCCATTGGAGCGTTTAATGGCATATCGCGAAACGTTTATGATCATGTTGCTCTCAATGAAACTACTTATGTATATGGAACTACTTATATCTGGATTCCTAGCATTCTATGTCGTGTCTGTTAACAGAGCCGGGTATTCATAGAGAAAGTCGAAATTTTGTTGCTTATTCGTTTATAGTTTGCAGGTCATATCTGATTCGTTATCTCGCAATTGGTTAAAGTTTTCCATCAGTTCTAAGTTATTTGTTTGAATTTGGTATAAAGCTCTCTCTTGATTGTTCTTAGCGACATGCTATTAGCTCTGACTCGGATTCATTTAGAGAGGCTCTGGATTTAGCGAACTCAGGTGATGAACATGTACAGATGGCCTTCCAGTGAGCCTAAAGCTTTCCTGCCACTGTTGACTACTTTTGAATTAATCTATGGCGACGACAAGGCCAACGACTGGCTATCTGTATACATGGTTGCTTTCTGTATTTCCCTGTAGTTATTCAATTGAGCTTCACAGATCTTCTCTATGTCTAGTACTGCGAATAGAAGACGCTAGCTGAGTTAGTAAGAGGTTAGAGAGAGAGATGACAAAATCTTTGGAGTATATCCTTAACCCACTTCACGGTCCTTTTGAACCCATCGTTATAGATTTATATAGTATCCTCTTGCCTTATTTACCCTCTTCTCCATTCGTGTCCAAAGGGTATCTTTACCAGAAAGTAACCTCGGGAGGATATAGTTTTGTTAGTTTAAGCTTGTTATGAGTTGATTTAGGATAAAGCTATATCCCTAATAGTTTAGCTTCCAATCACCTAACTCCTTAATTCTGATAATTTTATTCGATGTGTTGATTACTAATCTATTTTAGGACCTAACTTTAATATATTTTACTGGAAATAAGGCACTATTTTACACCTTTCCTCGGATGGGTTTTATGATGACTTGATTCAAAATAGGAATATTGAGCTCTTTATAATCACAATTTTTGAGAATGCCTCTACTGGCAATATTGATTCTAGGAACTCGTTCTAGATTGTTTGTCCGGAAAGTAATAGGACTGAGTCGATTTAAATAAATTTATTGAACCAATCGTTACGATTCTTTAAAAATTTTCAAAATAGGCTTCTTGTGTGTTGGAGCAGCGCTGCCAGCGCGATTTCCAAGCATTGAAGGCGTCGCGAAAGGCGTTCTCCGGAATAGCCTTGAGAGTTGAGATGCATGCTGCTTGGGTCTCCTCTGTCATCTCAAAAAAAAAAAAACAAAAGAGAGAGGGATCATACTCAAAGATCCTGGGGATCATTTTCACAAATGTTCAAAATTTCTTGGCACAGTTCCACTCGCTGCAATTTCTGGTCGTCAGTGAGCACTTTTGGGACCATCTTCGCGCACACTTTGCGCTTGTTCAAGTGCCCCGTCACAACGTCATTAACCACAGACTTTGATAAATTTACTCTGGGCAATTAAACGAATACTTATTCGACGGTCTGAGTTTAAAACTTTGCGCACACGAGTCACATTGTCAGCGTTTGTCGAAGCCGCAGGTCTTCCAGTACGGTCTTCATCAGCGACCTGCCGAGTTTCACACAGAACTTAATCGCATGCCTCTGCTTCGCCTTGCACCACTCACAGAAACACATGGCGCGAAAATGTTTGTCTTGACTCTCCAGGTGCTCGGAGACAATTGACCAGCCGCTCGTTCGTTAACTAAGAACGCTCTCTACCGAATCCAGTCGGTGCGCGCACGCTCCGAAGTACAGTCGCGACGGAAGAAACTCAGTCCTTTTACTTTCCGGACAAACCCTGTGTAAGAAATGCAAACACAAAAACTCATGCAAATTAAGAAACGTAATCTTTAACCAGATGCGACTTGATAGCAGAGAATGTAAAACATACATACATATTTACGAAATTTTTAGTAAAACGATGAACTTGCAAGGAAGATAAAATTAAATTAAAGGCAATTTGTTAATTAAGGAATTGCTATAATATTAAAAAAAAATATGGTGATGCTGTAATATATCGTAATTTGAAGCAGGTCCATGACAAATTCTGTCTCAAAAGAAACACATTGATATTTGTATGTGCTTAATATGCCCTAAACCATGAACTTAGTCTTCGACTTTTCGTGTTCAGCTTATGTAAATAAATATTTTATTTGCCTTCTGTGCCATACTTCAAAGCAAGAAACCATGTTTTCTCCACCACCAACATTATTTATTTTAAAATTGAGGAAATTAATCTTTGAATAAATCTTAAAGTGTTTTCAATTCTGTTTTGTTTACAGAGCATCGAAGAGATGAAAAAGGCACTTTTATTTTCACATTACGGGTTTCCCCTGAGAATTCTTACATACACAAATACATACAAAATTAACATTTATTTTTCTGACAAACCAGCTTTATTGGATATTTTATTGGGATGCAATCACACGCTCATTGAACAGCCGACAGCAGCTGATAGCGCAGCAGGTGTAAAAGCGGCTGATTGAAAACCATTGAATCGTGCATTTGATTTGTGTACTTTTAACGTATAAATATTAATGGTTGTTTGTTAATATTTTGCCGACAATATTTGATGGTTATCGAATTCAAAAGCAGAAACACATGTGGCACAAAGGGATCTTAAGGCTAATCCAATAATCTTGCTGATTTATGAAAAGTAATTGTATTGTATTGAGCCGTTGGCTAATGCTTGCACTCATACAATATAAAGAAGAATAAAATGAAGAAGGGTTACTTAAACATTATCTGTCTAAATAGTAACACAGAAGGGTTAGTATTTTTGATATGACCAAAAGTATAACGAGTATCGGCATGATATTTCCGATCCTAAATCACAAAACTTAGTTGAAAGGCTCCCATCATGCCTCATAATTAGGTTAAGAACTGGGCTAATAAAGCTACAATCATTACCACTTATATACTCACACGACACCATTTGGAATTCAATCCGTATTTTTTCACAATAACTGAACAAAAACGGTAAAAATTTTGCCGTTTACACATCGAAACTGTGATCCAAAAGTATACCACATACGATTTAAAAGAATATCGGCCTTCAGATTAACCGTATGCCTTACATGGTGATGGGCACAAATTGTTTTGGTGGCAAAAATTTGTTCAGCTGGTTCAGAACTTCCCCGAACCCTATATGCCCACTAGGGTGATTAAAAAAAAAATTATTTTTTTTTTCGATTGGTGCTCGGAAAAATAGGTTCCTAGACACCTCTATGAGTTTCATCATTCATAATAATTTTTTTCAATGAGTTATAAAATTCATAAGAAATAAAAAATTTTCCCAAAAATAATCAAACTTTAAATATTAATATCTTTTAAACGGTTGGGTTTTCGAGAAATCATAGGAGACCTCTTTTTAGGGCATTCAATTTCCTGCATAATCTAAGGAACAAGATATTTTTTCAAGTAGTTGGAAGCGAGATATAAATTTTTCTATCTGATAATAAGAAAAAATAAAAAACTGTATTTAGGAGGACCTTCCCGTTACAATTAAAAACTCATATTTGGAGAGGCTTTCTTAGAGGTGTCTAGGCACTTATTTTTCCGATTACCAATAAAAAAAAAAATTTTTTTTAATTACCCTAATGCCCATGTTATGATTTATTTTCTTTCCATTGACTTTGCACCATACATATCAGTTAGTGAGGGAGATGCCTCAACGCAATTGAATGGGAATGTTAACTTAGCTTTTAGGAGGCATGGTACCAAACCACCTTTTAATACAATTTTTAGTTCGCATAACGTGACTCGATGCCAAAATTGTGTGTTGGTGTAATTTTTTCGCATATTGCTCAGTCAGGAATATTTAAGTTGTTGGCAATATTTTGTATGACAAATTTTGGAGACAGACGTAAAATGTTCCACGGTATATTCTAACTAATAAATAAATGTAAAACTTTAGAATTTTGTAAGTTGAAAGTATGCGTGTTTTGTATCCGATTGAGCTTTTATGAGTTGTGTACTAGTATTCCCTCTGCATTTTGGGCCTGTTACTGTTTCACTAAAGTACAAGTATGAATAGCGTAAAGGTCACTATTATTGATATTTTATGCCTAAAAACATCCTTAGCTTCAAAACTGTTGCTTTTACGACGTTCTCCATAAATTTCTAAACTGCTGGTTACATACAATTTGATAGCCTAATATATTTTATGGTTATTTGTAGCTGACTCGATGATAATTATGCTTTGTGTATTTAAAGGGTATAGATGCCATATGTATTTAGTATTGCAGTATGATTTTTTTGAAAACTTTATGGTCTCTATCTATATGTTGTGTGGCATTGCCATAGGAATAATCGCACAGCTCTCAACATTTCTCATGTAGTTCGGATTATATTCATTTACATATTATGTTATCTGCAATAAATTAAAGTATTATAAATACGTCAAAGATTCGAAATATGAACAAGTAAGAAAGGGCTAAGGCCGGTGGCAATCGAAAATTTTATACTCTTTCAAATTGCAGTAATCAAAGCGGGGGAAATACCATAGGTCGGAATATAAGCATAGCTCTGATCATCAGTGTATGACCGTCATATCCGGCATTAGGTTTGTTAGAAAAACGAAAATCATTATGTGCAGTATTAAATGAGAATTATTATATGTGACCTGGTCTACGAAAAGGGGGCTAAGGTGTCAAAAAATCATTTTTTTTTTTTCAATTTGTTTTTTTTTTTATAATTTTTTTTTTGTTTTTTTGTGACACCTAAGCCCCCTTTTCGTAGACCTGGTCAGATATGCTGAGTTAATTTTGTTCAAAGTTTGAAGACCTTTTATTAGGTATGTACATTGGAGATAATATTGACCTGATTTCATCTATTTTATCTACTAACTAACGTAATCTGCTATTTAACATACTAATAGAATGTGTCTTGGATTTTATTAAGGTACCTCACATCTGTATTATATGGAGTCAGCCTGATATTATTTATACGGAGTTAGATCAAGTTTTCGCCAAATTTGGGTTTCTCATAAACATTTATTTGAAACATGAAGATTATTATATTAAATGTAGTAGTCTTTAGACAGTTTAATATAAACAAATTTCAAGTCGACCTTCTAATATTAAATCCTACCAAATTAAAAAAAAAAAAAAAAAAAAACACACATTATAAATCGCAGACGTGCGGGTGACGTATTTTGTTGCAATGTGTAATACTGTAGTCAGTTCGTGTAATGAATGGAAAAATTTCACAAAAAAAAAAAAAACGATGAGAGCCAAGTTTTGAGAATCTTTTACGAACTTCTTCTGCATTGACTTCAATGTCATGATGCGTGTGCACCAACGCCAGGCCGATCAATCTTGAAGCATGTTTGTTCTCAGCCACGTTTTCATGCACTGAAGTGTTGAAAAAGTGCTTTCAGCGCTCGCATTCGTCACAGGAAGTGTGCAGAATATGCGAAGAAAGCTATGTATCTACATCGCAATCCTTCAACATTTCCAATGCTGTAGTTGGTAATTTTCTTTCGCATTTGCCCCCAATCGCGCTGCCAGTGATCAAGTTCAACTTTGAGCTTCAAGCGTCGTACGACGTTGTCATTATTCAAAAGGCCTTTGAAGCTATCTATCAAGCATTCAATAGGATTTTCCATTTGTTTGGTTTTCAAAGCGTATACTTTTTCTTGAAACAGCAAGCTCAGTTGAAATTCATCCCAGATTTCACTAGAAAAACGCGCCTTCAAATCATTGCCCATTGTATCCAACAGATAAATATACTCTGAGGCCTTGTTCTTCGCAAATTCTCACACAGAAATTTTCGCGCTTTGTTTTTCGGCCGCAGATTCTTGTTTTTTTTTCGTCAACTTTCAGTTCTGGCGCCATTTTCTTCCTGTCTGCATAAAGGGAATGAAAACCGCAGAAAGCAGTACTTCGCGAAAGCGCTTCAGCTATCGCGAGTATTGACTTGAGAATAGTTCTTTCTTTAAATATTATAATTTATCACTTTCAGTTACGGATCTGATTGGATTTATTAACATTTTAGTCTGCATGCGTTGCTTAAATGTGTAACTTCAATTGTATCATAGCATTATTTATTATGTTCAAAAATGGAAACAGTCTTTAATTTAGTTTTTGACATAAAATGGCACATTTCTGGATTATATTTCTGTTACTTTACATTTTTTCAGAGCAGTAAATTTATAAATAAGCCATTTAGCTCTTGGGGGAAAATTTCTCCCATACCCCCCTATTAATCCGCCATATTTTTTGTGAAATTTATTATGTATTCAAAAAAGATTACATTCAATTGAATATAATGTTTTGAACGATTTTTTTACGTCATTTATATGAATGTTCTGTTTATTCATTAGAAAATGCGCTTTCCTTGTTGGTTTTGAGTTTTGGAAATAGTAGATAGCTGCATAGTGTTAGATTAGGCGAATACAGAGGATGGTTGATGAGCGAAGTTCGTTTTTCACCAAAAGCTTTTTCACTTTTTTGATTTTCATGTAATTCATGTGGAACGAAACGCGCACAGACCTTTCTTTTACCCAAATATTAGGTAAAAATTTTTCGAATAGTATTTTTATTCATATCTAAACTCGCAGCCAACATTTCTAGAGTAAAATTTGGGCTTTTTTCTTCAATTTAGCAAAATTAATAGCTTCGGGGCCAAGCCATCCCGATTCTGTTGCCATTGGAATTCTTAAGACCATTTTAATACCTTGTAAATCAAGTATAAACGTGAGTACGATTCATTTCATCTATTTCATCAATTAATATGTCCCAAAGGATTTTTTTTTTTGCAAGTTCAACTAAATAATAATTGAAACTAATGTCGGTCTTTGAGACACACCTTGTATAACTAATTTAAAAATAGTATCAGATATTTAGATTAAACTTTGAAATTTTTAATTTATTTTATACCTAGAAATAAGCAAATCACGTGTGTACAGTAATATCACTCAACTTCCAACGGCTTAAAATCACAGGGCCACACAGAAGCATTGAAATACCATAATCTCCGCTTAGTGGAAGCATTATTTTAGTGAAACAATTATTTTAGTGAAACAATTTTTTACTCACCTACAACTGCCCGCGTAAGTATACTTCAGCAATGGATTAAAGTACTTCAATTTGTTAATCGATAAATATATTGTGCGCGCTTTTGATTGGTTGCTTTAAATTTACCACTAATACTATGTGATTATACGTAAGTACTATTTGATTCAGGAATTAAGTGATTGCAAACGGTAATTTATGTTACTAGTAAGCCACACAAACTTTTACTAAAACTACTGCAAGCAATTTTTATTTTATTATTTATATTATATTATACCGTTTAATTAACATTAATAAATATTTGACGCCTAGTATTCTGCGCCATTAACACTAACTCCTCTGCTAGGCTACACTAGACGTACTAGATTTATATTGGTAAGTTTTACTGCAAAAAAATTTATATTTATTCATGAGTGCACACAACTCTCATCATTTAACGATGCCCGCTGGAGAGCATAAAATTCACATTTCAAATTTTCCAGGTTCACATAAAAATTCAATGGCATGTTAGATGCGGGCATGAGCAGCACGAAATTCACGAGGCAAGGCTGTAAACATTCAGAGCTTACATTGCTACATGTGAATGAATATAAATTATGCATAACGGCAACACGTCACGCGCACCAACACACTGACGGTAATAAACAAGCTGCCTTAGCATAAGCATAGGCGCTAAAGCACAGTTAAGAAAACAAAGCGCACATCCACAACATTACGCGCAGCCTCTGACCCTGCGTTCGTTGCGTTGATGCTTCAGCACTGACACTGACCTCAGCCCGCCACATGTAATCATTACATTGATGGTGTTATTGTATTATTTCCTCGACCACATTATCATAAACAATATATTTTCGGAAATTTTCTAAAATTTTTGCACGTTGAACACATTTCAAAGCAAAACGTTATTTTTGCACACACCTTGGGTAAACAACGGCACAAGCATATTTACTGTTATAATTGTATGCACATGCACACATATTTGTTTAAGGGATACACTTATTTATTTCATACAAACTCATATATATATATATACTTATATACATATGTAAACACTTTGTTGTATTTTAATAAGCGCGCTTAGTATTTAATTAAGCTGAATGCTTTGGCTTTGTCACTGCCACTGGCGATTTTGCTGGCCAGCAGAGAACCGACTTGATTTCTGGCCAACTCCAAACTGAGTCGAGTGCATTGCGATCCCTGCGTTTTATACGAGTATGTTGTTAGTTTTCACGCGCCGCCATTGATGCCGTTGTAACTTTGCCGCTGCTGCTGTGGATATTGGCGTTTGTTGTTGCTGCCGCATGCACGTTGTTGCTTCCTTGCGTAAGTACAATGTTTATTTAGTTTCGGATTTTATTTTTATTTGTTGTTTCGCCAAACCATGCGCCTGTTAGAGCTTTCTACAACAAATCTTTGTTTTCAACTCATTTTAACGACGATAGTGAGCTTGCCGGAGCTTTTTGAGAGTTGCCAACGCCGCATAGAATGGCAATTAGACCAGAAAACAATTTAAATGTTTGAATACAATGAAAGTGAGTAATTTGATATATGTTGTTGCTAGTAATTACTTTTTCCCAAAAATAAGAATTTTCCTCTATTAAATGGTTAATTTGAAAATAATTGTTGGATTCCAACATATATGAAGGCCCAATTATAAACAAAATAAGCCAAGGACACGTGAAAGAACCCTCAAGAACTCTTGTTTAACCCAAATATAAGCCGAATTAGCATTAAAAATTTTTTTTTCTTCTTTAATAGCGTAGACACCGCTTACGCGGTTAAAGCCGAATTCTTTCTTCTTTTAACATTTTGATGCCAATTGGATGTACCAAGTGCACCCAGGTTCTTCTCCACCTGATCTCTCCAACGGAGGGGAGGTCTTCCTATTCCTCTGCTTTGGAGCTGGGGTGTTTTCGCCCATACCGACGACATGACCTAGCCAGCGCAGCCGCTGTCTGTTTAATTCGCTGAACAATGTCAATGTCGTCGTATAACTCATACTGTTTGACGTTCCATCGAATGCGATATTCGCCGTTACCAAAGCGCAAATAACCATAAATTTTAAGCAGAATCTTTCTCTAGACAACTCGTAACGACGACTCATCAGATGTGGTCATCGTCAATGCCTCTGCATCATTTAGAAGGACGCGAATAATTAGTGACTTATCGGGAGAGGACTTAACTTCTCAGTTGCCTATTCAGTCCGAAGTAACACCTGTTAGCAAGAATTATTCTGCTTTGGCTTTCGAGACTGACATGGTTTTTGGTGTTAATACTTATTAGTTCCAACGTCTTGACAGAGCTTTTGGTCAATTTACTCAACCGTATTAGTTTTGCAGCTCCAAAGAATAGATGATGTGTGTCGATTTTCTTTTCACTGGTCTTTTCCAAGATTTGGCGCATAGCGAATAACTGTTCAGTTTTCGATTTTCCAACGCTAAGGCCACACTGATACGGTCCAATCAGTTTGTTGACGGTGGACTTTAATCTTTCACACAGTACGCTCGACAGAACCTTATATGCGGTATTGAGGGTCTTTTTTTTTATCGATTGGACATGACACATTCAACTTCCAATCGTCAGGCATGCTTTCGTCCGACCCTATTCTACAAAAAAGCTGATATATGCTCTTTGTCAGTTCTTCGCCCTACGTATTTGAAAAGTTCGGCGTCAATTCATTGATCTCCGCCGCTTTGTTGTTCTTCAGACGGGTAATAGTTATTCGTACTTCTTCATGGTCGGATAATGGATCGTCTATTCCATCGTCATCGGGGTCATTGGGGTTCACCATCTCCTGCTGTTATGCTTTTACTGCCATTTAGCAGGCTCGAGAAGTGCACACTCTAAAATGCTTTGGACATCAGTCACTGGATCATCTCTGGCGATTCTTCCAAAGTATGCTTCGATCTTCGATCTGTTAATAACCGCATCTTTTCGTAGAATTTTCGAACATTACTCCTGTCGGCCAGCTTGTCAAGCTCTTCGTACTCACGCATTTCGGTCTCTGTTTTTTTGTGTGTATTTTTGCTGTAATTAATATTACCTTAATTGTTGCATTATTTAATAGTTTTTAAGGGAATGTGCCCTTTGGTGAGGAGAAGTTCGAAGTTTGAGGAATATAATAGGCGATTTAGAAGACACAGTCATTTTTTTTCCATTTTCATAGACATGAGGGAAAGTATAATTTTCTTATTTCAAAAATCAAACGTCTCTTTAAAACAGAAATTTTTGAATCAGTAGAAACTGAAATCGAGAGCTTTAAGCTTTTCAGCACAACGCACACCACGAAATGGTGTACGCGAAAATCATGTTATGTACTATGGTAAAAACGGAAGCATTTCCGAGAGCATAGCGCTTAACGCTTTTCGCTCACTCACACACGTTTAGTGGAGGGAACGATTTTTGGCGCGAATCCGTGTGACGTGCCATGACCGGTACGCGGCAGGATAAACTCGTAAAACTTTTACATAACACAATCACGCTTATGTGCATGTACATACATATGTATAACACATACTCATTATCACCTTACGCGCGACTTTGCGTATGGAATGCGAGTAAATGTGTGTGTACGTAGATACGTTGTTTGCTCGCGTGAATGTTGCTTTCAATGTGACATTTCTTTACAAGATGCTTTTGCCATTGTTGTCGTTGTTTTTGTGAGTTTGTTTGTTAATTTGAGAGTGCTTTACACTTGTTCGCAAACTTTACCCATACATTTTTTCACGTGAGTATGTATGTGTGTTTATTCATCGTTAACACACCCAGTCATATAAGTGCGTATAAGTACATACATGCATACATATGTATGTATAGGTAATTTATACTCAGTGCTCGTGCTCGTGAAGGTGTTTCAGTCACGTGAAAAAGCAAACACTTCAAATGCTTGATTTCACGAGAAAGAAGCTTAGCCTCAATGTCTGTTCGCGTAATTCACTGAAAGCGACAATTATCCAAGTCAAAGTGTTGGGGGTTACATGAATATTTAAAAGGTATACATTAAGTATATGGAAAGTCCGCAGACTTCAATAATTTCTTAGAACTTAGTATTCTAAACCTAATCCAGGTTGGAATACAATATTTGTTGTTATCCCTTTAAATGTAGACAAGATTAATCTACATTTTCGGAAAATTTTTATGACTTAAGGAAGAAGTTAATTAACGTTCGAGAGTCAGAAATAGAATGTCAACTCAACAAAACATGTATAAAGTCAACCGTAAGTTCTAATATATTATATCGTATTAGGTACATGAGTGAAAATAAGTACATTTCTTCTTCTTTATTGGCGTGGACACTGTTTGTGCGCGAGGTTTGACAATTAAGTAATGAGACTGATTTTATTGCCGCGCTTGTGGTAAACCTGTGACCTTGAAATTCCCTTTCTCTTTTTCCGACATCACGCCCATCTCCATTGATATATGTAACATCACTCTAGCTTGTTTAGTTCGCCTGCTGCGCCAACAGACGCCTTATTGGCCTAGGTGGTCAAAGGAACCCATTTTGAGTAGATTACGGACATCCCGGCGGCCGTGACGAGGGTACTCGCGGAAATCCCAGTCGAAGCATTCCAGAAATGTTACGAAGCATGGAAAACGCGCTCAAATCGCTGTATAGCTGCTCAAGGGGACTACTTTGAAGGGGATGGCAGAGTTGTAGAATAATTTTCAAATATACGGATTTTATGGAATCAGTCCCATTACTTAATTGTCATACAATAGCCGAGTTTACAACAGCGCTCCAGTTGTTCTTCTAATTCGCCGTTTGGCGCCAATTGGAGATTCCATATGTGATTCCAGGTCCTTTTCCACGTGGTCTTTCCAACGGAGTGACGGTACAACGGGTACTGCGTCGAATACTTTCAGAGCTTGAGTGTTTTCATCCATTCGGAAGACATGACTTAGGCAGCGTAACCGCTGTTTCTTAAGTCGCTGAACCATGTCAATGTCGTCATATAGTATATCTCGTACAGCTCATCGACTGCAATGTTCGCCGTGGCCAATGCGCAAAGGACCATAAATCTTCCACAAAACCTTTCTCTCGAAAACTCGTAGCGTCGCACATAGGAGCATTTGGTCTCAAAAACCGGACAAGGCTATTTATTAAATATAAAGTGATTTCATGAATGAAAATTAATAAAATAATGCAATATATTAAAATAAAAAAGTAAGGAAGGGCTAAGTTCGGTTGCAATCGATTATTTTATATTGAATATATTTGAGTAAGGGGTAGTGTCGGCCAGATTTTATATATTTTTGCTCATCCCACATACTACTAATATGCACATACTCAAAAAAATGTTGCCTGGGTTTCATTAAGGTACCTTACATACAATCACCAATCATATGGAGCAAGGTGAAGTGGATGTTCGAAAATCTTGGTAATAGTTATATGGGGGGAGGATCAAGTTTTCGCCTAATTGTATCTATTTTAGGCGCAAGGATACACTGTTATGAATAAAACATGCTAGGCAATTTCCATTGAGATTACTCAAATATTGTCGGATATATTCAGCATAAAGTCACCTAGAAGTTCGAAATTCTTTATACTAGGTGTATGGTGGCTCAGAGAAGTATTGACCCGATTCAACCCATTTTTGGTACACCGAATTACCATTGTCAGGAAAAGATTCTGAGTGAATTTCAATGTCATATCTCAAACATTGAACGATATTTTCGGTCAAAAGTCAACTATAAGTACAGTGGTCCACATATTCGGTACTTAGGGGCGTGAACAGTTTTAGTTCGATTTGGGCCATTTGTGTTCATAAGGTGACATACTTCAGATGCACTATTTGTGCAAAGTCTTATCTCGTTATATTAATTTATACTTGATTTTTGCACTGGAAAGTGAAAATTTCAAATGAAATTTAAAATTGTATTATATGGGAAATTGGCGTAGCTGCAGTCCGATTTCACTTATTTGCACATTTTAACATAAAAGTGTCAGGAGAATAACACGTACCAAACTTGATTCAAATCGGTTGGGTGGGTGCGATTTTACCTAAAAGTGGGCGGTGCCACTCCCACCGTCCAATATTAGCCCCGTCTACTTTAAAGCATGTGGTTGTTGTAGCTTTAGTGGTTTAGGAGATATGTATGTTTCATCAAGATATTTCAATATTTTACTCAAGTTACAACTTTTACGAACGGACGGACGGACAGACAGTCACCCGGACATCAAATCGTTATCATTCCGGATCATTTATATATAGAACCCTATATATCTATCTGGAATAATTTTAAGTGATACAACCGTTAGAGCTCTTTTTTACTTGTTGGTAATTTGATTGCAAATTTTTGTAAAAATTGAATTTTTATCAAAAGTTGAATATTCAGTAAATTGCTTACTGTTTTTTGAAACATTTAACGTTAAACTCAGTATTGAACCTACTCTTTGAATCATTTAGTTTTCTTAAAAAATAGTATGTGGAAATATCGTCAAAGTTATCCTGCAATAGATTTCATCTTAGATTGCACTCTGGGCTGGTGTTTGTGGCATTCCAGAGTTGCTTGGTGTGAAATTCAACAGAAATTGCTGGTGGGCTAATACCGTTAAGACAATGACAAGCCTTAGAGTATGTTTCCCCGTCTTTATTAAGTTGTGTGAAGACTTTTTCTATACACTGGTCAGATGTGAACGAAAAGAATCATAAGACCACAGGTCAATTCTCGTCTTGGCCTAGTGAGAGAAGGATTAACTCTGTGTCTACACACGTTTGGTATGAGTTTTAAAAAGGCAACGAAGGAGGAGAAGAGTGGTAGAAAGATGTGAGCATAGGATCCAGAGTGATAGAAGCGTTACTTTCAATAATTATTAAATGGGTAGCGAGTGTTCAACGAGTGGCTAGCGTCAGCGTGAGCGGCTCTCTACGAGCCACATAAACTATAACGCTCAACAACTTATAGCACCCGTGGACATAGCTTCGAAAGTTGTTTTCAGACTCAGAGGAGCTAAGTACATCGATAATAACTACTCGTAGATGTCGCGCACGCTGAAGTCCTCGAACAGTTTGATTTCAATACAAAACAGCTCGATTACCAGGTCACCGATCTAAGCCCTTGCAGTCTTATTTCTGCGTACATACCTTCAAGAATGGGACGGGACGGCACCTTTCACATGTGGATTTCTTTTAGTAACTATAGTGCTATAGTTAACCGATATGAACAATTTCTACGGAGATTACATTGTTGCTTTAGAAAATAATATATACCAAATTTCGTAAAAATACATTGTCAAAAGTGAAAGTTTTCCATACAAGAACTTGATTCCGAGCGTTCAGTTTGTATAGCAGCTACATATACACACCTGCTCATAATAATAGTTACAAAATACTTTTTCAAGTAAAGCTCATCAGTAAAAAGTTTTATTTAAATTTTTATGAAAAACGCAAACGCACTTATATTTTTGAAATATTTACAAGCCAAATTTAATAAACTTCATTTAAAAAAATAACAAAACAAACAAATGTAAATCCAAAAACATTTCATACCTAAAATAAACTTGCTCAAAAAAAAGGTACACTTTCAATAAGACAATTATTTTGGAAAAACAAATTATGATGAAACGGTTTTGTTGTATATTTAATATTTATTACTTAGTTAGTTTAACTTTAGTTAGTTAGTTCTGGATTACTTTATTTATTCGTTTGGGCATACTACCGATTAAAGCCTGACAAGTTTCTTTAGGTATCTCATACCAAGTTTTTTGTATGCACTCCCATAACTGGTCTTTGTTAGGGAAAGATTGACTCGCCGCATTTTTTTTTTTTAGTTCTCCCAATGGTTTTCTATTGGATTTAAATCCGGAGATTGGCTTGGCCACTTCAAAACGTTAACATTATTGTCCTAAAAATATTTCTTAACCAGTTTGGAGGTATGTTTTGGGTCATTATCTTGCTGATATACCCAACGTAATGGTAAGTTTTCTTCAGCATAGGGTATCAAGTATTTCCTTGTACTCTGACGATGTCATTTTGTTAGTTATCCGGTATATAACGGGTGATTTTTTAAGAGCTTGATAACTTTTTTTAAAAAAAAAACGCATAAAATTTGCAAAATCTCATCGGTTCTTTATTTGAAACGTTAGATTGGTTCATGACATTTACTTTTTGAAGATAATTTCATTTAAATGTTGACCGCGGCTGCGTCTTAGGTGGTCCATTCGGAAAGTCCAATTTTGGGCAACTTTTTCGAGCATTTCGGCCGGAATAGCCCGAATTTCTTCGGAAATGTTGTCTTCCAAAGCTGGAATAGTTGCTGGCTTATTTCTGTAGACTTTAGACTTGACGTAGCCCCACAAAAAATAGTCTAAAGGCGTTAAATCGCATGATCTTGGTGGCCAACTTACGGGTCCATTTCTTGAGATGAATTGTTGTCCGAAGTTTTCCCTCAAAATGGCCATAGAATCGCGAGCTGTGTGGCATGTAGCGCCATCTTGTTGAAACCACATGTCAACCAAGTTCAGTTCTTCCATTTTTGGCAACAAAAAGTTTGTTAGCATCGAACGATAGCGATCGCCATTCACCGTAACGTTGCGTCCAACAGCATCTTTGAAAAAATACGGTCCAATGATTCCACCAGCGTACAAACCACACCAAACAGTGCATTTTTCGGGATGCATGGGCAGTTCTTGAACGGCTTCTGGTTGCTCTTCACCCCAAATGCGGCAATTTTGCTTATTTACGTAGCCATTCAACCAGAAATGAGCCTCATCGCTCATCGGACACGGACGCGAAACACATTTCGAACCGAACACTGATTTTGGTAATAAAATTCAATGATTTGCAAGCGTTGCTCGTTAGTAAGTCTATTCATGATGAAATGTCAAAGCATACTGAGCATCTTTCTCTTTGACACCATGTCTGACATCCCACGTGATCTGTCAAATACTACTGCATGAAAATCCTAACCTCAAAAAAATCACCCGTTAGGACCTACTCCATACCAAGAAAAACATCCCCACACTATGACGTTTCCACCTCCATGCTTCAGTTTTTTTTTTAATCGAACGTGAAACTCCTTTCCTTTTGGACCACGCATATTTCTTTCACAACCGTTTCCAAATAAATTCATTTTCGTTTCATCACTCCATAAGATGTCTCTCCACTTTTTTGCTATACATAGTTACAATATGGCGATCAAGAACTGTACTCGTTTTTTGTGGCCTTCCACGAGTCTCTCTACTAGATTTTCGCTCTAAAGCATTTTTAACAAAATTATGAGACCTTTCCATTAATTTCCCAATTCTCCGAAGCGATTTTCCTTGCTTTCTGAGGTTTGAAACCCGACGGGCTTCTAAAACAGTGCAATGTGACTTCCGACCCATCTGATCAAAAAATAATTTAATTTATCTGCAGCATTTTGAGCTTTAATGAAAGAAAACTTAACAATCTAGATAAAAAAACTTGAATAACTGAGTAAAAATAACTTTATTTTCACAAAGAGCTAAGTTCAGTTATGTGTAACTATTATATTGAGCAAGTTTTTTTTCTGAGTATTCACACAAAACTGAAATACGCATTAACTCGGGTATTCACATGCTTCATTCTCTTAGAAAGGGCGATGCCATATTTTCTTAAGTAATAAATAGTTAGTTACGCAAACAAACCTTTCGACACTCACCTTTGAACGAAATCGAAAAGAAAAAAATGTTGTTGAAGTGGTTGACTGCTAGCGTATGTATATGCGCACGGACCGAAAACCAAAAGAGGCTCGACGCCGTCCGCCAGTCCCTTTTGTTAGTTGTGTGCTGGTGTCCTCGTGTGTGGTGTGAAGATGTGGTGGGTATGTTGAGGATGTAGTGGGCATCATGCCGAGGTGTGAGAATGCGGTGTGTAGAGTGGGATGAAAAAAAAATGATCCGCATGATGCCAATATGTTGAGTATGGTATGTGTAGTGTGGGGTGAAGATGTGTTGAGTATGGTGTGTATGTGTGGGGTGTAGTGAGATTATATTAAGAGGGGGGCGCAGAAGCTCATTTAACCATCCAGGCCCCCCTAAACGAAAGTTTAGCCTAAAAGGCGCTGCAGCTGTTGCAGCGTTGCCACAACGCTGCTCAGACCCGTGGACCGGCGAGGTGGTGGTCCCGTCTGTCGACGTCGCAACGAGATTCCACTCCGCTGGTGCATGACACTATCGTCGGGTGGAAGTCGGGATACGCGGCCGCGATGGTTGGATGGCCGGTGCATTTCGCGTGACGAGCTGCGATGTAGCAGCGTATGATGCGGCCGGTGACACATTTGCCACAGCCCCCGTGACTCACACTCTGAAGTAGCATGAGTGTGCGACAGGCAATTGAGGCAATGACCATGAGCCTGAGCAACTTGCTGCCGTTGCAAAGGCCGCATACCCCTAAATATTCCACAATGGTGGAGGCGATGAGGGCGTCGACAGATGGGGCACCTGATCCGACGGGTCCCCGAAGTCCTCGAGTTGGTCGATGGTGGTCGGGGGCCACCACGAGATGCGGGTGTAAGCACCGCTGCCGGCGCGGTTGCCGTTGCAGGTGCCGGCGTTGTTGTCGGTGCAGTTGCCGGCGTGGTTGCCGGTGTAGTTGCTGGCGTTGTTGCAGCCACAGTTCGGGGCGCTGGCGTGGGCCCGGTGCGTGGCACATTGGTAGCCACCCGAGCGGTTGGCGTAGTTGTAACTGGCGAATCTACCTCCATAGTAATCTGTATAGAGAAGATTGTTGATTATTAATCTATCATCAAATGAGATATGGGCCATCGTGCCACGATATGTGGCATGAATGGGTCGTCGTATTGAACGACTGTTTTGTTAGTATTCTTCGTTATTATTCGACGGTTTATTATTTTGTAGCGGTTGTTATCTTTTAACGGTTTGTTATTGGCGTATTTATCGTTTTATTGTTGAATCTAATGATTTTATTATATCGCGACAGTATGGGTTTTGGGTTTTTTTTCGGTTTTCGGATTCTCGGTCGTCGGTGGTTGGTAAAAAGCACAGCTTCACGAGCGGTCTGGTTAGTGTTCCGTTTTGCGTACGGAGATCCACGACTCGTATGTGACCGTCGGAGCCATAATGTAGCTGTTCAATGCGGCCAAGCCGCCACTCGGTTGGGGGTAGACAATCATCGTGGATGAGGACACAGTCTCCAAGTTTAGGCGGTTGTGCAGGAGTCTTCCAACGGTATCTTTTGTGGAGACCCTTTATGTACTCGTCCTTCCAGCGTCGGCTGAAATCATGATGGAGAATTTTAATTCGTTCCCATCGATTTAATAGGGATAGCGACTCCACGCCTGGCTCAGGAATGGCCAGGATGGGTGCTCCTTTTAGAAAATGCCCTGGAGTTAAGGCGGTGAAATCTGAGGGGTCTTGCGATAGTACTGTAAGTGGCCGTGAATTGAGAACGGCTTCAATTCGATTTAATAACGTCGTGAACTCTTCGTAATTAAATTTTATAATTTCCAGCTACCCGTTTGAAATGGGATTTGAAGCTTTTTACGGCGGATTCCCATAAACCGCCCATATGAGGAGCGCTTGGGGGTATAAATTGCCAGTTGATACCTTGAGGGGCGTACTTTTGTACGATGTCGGGTGACACTTGTTTTAGGAAATCCACAAATTGCTTTTCGGTGGCTCGTTGAGCTCCAATGAACGTTTTGCCATTGTCGCTCATGATCTTTGATGGGTAACCACGTCGAGCGACGAAGCGAGCAAATGCCGCGAGAAAAGCCTCCGTCGTCAGATTACTACACAGCTCAAGGTGTACTGCCTTTGTCGTGAAACATACAAAGACAGCCACATAGCCTTTCATGAGAGTGGGAGACCTTAACATAGAAGCCTTTACCTGGAAAGGCCCAGCAAAATCAACACCTGTTGTGGTGAAAGGCAGAGCGAAATTGCAGCGTTCCGGTGGAAGTGCTGCCATAATCTGCGTTCGCATCTTCCGCTTGTGCATAGTGCAAATCTTGCACGTGAAGATGCACTTCTTAATTTGCGGCTTAAGACGGGGGATATAATACTCCTGGCGTACCATCTGTTGCATGAGACGATGTTCGGCGTGTAGCATTAAGGTGTGGATGTAGTGGAGGAATAATGTGGCAAATGGTGACCTCTCTGGAATTATTATGGGGTGGCGTTCATTGTATGTTAGGCTCGAATTAGCGAGCCGACCATTGGCACGAAGCAGACCTTTCGTGTCCAGAAATGGGTTGAGAACTAAGAGTGAGCTCTTTTTATCAATCGGCTTCGATTCTCTTAGTGCTGATATATCGCGGCTGAAGTAGCGCGCTTGTGTGTATGCAATTAGTGCGACCTTTGCCTTTTGTAACTCTAGGTGCGACACTGTGTTGCATGGGGAATTTTGTGATCCCTTGATTTTGCTTTTGAGTTGCTCTATAAATTTGAACATATAAGCAACTACTCTGAGAGCTCTTGGAAACGATGAAAATCGTTCAAGGATGTCGGTATCATCCAATAATGTATGAAAGGAGGTGATTTTTCGACCTTCTGGGGCGATAATGTTGCGCATGGGGGATTGTGGCCAAGAATCAGGAGATTCTATCAGCCATCGGGGGCCATTCCACCAGAGGGTAGTAGTGGCAAGGTGCAGTGGCTTGCACCCTCTTGTACCTAGATCGGCAGGATTGTCAGCACTGGCTACGTGACGCCACGTGGCTGATCCCACTAGGTCAAGAATTTGAGACGTTCGGTTAGAAATATACGTCTTCCATGCATGTGGTGGTTTTTCCAACCAGGCTAGTACAATTTCGGAATCGGACCACATATATAGTTTGCATTTTGTCATATTTAAATGCTTTTGCACCATGGCTACTAATTTTGAAAGTAGTAGTGCGCCACATAACTCAAGTCGTGGGAGACTTACAGTTTTTAAAGGTGCCACCTTTGCTTTTGCTACTAATAAGTGGCTTGTGGTCGTGGTGTCACTTTGCGTGCGCACATAGATAGTAGCGCAATATGCCTTCTCTGAGGCGTCACAAAAGCCATGTAATTCAACTTTGTGATCGGGAGAGTAATTTACCCATCGTGGGATTTGAATCTGAGAAATGTCATTCAGGTTGTTTGCGAACTGGGACCATTTTTCTAAGCGAAGAGGTTTCACTTGTTCGTCCCAGTCGGTTCCATCTAGCCATAGTTCTTGTATTAAGATTTTCGCTTGGATCATAATTGGCGAAAGCCATCCTGCGGGGTCGAAAAGTTTTGCCACCGAGGATAAAATCTGTCTTTTCGTTATGGCTGATAATGCGGATATGGACTCTGTCGTGTATGAGAATTGGTCCGATATCGCATTCCATTGGATGCCTAATGTTTTTGTTGTACTTTCCTTTTCGAAAATAAGGAAATTAGTGTCCAATAAATTTTCGTTTGGAATATTTTTGAGTATATTCGGGTGATTTGCCGTAATTTTTTTTAATGGAAACCCTGCGGATTTGAGGGCTTTAATTACCTGTGATAAGGCTTCGTATGCTTTTGGAAGAGTATGACTTCCAGACAAAATATCGTCTACATACGTTTGAGTTTTCAACACTTCAGTTGCCAGAGGAAACTCTGACTTTGTGTTGTCTGCCAATTCGTGGAGAGTACGAATGGCTAAATATGGTGCACAGTTAACGCCAAATGTAACTGTTTTTAATCTGAAGTCGCGTAAAGGACTGGTGGGGGATCTTCGGAACATAATACGTTGAAAATCCTGGTCGTCTTTATGTACGACTATTTGCCGATACATTTTTTCAACGTCTCCATTGAATACGTATTTGAATATACGCCAGTTTAATATCAGAAGCATTAAATCTGGTTGGAGTGTGGGTCCCGTAAATAGGATATCATTTAGGGAATTCCCTGAACTAGTGGTTCTCGAAGCATTAAAAACAACTCTTACTTTTGTTGTTTTTTTGTCTGGCTTCACTACTGCGTGATGTGGCAGATAAAAGGAGTAGTATTTGCCGTTGACGATTTTCTCCCCTGGGTTTACTTCCTCCATGTGATCTAAATGGAGGTATTCTTCTAACACACCATCATATTCAGATTTGAGTTCGCCTTTTTTAAGTAGGTTTCTTTCCATACTTAAAAACTGCTGAATTGCAGAGGTGCGAGAGTGACCTAAGGCGAGTGTGTTAGGAAATTGTTGCTTAAGTGGTAGTCGTACGACGTACCGACCATTTTCTGATCTAGCAGTTGTGGCTTTGTAAAAATCCTCACAATACTGATCTTCAGGGGTTGTGACTGATATGGGGGGGAGTTCTTCTAGTTCCCAAAATTTTCTCAATTGTGAATTGAGGTACTCATTTGAGACTTCCTCAACTTGAGTTGTTAATGTTGTAACTGGTTCCGCAACTAGTCCGCTTAGGACCCATCCGAAAATGGTATTTTGCGCCAGCATAACTTGTCTCAAAAAGCCCATAAAAACTTTTTTAAACTATTGAGAGTACTAAGTTTTATAGTGTAACTATTATTTTGAGCAGGTGTGTATGTTATAGTGGTCCGATATCGGCAGTTCCGACAAATGAGCAGCTTCATCATTTATATATTTACTTTATAGGGTCTTCGACGCTTCCTTCTGGGAGTCACAAGCTTCATGATAAACTTAATGTACCCTGTTCAGGGTATAAAAATCTTTACAAGCACTTTATTTCGATCGTTCAGTTTATATGACATCTATTTGTACAATGTACATACAGTATCGGAAAAAACATTTGCAACTACGGCGAAGTTCTATGTTTTTTTTTTTTTATTTGCCTTACAGTGGCATTTTTACTTCGAATTCCTTTTTGTTCCTTGATTTTAAATTCACAGTATTGAAGTTACATATTTTGCAATGTTTATCGCGATCTTTTTTTATTTTGCCAATTATATTTGAAAACAATTTCAAATGTACGCCAATTCGCCGTGACAAAATAATCGCAACTAGGTTTTGTTTCCTTACTTTTCTCCTTTGCTTGTTTGTGTTCCTAACGGTATTAAGGTTGAATTAAAAAATTGTTGATTAAAAAATTTATTGAGCATAATTTCTGCTCTGAATTTTTGCGAAAACACGTTTTTATTTTAAATTTTTTTGCAAAAAAAGTAATGGCTCTAAATAAATTCGGTGAAACATTCCGAGACCGTGTTATTGATGATTACAAAAATGGAACTTCTCAAAAAGAAATTTCTATAAACTATAGAATTCACATGTAATCAATCTTACGAATAATTTCGAACTTTATTTATTAGGAATAAAACGGTTGAAGTAGTGCATCTTCGACGCCGACCAAGAAAAACTGATGAAAAAATTAAGAGCTTAATTGTAAGAGTGGTAAAAATATCCATTTTAAAGCGCTGCGCAATTGATAAAGGAGCTTGAGTTACCAATCTACTCAAGAATGGTCGCTCATCGCCTAAATAACCCTGATTTACACAGTTACCGACAAGCGAAGAAACCGCTTATTAGCAAACGTAGCCAACTGAAACGATTGTGTTCGCTTAAAATCATCTGGAATGGCCAAAAGCAAATGAAAACTGTTATTTTTAGTGAGAAGTCCAAAATTAAATTTGGTAGAAAGTGATGGCGTGAGTTTTGTTCGACGATCACGAAACAATTGTCTTAAAAAATTCTATTGTCTAAGAACTGTCAAACATAGTTGCTATGTTATGGTCTGGGGATGCTTTTCTGCTCCTGGTTTGGGGCCACTGTATCGGTACGTGTACAGAAGCATTATGAAATCCATAATGTTGCCATATACTGAATGGGAAATGCCACTTAAGTGGGTCTTCCACCAGGACAAGGACCCGAAGGGATCCTATATAAACATATACATTCAACAAATAAACTGAAAATAAACAAATAAACTGGAAAATATAATAATAAAATAGGTCTCCGGCAATTATTTTCTGTGCAATCGACAGTATTTTCATTATCATATTTCAGTTGCAAATGTGTTGTCCGATACTGTATATGCTATACGAGGTGTGTTCAAAAGTATCGCGAATTTTGTGTTTTTTCAAAAATTATTTATTTATTCATAAATATCCAATTTTGTCCCTATATTATAAACTTGTGCCAATGGTTTTTCCAATCTTCGAAGCACTTCAAAAAATCATTTTTTTTTTATCTTCTTCAGCTCCTTCTTCGATGCCGTCTTTATCTCGTCAAGAGAAGCGTAACGTCGTCCTTTCATGTGCCTTTTCAGTTTAGGGAACAAGAAAAAGTCACAGGGGGCCAGATCTGGGGAATTCGGTGGCTGCAGCATTATTAGTGTGTTGTTTTTGGCCAAAAAGTCGGGTACAATAAAGGGCGTTATCGTGATGCAAAAGCCAATTTTTGTTCTTCCACAAATCCGGGCGTTTCTGGGGGATTGCTTTGCGCAAATTGCGCATAACTTGCAGGTAATATTCCTTATTGACCGTTCTTCCCTGTGGCAAGAACTCATGATGCACCACGCCCCTGCAATCGAAGAAAACTGTCAGTTACGATTCGCGATACTTTTTGAACACACCTCGTAGTGCTCCGGTAACGGCGATTTTAACAAATGGGCTGCTTCTTGGGGAGAAAATGGCGTGATCAAAAGTTCAGATTGCTTTCTTAAAATCTTATTATTTATATACATATATATTTTATCCTTATATATTATCCCTTCCAGGAGTTTCAAACTTCATGGTAAACTTAATATACTCAGGTTATAAAAATTATAAGTTTCTGACTCATAACATCGGTATTTAACTAGCAAATTGGGGTGTCCATTTCGATAGTTTTTGTTACCGCAGAATTATTGGACATTTATGGCAGCTTATCATAGCACACACACACATTTACGAGCTGCTTGAAAATTATTCACCCTTTTTCGCTTAATGCTGATAACGACGAAGCCTCTGCACCGCATGGAGCTAAAAACAAGTCTACAGGTGAATTATAAATACATTCGCGGCAACTACGTAGATCCACATATACATACAAACATATGTATGTATGTAGAAATAAGCACGATCACACACACAAATGTAGACGCGAATATTTCTGCCAAACGCAGACAGAATCACACTTTCATTATCATTTCTTTGAATTTACTGTTATCGCAGTTTAGTGGCTATGTATTACTAATGTTGCTGTTGTTGTTGTGCTGATAACAAAGGCACAAGCAAATATAGATACGCTTATTTCCATGTGTGTATGTTGGTAAATATTTAACAGATATTATGACATACAAAGTGTTCTCACATATGTTATTGTTGTTGTTGTTGGATTTCATAGCAATTAATTTCCCCTTAGTTGCGCTATTATTATCTTTTCCTTTACTGTTTATGAAATTTTTGATAAAACTCTCATTGAGCTCTTGTTTGTTTTCATTTTTCATGTGTTGTTCTTTTTATTGGCTTTTTTTCATCCACCCATTCGGCTGTGCTTACCTACATTCAATCAAGAAATTTAGTCGTCAAAGAGTTGTATCGCTTAGCGATTCGTTGGCATTACGTTTTGTAAATTGGTTCAGCTTCCGCACAGCCGCGACGGTGCTTGTGGGACGCGCGTAGGTAGAATGTGTCAGAAGTGGACGCTGGATTTACACGTTCATTGTGCATATATAGAAATATAAGAAGTTGTGAACATACTTACAAGCCAATTATTGTGACAGTAATTCTATATTACCTAGGTCTTTTATAGCGTATATATATATATATATGTACATGTATGTATGTACCTGAGTGGTCGTTTGTGTGAACGTGTGTAGCTGTCTTCGAGCAGAGCAATTGAGTTAATTGCTACAAACCAGTTGGAAGTGTTAATTAGTTGTCATAATTAAGAGCGGTGAATCGATGTGTAGTGCTAGCCTTTTGCCATTATTAATGGCAATGTGAAAGACAAGTGAAATTGAGTGAAGCTGCGTACGAATTGCTTTAATTTAAACACAGTCGCTTAAGAATTGGAAGTAATTTTTTCATCACTTAACTACTTCTACTACAAACATACGTACGTACCTCTTTTGATTATGGCCACCAACGGTAATGGTTATTCGCGCAATTCGAATGGCGCTTTGCCTTCAAACGGCACAACGACTGTTCTTAAGTACGAGAAATCGTCATGTCTCTTCTGCAACGAATGGTTCGACTCACAAACTTTTACGGTAAGCCTTTGCCACCGACAAGTATCTCGGTAAACATGATCAGAACTAATAATCACTTGAACAAACAATTCTATGGCTAATCCCTTTTTTCTATGCGCATTTTTTGTTTATATTACACTTACTGTTTATTATAATTTAATTGCTGAAAACAATGAGTGGGTGGTAGCTTTTTAAAAACAAGAAATTACTACACAATGGTTCAAAGCCCACTGTCGACAAACTGATGGAACCTTATCAGTGCGGCTTCAGGCTTGGAAAATTAACAACTGACCAGATATTCACCAAGCGATAAATCTTGGAGAAAATAATTCGAGCTGCAAAACTAAATGGAGAAGTTACTATTTTGTATAAGTGTGTACAGCTACCTGCGTTTGCCAATGATTTTTATATCAATGGCCTCAACAATCGCGTCCTTAGTTCGGCTTTCTGCGGAATGGATATGGAAGCGAAACATATAGGTCTGGCGTGAACGAGAGCAAGACGAAATATCTCCTGCCATCTAACAAACAGTCGTCGCGCTCGCGACTCGGCTCCCACGTCACTGTTGACAGTCACAGCTTCGAAGTCATAAGTAATTTTGTTTATCTTGGAACCGGTATTACAGCAACAACAATGTCAGCCTTGAAATCCAACGCAGAATAACTCTTGCCAAGATGTTACCTCGGACTGAGAACTAAAGTCTTCTCTCTACGAACAAAAAACAAACTCTATAAGTCGCTCATAATTCCCGTCCTGCTATAAGGTGCAGAGGCGTGGAAGATGACAACATCTGATGAGGCGACGTAACGAGTTTTCGAGAGAAAGGTTCTGCGGCAGATTTATGATCCTTTGCGCACTGGCCACGGCGAGTACCGCATCCGTTGGAACGATGAGCTGTATGAGATATAGGACGACATAAAAATAATTCAGCGAATTTAGAGACAGCGGTTACGCTAGTTAGGTCATGCCGTCCGAATAAATGAAAATACTCCAGCTCTGAGAGTATTTGACGCAGTATCCTCCGGGGGAAGCAGAGGAAGAGGAATATCCAGGTGGATAAGAACTTGGCTTCGCTTGGAATCTCCAATTGGCGCCACCTTGCTTAAAGAAGAAACGACTGGCGTGTTGTTGTTACTCAATAAAGAAGAAGAGAAGGCTGAAAAGTTTAAGGCCTGACCGACAGTTGCGGCTGCCAACAAAAAATCTCTAGGCGATGAGTGTCGCTTTTTTTGAGCAACTTCGTTCATTCGGCATGAAGTACGACCGATAGATCGATATTTACTCATTGCATTTTAACCCACTTCTAGCAGTGTTTCGTTAACATAGGCATTGTAGTAATACAAAAAAAAAAAAAAAAATCGTTAACTTTGGCGGAACCAAAGCTATAACACCCTTCACAAATATCTTAATTTTAATCGATTAGTTCGTACGACAGCCATATGCTATAGTGATCCGATCTGAACAGTTTGTTCGAAGATCATAGCGCTGAAGGTCATAAGAGAACTTAATTTTAATCGATCAGTTTTGATGGTAGCTTATGCTACAGTGGTCCAATAATGGCAGTCTCGATAAATGAGTAACTTCTTTGGGGAAAAGAATCTTCGCAAAATTTTGATGGCAGCCGTATTCTAGTGAGTATGTTCTGCAGGGACAGGGTTTGGGCAATAATGCGCGTAAGACACAATTTCCCAGCCTCTGTTTTCCAAATAGGTTTTAGCCGGACATGCAATATGAGTCCGAGCGTTGTCATGTTGGGAAATTATTGCCTCAAATGTGGTTGCAAATTCTCGATGTTCTTTGGCAACGCGTCAATTTGATGAGATGTTGTCGGTAGGGTTCCTCATTAACTTTTTCACCTACTTTTAGAAGCTCATAAGTTTTATAGCACGCACTTCTGGCCACACTAAACATAGAGCAGTTGCAGAATCATGCAAAACAATTTCTTTTTATAGTGTCCAAGCGGTATTTCTGATATTCAAAATCATCATTAAACATCGCTTTGCTTTAACTCTCATAGCATTTAATATCCATAGTTTTTGAATATATCTGGCTGCTTTTAAACGTCTTGAAATAGCTGTTTGAGTGGCTCTCAAAGCCTGCGAGCTTTTCTTGTGTCCGGCAACATTCTTCTGCGAGTAAAGGTTTTTGTACTTTTAATGCTTTTATGACCAAATACGCGCTTTGAGATGTTACAAGATATGTTGCCACTTATTTAATATCTTGTCGATTAAAATGCCAAACAAAACATTAATAATAGTTTATGTAATTTTTTATTTAATTTGAATTAGTTTTTTGTTAAATGTTATTTTCAGTTTTGACAGTTCACAGCAAAGCATGTAAAGCCAGCCAGCATTGGGCCAGGGCGTTAATGCCTCCAGTTTCTCAATGTCTGTTTTTTTTGGCTGCCCCGCTTATTCTTCGACTTCGAAGCCAAAATCACCACTTTTACATTATGCAAACATCTTTCGGTACTTTCGTTCAAGTAGTGCATGTTCGCCAAGAACTTCCACCAAAATACGATGACTTTCGGCTAAGGATTCCTTCACATTAAAAGAATTAAGGAAATCTGCCAATTGTACCAACTTTTTTTCGATGGTCTAGAGTTTCTCATAAAGTAAAAGTTTTTTCTTTCATTAAATAGGAAATATTAGGTTATAGAAAAAGTTTTTTTGGTCTTGTAGAAATTAGTAATATTAAGTGAAAGAGAACATTTTTACTCATAATTGTAATGAAAATAAGCAAAACCGGTTCGAGGTGTTAAGAAATTAATATAAATATTTTTCAAATATTGCAAAAAATTTTAAATATATAGAATTTTGAAAAACCTAGGAGGTTGTATTTTTTACCGTAGCCCTCATAATTTTTACAAGGTTTTTATAAGTGATCGATAATATAATTTACATTATATATACATATTTATTTATCAATATTTGTTTCTGTCGCCTTCAAAAGGTATCCCCACAATATGTAATACACTTATATTCGCCTTCTTTACTGGCGTAGACACCGCTTACGCGATTATAGCCGAATTTATAACAGCGCGCCAGTCGTTTCTTCTTTTCGTAACGTGGCGGCAATTGGAGATTTCAAGCGAAGACAGCTCCTTCTCCACCAGGTTTTTAGAACGGAGTGGAGGTTTTCCTCTTCCTTTGCTTCCCCCGAAGGATACTGTGCCAAATACACTCAGATCTGGTGTGTTTTCATCCATTCGGACAACATGACCGTAGCCCCTGTCTCTTAATTCGCTGAACCATGTCAATGTCGTCGTATATCTCATACAGTTCATCGCTCCATTGCAATATTGGCCGCGGCCAACGCGCAAAGGACCATATATCTTTCGCAGAACCTTCTCTCGAAAACTCGCAAAGTCGACTCATCAGTTGGTGGGTTCCTTATTACTAAAAAATTCGAGTTCATAGATGGACGCAATCGGACCACTGCCAAGCCCATCCAACGTCGTTAACCGAAAACCTATAAAGTTCCACACTAAGCCCTCAATTAAGATACGCCAGAGATATTAAATTTTACTTCCGAAATAGCATTAAAGAGCTTTAAAAGAGCCAGTGTGAAAATTGGCGGATGGGCGTGGTACCGCCCGCTCTTCGGTGAAGTCTGATATCTCGGGAACCAACCAACCGATTGCGACAAAATTTAGTACGTTCATCGCTTTTATATTTCTATGTCACAGTAAAAAAATGGGCGAAATCGGACCACAACCACGCTTACTTCTCATACGAGTAAAACACAAATTTAAATGTCATTTGATTCTTTCACTTTTATTTTATAAATCAAGAAGCGTTTAATACTATTTGTATAATAAAACTTTACACGAATAATGGCTTTAACGTACATATGTCACCTTATGAACAAAAATTTCTCAAATCCAATCATAACTCTTCAAACCACCGAGGTACTGAATGTTTGAACCCATGTTCATATAGTTGAATTTTGATCGAAAATATAGGTCAATATGTTTGAGATATTATATAAATGATATTCAGGGATAATCCTTCTCTATCAATAGTTTGTCTGCATGTCAAAAATGGGTTGAATCGGGCTATACTTGATTAAAAATGAATGTTTTATTCATAACAGTGTACCTTTGAGTCTAAAATAGATAAATTTGAGCGGATACTTGACCTAGCCTCCATATAACTAAAATCAAAGCTTTACACTATATGATTAGTATTTTAGTATCTGGTTTGTTAATAGTATGTGGTATTGCAAAAAATAGATAAAATCTGGTTAATGCCACCCCAACTGTTATATACTACATATAATGATTTTCGTTATTCTAACAAACCTTTGTGCCGAACATGTCCGTGAATATGAGTAGTTAATATATAGTATACGTATGCATGTGTATCTAAAATTGCTTAAATCCGATCGTCTGTTAGAAATTAGTTATGTAGAATGTATATATGTATGTTCAGTTGCACCCTAACTTAGCCCTTCCACTTTTTTTTGTATTTTTTTTAAATTAATTTATTGCACCTGTGAACCGAGTGAAACTAAACTCAAGAGTAACTCAAACTAATGTGGTAAAATGCGAAGTAACACAAATTACTAATAATAATTTCTAGCCAATCACATACTCGTACAAACATATGTATTTTGCGCACACATATATGTACGTGTACGGCAGAGTTTTCAGATAAGAGCATTCTATAGTAATTTTCTGGTTATCAATAGACCATCACGTCACCTAGTGCAATTAGTCAATAATGGTATTTATCGTAACGGCAACAAACTGACCCTAAATTTATTTAGTCAACATCGCGCAGTCAAACGGTCAATTTGCGCCAAGTTAAAGCGCTCAAAATTAAGAAATCGATCGGCAAATCGGAAATTTTAAGTAAGAAAATCGTTCAAAAATGGTTGAAATCTTGTATTCGTGTTTAGTGAAAATGAAAGTTTTTCAATAATGTGTTTGTTAAATTATTCAATGGAATTCGGGCATATCATTCTGATATAAGTGACCTTCTCCGATAAGCAACTTGATAGCAGTCAAAATTCTGATAAGTATGGAATTTGCCTCCAAACTCTTATCGCTCTTGTCAAATATTTGCATTTTTTGGGCAACCAGTTTTAGTCGGACCTACCAAAAGACTCAAAGCGTTCAAGTTCAGCAAACAAACTTTTGTGTGCAAGAGATTTGACATTGAGCATATCTGTCGCATATTCATGAGTACATAAAATGTTTTGAAATAATAAAAAATAATTAGATAAGCAGGGTGGATATTATGTTTAGTAATATCTATGTTTGCTGGATAACAGCGGAACATTGTTATGTGTAGTGTTTGTGTATAAAACCGTAAAACGCCTAAAGGGTGGTTGTGGTTAGGTATAACATCAGAAGAGAGATTTAAGTAAGCATGTTTCAATTTATTAATTATTATTCTTAAATGGAAACACGATATTTTAAAATGTGTTTAGGCTAACGAGGTGACCACATACAGTTGTTTAGGGGAGCTACACGGATTCTCACAATATAGCTTACAAATATGTATGTCTTGTTGTTGTCTTGAGGGCGAAAAGAGCATGAATCGGTAATAGATTCTCATTATTCTGTCTTCATTGAGATTATCCTTCTTAAGGGGTTACATACGTCCAGCAGCACCAAAAATGCGCTAAAACGAAAACTGTTTTTAGAAGGGATAACAAGAGAAATAAAAATAAAGAAATTTTATACCAAGTTTATTGGTACTTAAAGTTTATTAAAAAATGTATTTTAATTTTTCTTTACAAAAATTAGTACATAAAACATCAAGTGAAAAAAAGTTGCTCCATGGTCTGAATCATTTATCCTTGAAATGTTGATGGATTTGTAAAATTAAAAAAAAAATCTTGTAAAATGAAGTTGTAGTTATAGTCTATCGAGCCGAATTTTTTAATTTCGAAAAATTTTCCAATTTACGGAATTTAGAAAAAAAGTATGCGTTTTACGTCATAAATGTTACACTTTAATTATGTTTATAAAATTTTTTAATAAAAATATCGAAAATCCGGCTCGACAGACTATAGAGAAAACATCTTCAAATATTCAAAAAAAAAAATCGATCCAAAAAATTGTCGAGTGCCGGGAAAAGTAGTTTCGAGAAAAACGCGTTTAAACTTTCACCTGTGTGCATTAAAAACTCATCGGGCGGTCTGATTTTCTACCATAACTTTGTATCTGTAGGGAATTTTTAAAACCGACTTTCACAGAAATACGCCTAAAACTATAAAGAATAATAACCTATAAAAACAAAAAAAACCGATTTTTTGAAAATTCTAGACGTACGTAACCCTTTAACACCCTTTTTTCGAAGATGTTTTCCTTAGACAAAGCTCTCGTCGCTGAAAACACTCATCCTCAACACCATCTTTGATATTCACATAACAAGTCCACAGAATACCCGATACGTGGCCATTTCGAAAGGTATTTGTTTTGGAATACAAGTATTTGCATTCATTCCATTAATACTGTTGTCTACAGCTGCTCATATACTTTAAAAAATGCATTTTGCGGATGTGTGTATTGTCCTCTCTTAATATCTAGCTATTGACTTCCGAAACTTTCGGCGAATAAATCGTAAAAAATTAAGGAAAATATTAATTCTCAAAGTCGCGTTGACACAGAGTCATTAAAATTCGAGGTTAACTGTTAATTCATCTATATGTTATAGCCGAATCTACAACAGCACGCCAATCGTTTTTCTTTTTCGCTTTTTGGGGCTAATTGGAGATTGTAAGTGTAGATAAGTCTTTCTCAACCTGGTCTTTTTAACGGAGTAGAGGTCTTCTTCTTTCTCTGTTTCTCCTTTGGCGGGTACTACGTCGAATAATTTCAGAGCTGAAGTGTTTTCATCCGTTTGCCATTTGGACGACGTGACTTAGCCAGTCTGTCTAATTTTTGATATTCCAAGGTTCTACCACTGTTACTTTCACCAATATGCGCAAAGTAAAGTACTATGTGGAAAGTGCCACGCCCCTTTTTCAATATTTTCAACAAGTATTTTTTAAGATATTCTGAACTCATATTAAAATTTTGTATTAGCCACTCGATATATCGAGTTTATATAGGGTGGGCCATATAAAATTTTAAATTTAAGTAGTCAATAAAAAACACGGCTTGATATTTTTCAAAAGTCTAACATTTATTTAAAAGGACAAATGACCACCACTGCTGAGTTTACAGTAGCTTAACCGATCCAGCCAATTTTGGAGTACTCTCTCGATGGTTTCAGGCCTTATGGCAGCTACAGCAGCTTGAATCTCGAACTTTAGATCTTGAATTGTTTCTGGATGGTTGGCGTAACATTTGTCTTTAACTGCTTCCCACAGAAAATAGTCCAACGGAGTCAAATCGTAGCTTCTGGAAGGCCAATTCACAACACCTCTTTTGCTGATTATGCGGTTTTCGAAGATAGGGCGTGAAAGATTGAGTGTAGCGTTTGCTTATGACACGTAGCGCCGTCTTGTGCCCCAAATGCGACAATTCTGCTTGTTAACGTAACCATCGAGGTGGAAATGAGCCTCGTCCGAAAAGGTGATTTTTCGGTAAAATTGACCATCCCCGGTTTTTTTTTCCATATTTTCCAGCTTTGTAATCGTAAATTTTAGACTTTTTCCTGAATGTCTCTCACTTTTCGAATGGTATTTGACGTTTCCAACGTCGAAATATAGATAAATCAAATTTAAAACGTTAGATAGCCTACCCGTTATTAAGGGTTTCACCGCATTTTGAGATATCGATTCAAAAGATAATATGGGAAGCAATGAGAAGAAGTTTCTACACTGACTTTGGGACGGTTTCTGCAAGTATTTTTTGACATTTAGTTTCGTCGTTAGTTAGTCGTTGCAATATTGGATCGATTGGACCAACAAAATCAGGTCAAATTGTTAGGCCAAAGTCTCAGTTCCTTCGCATTATAACCTACCCACTATAAGCACTACCTTACTGCGGTCATCGGTTACAGTTAACTTTAATATTTTCTAATTTTTATCATTTTCTTACTGGAAGTGAATGTCTGAGATTTCATTTAATTCATTAAAATTCATTCAAATTTTCCCTCGAAACCAGAAAAAAATTTATGAGTCAATGCCTATTTTTATACTATGTATACTCAGGCATATTTTATTTTATCTATATATTTTGACAGGAACACCTCATACATTGCGGCCAAGTACTAGAGCAGTGTCCAAATAGCTGCAACGCCTTCGTGCCACGAATTCGTATGCGCACACATCTAAAAGAGTGCCCCCGAGCCAAAGCACAGCCACAACAATCGAATAGCCTCGAACGTCTCGATCAATTCATGGACAATCGAATAAATCAGCTGGAAAAAGATTTGAGCGCGCTGCGTTCGGTACTCAATGAGGAGATCGGCCAACGATTGCATCTGATCACAGATGTTGGGAATTTGCGTAAATACAATCAGGTCTTGGAGGATTGGAAACACGAAGCCGATGAAAGTGTCAGAAGCGTCAAAGCTCTACTCAATGAGGAGATTGTGCAACGACAGTTCGAAGTGGGCGAGGCCTACAAGGACAATGTGGCCAATTTCGAAATGATAAAGGTTCAAATGAACAAATGAAATACTATTTGAAATGTTTTATGAAATTAAATTATTGTAGAAAGTCAAAGCCGACATACAAGGTGAAATGGATGTGTTGCAAAAGAATATACAACAATTGTCGCTGGAAGTGGCAGAACATGTGAACCATTTAAATGATAACACCATGAAACTGGAGGAGATGATCTTGGAAAATGAGAAGAAGAATCTGTTAGTATGTGCTGACATTAATGAAACTTTTACTCAGACTTTTATCTTATATTGCAGTGACAAATTCATCGAGATCGAAGAGTTCTTAAATGTACTGGATGGAGATTTGAAAACCAAGTTCGTGGCTAATAGCGATTTGAATGCGAAACAGGCGAATATGGATCTGGAAGTGAAGAGCATGAAGAATATAGTTTGTGAGACGGAAGAACGCTGTGAGAAGTTGGAAGGTATAGTGAATCAAATCGACACTAAACTGCATCAGACCATGCAAACCCTAGCGGATTTGGAGAACCATTTGGCCACTCAACAACGGCTCACCAGCATACAAAACACAAGAGGTAAGTTCCACCAATTCACGCTTTCTAAATGTTGCACTAAAGTCAGAGTAATGTTTGTACTCTTGCGCAGGTCACCTGATTTGGCGCATCAAAGACTTCTCGAAGAAACTGGAGGAGGCGAAACAATATGAGACGATACTGCATAGCGCCATGTTCTCCAACAAGCCATATGGTTATGCGCTGCGCGTAAGTTGACGCCCTCTATTCATCACAAAAATATGTGTGACATGATTGTATTGGCAATGCTCTTATCTAACGATTTCGTTATGACCTCACTTGCAGCTCGACATACACCCGAACGGTAAAGGTACGTGGAAGGGCCGCAACTTGATCGCCTGCCTCAATGTAATCGCCGGCGAGTACGATGCGCTACTGTCCTGGCCGTGTCGCCTGCAAGCCGACATAATCATACGCGCTCAATTCAACAATGCCGAGGAATCGCAGGATTATGTGAAGACGATTCTGGTGCGCAAGAAGAACGACGAGTTCATACAGAACAACCAGTACTTTCACATACCACATAAAATTATAACGAATTCCAACTTCTTGCGTAATGATTCTTTATATGTAGAGGTGCGGGTTTTAAAGTGACCTTGCAAGAGAAGACGTAATTATACTTTTACCATATAGATCTAGTTAGGTAAACCAGTTTGTAAGCTAAGCCCTTTTGTATATACATATGTACATACTTATACCAGATTCCGTTTAAATTAATAAACGTATAAATTTGTACTAATATTTTTATGTTTCTTTGGTATCAATTGCGTACTCTTCAAATGACTAATGCTCTACCTATTTGGACTCGAGTAAATGCCAGGAAAGTTACGGGCACTTATGGTAGAATACAACGTTTACGCTTCAAAAGTGAAACGTCTGCGCTCTGTTATCTTGAAGTAAAAGTCAACTTCAAAGTAATCGTATCAAGCATACACGGTTTAAGAGACTTAGATAAATTTCATTCATATTCAGCGCTAAACCATATTATTTAAAAACAAAACTTGATTTCATTAAATATCGCACATCACACTTATCGTCCGACTCCCTACAAAAACCCCATATAGACTATTTCTAGACAGCTTTTTATCGGAAAAACTGATTTACCGGATGTACCGGTATGAAATGAGCCCTTGTTTTTGTGAAAATTTAATACTAATTTTGAATGGAAAAGTAAAAAAAAAAAAACATAGTTAAAGTACTACTGTGCCCAAAAAGGTGACATTGTATTTATTTTGAAAATTCTTTATTTATTCTTCCAAATCAATTTCATCCCCTTCAAATTAATGCCCTCCCTATGCAATGCACTTATACCAACAGATTTTAGAATCATCGAAACACTGGTTGTAGTCACTTTCCGGGATGGCCTTCAGTTCCGTCAATTTCGCTGCGGCTTGAATCTCCTCTATCGTATAAAAACGGTGTCCCCGGAGCGGTCTTTTGAGCTTCGTGAAAAGTATATCGTATTTGCGGAACGATATGGGTTGAGTTTTTGGCGAAATGAATACAAATTACGAGGGCAGTATAGGATGGTGCATTATCGTGGTGTAAAAACCAAGAATTGTCTTTCCACAATTCCGGCCTTTTTAGGCGGATAGCGTTACGCAAACGACGCATAGCGTTCAAATAATATTCCTTGTTGACTGTTTGACCGGTTGGAAGGAATTCATAATGCACAACACCACGATAATCGAAGAAAACAGTCAACATGACCATGATTTTTGAGCGACTTTGGCACGATTTTTTTGGTCTCGGCTCTCTTTTGGCACGATTTTCGCTCGATGGGTCAGTTGTTTCGGGGTCGTAAGCATAGATCCAAGTGTCATCGCCAGTTATAATGCATTTCATGACACCCTGATAGTCGGAAAGCATCGTTTCACACACTTCAACGCAACGCCGTTTTTCCAAAAAATTCAACATTTTCGGTACCAGTCGAGATTTGACGCGCTTGAGGCCCAAAACATCCTTCAAAATGGTATTGGCTGAGGCTTTCGATATGTCAACAAGGTCTCTAATTGTTAATCGACGGTTTTTCAACACCAAATCTTTGATTTGTTGAACGTGAGCTTCGCCGGTTGAGGTTGATGGTCGCCCTGGACGCTCTTCGTCTTCGACACGTTCACGGCCGGCTTGGAACTCACTATACCACTTGTAAACATTTTTTTTGTAGACATAGCCTCATCACCAAAGGCTTTCTGCGCCATCCTCAACGTATCCGCAGCAGAAAATTGATTCCGTAAACAAAATTTAATGCAAATTCTTTGCTCAACAAATTTCGACATCGCGAAAAACGAAAAACCCAATTTTAGCAGCTCACAAAACGACACGTATCTCAAACACTAATGAATATTTTGACATGAAATTTGACATAAATGTGACTGACAGGTTGGAAGTACAACCTAAAAAAAAAAAAAATATTTCTCCAAATCCGTCGACGCGCGCAGTTTAAATTCAAATGTCACCTTTTTTGTGCACAGTAGTATTGCCCACTGATTTTTACACATTTTGACCACCTTTCCAGCAATATGTGGCTACTATGCCAATAGATATGCTCGTCTTTTGAAGGAAACCAATCAGACACCCATTTTTCGACTTCTGTGTAGGAGTCAGAGTGCTGCTCAGCCCATGTGTAACCCATCGATGAAAACAAATTGTAATTTGAAGGGTCAAGTCTGGTGAATACGGCGGGTGGGGTAGCAGCTCCCAGCCAAATACTTTGATTATATCCTTTGCTTGTATCTTCCAGCCCATTCTGCTCGTCTTTCGATGAATGCAATGTTCAAATTGATCATTTGTTTTCTGTAGCGATTAGTATCTACAGTTTCACAAGGTTTTAGGAGGTCATATTATACCACGCTCTTTTAATCTCTTATCTCTGGACAATTGAAACCATCCTTTACATGCACGTCGACAAGCATTCGATGCGGCTCCACAGCACTCTTCTTCTAATGGAAAGAAAAAATTGGTACTTACCGTAAATCCTCAGTCTTCGCCACAAAATGGAATTTTGTTTGTTCGATAAGCGTAAGGTTATTGAATATGTTTGAAAGATGTCATGTCAACTAAAGAGAAAAAATTAAGGCTCGTTTACAACACATTTGTATCTTAACGCTCATTTCATACCGGTACACTTGGTCCATAGTTTAAGCCGCTGGAAAAAGGATATAATATGAAATTTTCGATAGACAACTCTCTTATCTCTTCAAAATGATCTGTGTTAGCTTAATCGGTCGCAAGTTCTAAAACTGTACTGTAAGATCGGGAAGTATGCTCAATCACACGACCTCTTTCAGAATTTGGTACAACGATGTTTATATCTTAAGTGGTCCCGGTGGTCTAGAACCCTCAAATTAAGGGTGTTTTCTGGATTTTTTTTAAGGTTTAAAGAAAGAGCAATCAATTTAAAACTTTTACAGTTTATTTATATACTTATGAAAAGTATAAAAATATTTTTTTGTTAAATAAAAAAAAAATTTAACAACATTAAAAATGGCGTCCAAAAAACGCTATCTTGAAAAAGGACTCCCGGGTGCCGTTGTTGATTTTGACTCTTCTGAATATCTGAAACATAAAAACTAAATAAATTATTAAACAGTGGGAGTGCAGCTATCGCTGGGACTACATCCCCAAAAAAATTAAAAAAATTTCGCGCTTTTGAAGTTCAGATTCTGAAAACAGATATTTTTGGGCCAGTTTTAGATCGAAAAACAGTCGAAGTTCTTAAAATGAAAATTTGATCGTAGTCCCAGCGGTAGATATTGATCTTATAAACACCATATTAAAATTTCAAGTGATTCGGATAGATAGTTTTTTATTTTCATCAACGGCACGCCGAAAAAAGTAGTTTTGATATAAATGAGTTTAAAGTTAGAGTGTCTACTCGTATATTTTAGATATCTGCGCTGCCTGCTAAAACGCCTGTAGAAGCTAAAATAATGTGAATATCCTTCCAAAAATTTTACACTATATTCTTATAGGACTATACTTTCGAAATATCAAAAAAAAAAAATTTTTTTGAAAATTCTAGACCATCGGGACCCCTTAATTTGCCTTACAGCGACTCTGAGCGAACTAAGAGTTCCATTTTTAGCCCTCGGCATATTTTTTGGCTAGTAAAGGGAATTGAGTTTCAGTATTATTTGTAATTTGTCTAAGTTCACACCGTCTTCTACATACTTCCATCTTCACCAATCACTGTAATCAAACTTAACCTAACATACTTTTCTCGGAAAAAAATCAATCAGCAAATGATTTCTCATAAGTAAAATGCAACATAGAATTCTAGTTCATACCAATCATTTTCTAATGGCTAGGCGGTTTTGGCTCACCCACCCTTTAGTCCAGACTACCATTAGATCCGGTCGACACACTACGCCTTTACTGGAATACCAATATTTTGGTATGGTATACATAAATTGCCGGAGAGACGAGTTTATAGTTTGCAAAACTTGCCTCAACCTTCAAATTTTGAAAAAAAATCCACGATTATAGTTATAGACTTAATACTTATAGAATTAGTTAGAAACATAGCCAAAAAATACCAAAATACTTCTTCTAAAATACTTGTTAATAATGGAGTGTTGAAGCTTCACAATGCAATTATTGTGACAATAAAGAATAAATACCAATCGGATTTTAGGAGATCCCCCGTTTCGATCGGTAAGCTTTAGATTAAGTTTTTAGCCGCTGAAGCAACACCTTTCAGCAGGGTTGCTCCATATCCTCCTGACTCGTGCTGGCATTGAGTCAACCTCGAGCCCGGAGGAATGTTTCTGCTGCGTCTGCGCCAAAAGGCTCCACCCAAACTCCACCTCGGTTAGGTGTAATACAGGGTATAGTTATTTGGTCAGGCGACGTCGAGTTCCGTAGTTAGAGAATATTACCCGAACATATGTGCCCTGCTGCGTGTTAAAAACTGCATCAGACCATCTGCTCATAATTAGCTTGATTGATAAATCTCCCGACTTTATTTCTTCGGGTCTTCGTTAACTTTAACAAAGCTAATTGGGTCGGCTTCACAGAATTTCCTGAGAACATCTTCACCGCACTACCCATTCTTACGGAAGTTATCGTTGGCGAACATCAATTATGCTGCTGCCGCTCGCTCCATCCTGGATGGAAGAATCCAGGAACTCCGTTCCAATTTCCGAGTCAAAGCAGCTGTTAATGAGTGCGACACCTTACGCCAACATAAGTACCTGAAGTCTTGCAACTTCTCCACCGGCGTGAGTAAACTTAGGACTACTGTTAAGGCTTTGCCTATTAAGAAGAGCTGTGATGATCGAGTTGAAATTCAATTGAATATTTATGCTTCTTTGGACACAAAGAACTGTGCGAGCTATTACAGCCGGAAATTTACACTGCTAGAACACTGCACGCCGTATGTCTCCTATCGAACATCTGCACCAAGATGCACCTATGGTCCAAGTTAAAGAGAATAAAGAATTCCTCTCCAGCATGTCTTCCCGCTTGATTCTAACTACTTATTTGCATGCTCAGCGTACCCTACAGCCCTCTCCCTAGGGTCCTACCCCGTAGAAACCGTTGGAGAACCTTGATGACAACTTATCTGAACAAAAAAAGCAATCAAATGCTAGCTTTACATATTAGGTTGTCAAAAAAGTCTTGCGGTATTTTCGCTAGTTGGCGCGGAAAGTCGTACTTCTAGTTTTATTCGTCGCATCGAGTCGTGCTATACCATTTTGGAAAGCTCATTTCACGCGCTAACACGTATTTGATTGATTGTCGTTTCTTTTAAGTTGTTCTCAAGCAACCAATAAAATTTGTGCAGTTTATGGACCCGATACAGTTTCCATTTCCACCGCACAACGATGGTTTCAACGTTTTCGTTCTGGTGTAGAGGTGGTCGAAGATGCGCCACGCTCCGGAAGGCCTGTCGTCGAAAATTGCGATAAAATCGCTGAATTGGTCGAAAGAGATCGGCATAGTAGTCATCAAACCGTTGTAAACCATTTGAAGAAGCTTGGAGTCACTAAGAAGCTCGATATATGGGTGCCACACGAATTGATTCAATAAAAATACCGCAAGACTTTTTTGACAACCCATTATATACAAAAACGTCCAATTTCATATCGAGCGGACATCTGGAACTGCTTAGTTAGTAGACAGTAACTAATACTAACGAGTACAGAACTTGTGTACAAACTAACATATTAAATAATTTGTCATAAATTTTTTGTACATTTATTTGTTTATTTAAAATTATTTTTTCAAAGTTGATGTACATACATACATATATAAGTGTAAATGTAATAAATTTGTATGCATTTGTTTTTGTTTTAAATTATATAAAGATCGCAAACACATAGCATTGGGAAAATTTAAGCATATAAATGCACATTGATATTGATATTGTCATTAGTTGTTGTACGACACACGACATAAAATTGGAAATTAAATTTGCGAGATTTTTGATTGAGATTTTTGCGTTGTTTTAATGTTATCAATAAAAAAAAAAAATTATTTTTGAAATTTATTTCATAATGAACTACACTAAGTTAGATTCACTTCACTTATGCAGCTTACAATATTGAGTGTTTCCACAACATGGATCAACTCTGAATATTGACTGTAATATTTGACATATAAAAATAGTGTTTATATATTTTAAGGCATTTGAATTGCATATATTCGAAATACAATGTAATCATACATTCCAGCACAGGAATTCTTCATTATCAGATGAATAACACACAATTAGCGAATTCACATTGAGAGAAGCAAAAATGAACCAACAAATACTGTTGTAAATTCTAAGGCGTTTTGTAAGTGCTATTTATATATATGTGTATTTGTGTTATAAGCGCTGATTTTGGTACTTAGGAGGAGCGTTGTTCACCGACGAGAGCGTATAATGCGTGCTTATAGTGACCTGATGTATCACCCTGTGTGAAGAGAAAAAATTAAGTCATTATATAAGTAAAAAAGAATTATTTCAGGACAAACAGGATGTTACCTTTATCCAACTCTTTAAGCTCTTGCCGTATATACGTTCGAATTGAGCCTTAATATCAGCCATATCGATCTGAAAATGAATGTGAACGCATTTCATTAATGAATTTTCGAAATAACTCTTTTAAACGTATTAACTCACTTCGGAGCGCGTGATCACGACACGTATCAGCTGTTTATCATTTGTACCAATGCCAGCCATGCTCTTGTGCAAGCGCGAGGCGAAGTATTCCGTTTTGTTGGTGACACACTTGTATATGGCTATCAATCCCTCCATTATATCACCTGAGAACTCTTTACGTATTGCCTTCTCCAATGTGTGGCCAGTCATTTTTTCATATTCTTGGAATATCTGCAGAGATAAAACATACAAAATTGTATATATGTAAATGAAGAGAACGAGCAGAGGTTAGTTGAAGCACTCACCAAACGTAACTGTTGGTAGTTACGTTGACACAAAATCATGTTGAACATGCTCTCATCAGTGCCGACACGCAGTTCGCCTGCCTTGAGCAGCTCACGTGCATCTGACTGCGCTGCAACCGGATCAATTTGACCGCTCTCGTCGCGTGCGGCTGTGCAAAGCGAGACCAGGAGACGCTTAAAGTTGCCAGACGTCTCCGACTTCAATTCCGATTCCAAATGAGCGCCGTATACTAAAAATCAAATATTTTCTTCTCTATTCAACTTTGCCGAATCCTAGTTTGGCTATTTACTTACAGCGCAAGTACTGGTTTTTGATGGTGTGAATTTCCACATTTGATAAAGTGCATAGTATTTCGATGAGCACCTCCTCGTCGGTGCCAATGCCCGCCATGGCGTCATTTAACTCCGCACAGTAAAAGTCCACAATTGGACGCAAGAGACCGACAAGTAACTTTTCAAAATTACCGCTCGTCTCGGATTTAACATCCTCAATTAGGTCCTTGCCAAAGTGAGTTTTATATTGACGCTGAATCTCCTGTAAGAACCAGAAAGAAAGCGGTTAATGTTAACGAGTTAAGTTTGTCAAGCATGATTCAAATACATATTTAAATTTGTTTTTGGTTTTAAGCACACGTTCATAAATATTTGATAGAATAGTGCAAAAATTTCACAATCCTATTTCTCTCGGTACTCCAACATACAAACGATATTACTCAGTGTTTGTCGACCATACTTACTTTACTTATGAATCTTACGTAGATTGACATAACGGTTTTTTTTTTTTATTTCGCACAAGTTACTGCAATCATTCTTGTTGTTGTTGTTGTTGAAACGGGTACTTTATTTCCGTTAGGATGGTAAAGATTAGATAAGTGTTCAGCGACGCCATCCAACGGCAAGCCCAGGAAACGTGCTGTTTCGACGGTGTCGAATCAAAGAGAAAAGGGTGTCAAATGTGTAGGGTTAGGAGGGAATATATTTGATATGTCAGGGTCTATTCTGAATAAGTAGGAGTTTAACCTGCTGCAGTGTCAGGAACGAAGCTGCGCAAGGGTTACACTCGATTCTCGTTGCAGATCGAGCTCTTCGTCTGCAATGGGTGGTGGTTTGACTCCAAGTACGCCATTCATTGAGAGGAAGTCGGTAAAGGTATTACAGGCTTCATTGTCAATGTCTGAAGTTTGGTTCTTCCGAAGTCTGGACGGCGTATTGTTTCATGTCGTCGACGTAGCTGAGGAATGACCTCTTGATGTTCCTAGGAGGCGGTTCTGTTCCAAGCAGGTGACTACAGGGAGGATTTCTGCGAAAGCACTCCAGCTGAAACTGCTTGGAGAGGAGTTCATTATTCTTCTTAACGAGGACCATACGGTCCTAACATGTATTCGATGGAAAACATCAAGAGCCATCCTGTCGTAGTCTGGAGTGCAGTGTTCTAACATGTTTGTTATAACTCAAATCTTAGGGCTATTGACAGTCGAAATCTTAACGCTTTCGACTGCAATATTAAGGTCAAGTCTATACTCTTTCGTCCAGTTTTAAGGGGGTATTCTACTCTAGAAGTTTGAAATATTCAATTTTTTTTTTTATATATTTAAAGTTTAGACTTTCAAAAATATGACCGTCGAAGGATTTTTAAAAACTCGACTTATTTTCGGAGATACAGCCGATTTTGTGAGGTGGCGTCCGTGTTCGCTAGAATTGTCTCCTAAACTTTAAACGCGTTTTTCTCGAAACTAATTTTTTCCACACCGTACCGGCATTATCTCAAGTTCTATACAACCGGTTTACTTGAAATTTTGTGTGAACCTTCCTTATATAATCCTTTATCGTTCCCACCAGCAAATTTTTGTTTCTAATATTTAAAAAAATTTCAGGAATTTCAAAAAAAAGCGTAAAAAATGATTTTTAATTTCAGGCAGTAGCCATTTTTCAAAAAAATTAATTATTTTAATTTTTAATATTTTTTTGTAAAACTTTTTTCTGTATTCTTAAGATATCAATAAAACCACCATAAAAAATGGATAGTAAAAATATTTTTGGTTTTTTTTTTTTAAATAAAATTCAAAAAACTGCCCAAAATTTGATTTCTAGAGTAGAATACCCTTTTAATATGATCATTGTGAATTTAGTGAGGGAGAGCGTTAGGTTCCGTGCAGCAAGAAAGGACGGAGAGATTGTACCAAAATGTCAATATCTTTTTTTTAATATATGTCTTTCTTAAAGCCTGATAGGAAGAGATCCTATTAATGTTTAGATTCCATTTTCCCTAAACTTCGAATAAATTTTCAAAGTTAATACACATAGTTCTTTCATGGTTCAAGGCTGACCTAATGCTATAATTTTCTTTATTAAAAAGTTATTACGTTTATTTTTTGAATATAATTTTTCAGAATAAATTAATAGAAGTTCTAATACTAAAACCTAAGATTCTTTGATACCTAACTGTGATACACACATACAAATATTCATTTTTAAGCTTAAATAAGTTCACCGTATTGTTAAAAGCTTTCCGCTTTAACTTAGTGAAGTTCAAAACCCCTTTGTTTTCCTAGCAAAGACAAAACCTTTCAATATCAAATGTATGCATATAATATTTTAATGGAAGCTTCAAAAACACACCCACACTTTTAGACCAGCCAGAGCAGAAATACTATTTTTATTATTAATTATTTAATATATAATGCTATATGTAGATGATATAGATAATAATACTATATCTACGCTCTCAAAGAAGCGAATATCACAATTTGGTATCTGACATTTAGTCCATTACTCATTTAATAATAGTTTTTTAACTAAAAAATGGAAAACCCAACCAACTTGTGGACATTATATAATACTATATTTACAGAAGAGAGAGAGGTTATAAAAACGGAATTCCAATACAACTTCCTTACTGTTGAATGATTTCACTATCATGAACCTAAAGATTAATTCCAAGACTATATTTTAGAGCTTACCTGTCTCTGTTCGTTGGAACGACGGCAAATGATGTTAATTAAAGCATCTTCATCGGTTCCAAAACCTTTCATGGCTTTGCGTAAATCATGGGCATCCTTGACCGGATCGAATCCCTGTGCAGGGAGTACAGTTGGTGTGCCCTGCAATGGATAATATATTGTACTATATAAGATGTGATACTTTTTGTATTTATTATATATAAATATCATATAATTTTAGCATAAAAAATAAATCATAAAATATATTTAGGTGCGCTAGTAGCAGGCAGTCTAAAACTAACAATAAACGAAAAGTAAGCTTCATAAAAAGTGTTGTTAATTTATCTAAGCGCCACTTGAGCTACCAAAATGCACTTTTTTTCATTCTTATAACTTTTCAAAATATGTCTCATAGCAAGAATTTGACGACGCACCAACGCTCGTTCTCATTGAAGTACAATTAGATGCTAGAATAGGTTTGTGCATGCATATTTACGTATATAGCAAGCCTATTACTGTACGATATAGAAAATGCAGAATTTAGTATTATCAAACTAAAACATATATAATTTCGAGAGTGACGAATCGAACGCACCATTGGCATAAATATAAAAGACTGGTATAATCAAAAAGCAAGCGAATTGAAGTATCTTAAGCGAAGGAAAGTTGGAGATTTCCGAGGCTCAAAAAATATATAAGGAATAAATGCTATTAAAATAAAAATTAAAAGATAACTTCGGCTGTACCGAAGCCATAATACCCTTCACAGGTGAATTTCTTATGGTATCATATAGTATAAAAATAACTTTATTTTGATTTTGGTATGACAGTTTGTATGGCAGCTATTTGATATAGTGATCCGATCTAAACAATTTGTGCGAAGAATGTAGTATTGCTTTGGATAATAATCTGTGCCAAATTTCGTAAAGATACCTTGTCAAATACAAAAGATTTCTATACATGGATTTGAGTTTGATCGGCCAGTTTGTATGAGAGCTATATGCTATATCTGTCCGATATAGATGGCTTTGGCAAACGAGCAGCTTCTTGGGGAAAAAGGATATTTGCAATATTTCAGATCGATAATACAAAACCGAAGGAACTAGAGTTTGTGTATATACAGACGAATATGGCTAAATCGGCTCAGCTCATGCTTTATAGGGTAGGAACACTTAATATACCCTGTTATGGGTAAAGATAAATACTGAGGTAGCATTTTTTTTCGAAAAGTGCACACATAGAAATGTAAATATATTCCCGGATAAATCAGTAAAGCGTGTAACCTTTCAAATTTACCCCTACGTGGTTATGCCAGTTCTTTTGATTTATACCAGTTGGTTGTACGACTCGTCAACTTCAAGTTACTTATTTCCAAAAGGTGACTAGCCAAGAAGGTAATATAAATAATACTGATTTTTAGGCCTTTATGCAAAAGGAGCGAATACCTTTTTTTTACTTTATACATATAACGATGTAGCACTACGAACACAAACCTCTCTTCGGGCAAACGGCTGATGATGGTGCTGCATGTGGCCTTTCAGGTGGGCCAATTCTTGGAAGCAATGGGCGATATTGCCAGCTGGAGATTCATAACCGCCCGACGTCGGCACCGGTGTATATCCATGTGTTGGCGCATAAGATGGATGCGTCGGCGGATGCGTGTAATGCGGAGAGTGTGCGCTGCTGCCCATAGTGCCGTATGTTGGTGAACCCGCAGCGAACGGATATGGCGCTTGTGCATGTTGGGGATTATGTGGGTATGATGAACCCGGATAGGGTGCATTAGATGACGTATTAATTGGTGGATAGGGCGCTTGATGCTGAGGAGTATGTGGGATATTGTTGGCGGGTGGGTATGGAGTTTGATGATGTGGAGACAGTGGCTGATAGTGTAAGCTATTTTGCTGCGGCACATGTTGTGGCGAAGAGTGTTGTGTGGGGTGTTGTGGGGGCGCTATCCAACCAGCGCCGAATGGCACGCCAACGGGCGCACCAGGATTGGGATGGTTGTAACTATTGTTATATGGTGTATTGGATTTGGGTTGTGGCATGCCGGAACCCTACAAAAGATGTATGCATTATTCTATGAAAAACAGTTGGACCGCTGCGCTAATAAGCGACGATGCTTTGCTGAATTTGATGGTGCTTTAATACTACATTAAGCGGTTTCTGTACTTTAGTTTAGTTGTACTTAGTCAAAATATTCTCACATACAGGGCTATGTACATTAAATTAGAACCGTTTTAAACAAGTGTAGCGGGAAGTGGCAAAGGGCGTGATGTGTGTGTATATGTATGTCTAACGGTTAGAAAATTTGTAATATTTTAAAGAAAAAATATTTCTTCTTATAAATTTGATCTTTAAATTCGTTAAAGAGCTATTGGGGCCGTCACGCGGATTACAATGAATACCTTTGGAATTTTGCTAAGAAATATTTTGGCTTCAATCTCGTCGATAGTCTTTTCATTGAAGCCAAAGTTGTTTTTCCACTGATTTCTTATGTCTGAGCTTATGTCAACTCGGCTATAACCTCGTAAGCCGCATCTACGCCAATGAACAAGAAGAAGAATTTTGCGTCCGTTGAAAAGAATGATTGCTTAAACTTTTTTTCTTTTGGTAGAACCGTCGCATGTCCAGTTTTTTTATTCATATACTGTTGATAGCTGTAGGGTGTCAGTTATCACGTTTGACTGTTCTTTAGGTTCACGTGAAATATTTATATGTTTTTGGTGTTTTCGAATGTTATACAAAGGGTGGGCCATCTAACGTTTTAAATTTGAATTATTTATATTTCGACATTGGAAACGTCAAATACCATTCGGAAAGTGACAGATATTCAGTAAAAAGTCTAAAATTTACGAAATGGGTCGCTATTCACTAGAAGAAAACTGGAAAATATTGAAAAAACAAACGAGGATGGTCAATTTTACTGAAAAATCATCTTTTCGGACGAGGCTCATTTCCGCCTCGATGGTTACGTTAACAAGCAGAATTGTCGCATTTAGAGCACAGGACAGCGTTACGTGCCATACAGTAAACGCTACACTCAACCTTTTACGCCCTATCTTCGAAAATCGCATAATCGCAAAAGAGGTGATGTGATTTGGCCTCCCAGAAGCTGCGATTTAACTCCGTTGGACTATTTTCTGTGGGAAGCTATTAAAGATAAATGTTACGCCAACCATCCAGAAACATTTCAAGATCTAAAGTACGAGATTCAAGCTGAAACCATCGAGAAAGTACTCCAAAATTAGGTGGAACGTATAAGCTACTATAAACTCAGCCGTGGTGGTCACTTGTCCGAAATTGTTTTCCACAAATAAATTTCATAAAACAACCTTTTAAATAAATGTTAGACCTTTGAAAAATATTAAGCCGTTTTTTTTATTGACTTTTTAAATTTAAAATTTTATATGGCCCATCCTTTACTTCTCCGTTGGTTCACTGGCTTCATTAGCCTATACGGATTCCTATACGGATTCCAGCAAATCCCTTACGAAAGGTTGCTTCGTCAGCCACTTTTTATTATCAGTAGCATTTCCTAATCTAAACCCGTTGGAGTCTGTGTATTTTAAACACTTACATTTTGGAGGTTAGGTCCAACCATAAAACAGATGGATGTAATTCGGCTTTGTTCTGTTATAGAAACAATACGACTTTGTAATGTTTAGTTTTCCTGGTGCCACAAAAGGGCAATAATTGAAAGTTGTTATTTAAAGCCTAAACATATTGTTAACAGTACTTTTTAGAACGTCAAATGTCATATGACAATGGAAATAATGCCGGAATCTCAATTACTACAACTAAAATTTTGAAAATAATTTGGATTTTGAAACGTTTTTTGGGGGAAATATAGCCAAAAAAATTTAGATTTTTTTTTTTTCAGAGTTCTGAACTAGAATTATGAGAGGATTCAAGTGAAGGGGGAACCAAATGCCACTTACCAATCCACACCAATTCAACGATAATAAAATATATGCACGGATGTACATATGTATGTACATAAACTTGAGTATATTCATAGATTACAATAGCATTTTGTTTGCGCCAAAGTGAGGATGTGCGTGTATGTATAATTATGTTTGCAATACCGCAGAACTATATGTTATATATATGTATGTATACATATATACAATTGTATTTCAATGCAGTTCTGGAAATGATTACTATTTTCTTATAACAAAATACTTTTGTAGTTAGTAAGTACTTTCGTGCATATAAGATTTACGATATACATATATATATATATGTATACGTATGTATATTATATAGATAAGCAGCACTTAATTTTAAGTTAGTAAGCACGATGCAAATTCAGAGCATGTAATCGATAAAGAAAAATTGAAAAATTAGAAAAGTTGAATTACTTACGAATGGATACATTTTAAAATATTGTGTTTCCTCCTTTTTGCCAAAAATGCCTCAAAGTTCTAGTCACTGGGAATTTAGCTGTAAAGTAATGAGAAACGAGAACATTTCATATTTAAAAGCGTTGTAAACAAATATATTTATGATTATATCTGCTAGCCGAACTATCGCACTAATTACACGAGTACTGTCAATGGCTCGGTAGTTAATTACTTATCGCCAAGTTCACTTAAGTTTATTGTCAATGCAGGCACACTATGCATTTGCAAACACTCACACATACGCGTGTATAAATGTATATGCGGCTACATTGGCGTTAAAAAGCTTTAGGGTGTGTTTAAAAGAGTTGTGAAATTGTTCATTGCACCGTTTGCCGTCGTGGCCGCGTTGCCAACGTGGTGCATGGCTGCAATATTTTTTATTTCAAGTTAGCTATATGTACATACATATGTACAAGCGCATGTATGAGTCATGTGTTTGTGTTCCGATTTTTGTGCGAGTCAATGCTCTTGCATTCACGCATTCTTTGTTGTTGGACACTTCCGTTGGGCTAGCAGCCGGTTTTAATCTGCCTTGCCTTTGTCATTCACCTTCGCCTCTCTCAAACCATATTTCTGCAGTTACTATGACGTTATGGACATTGTTGACGAGCCAATACGTCGCCAAGAAAAACTCATGTAAAGTATTATTTTTCTGGAGGGGTATTTTTTTTTTTTTTTTTTGGTATTTTCAAATAATATGTATTATAATCAATGTAAAATTCATATGTAATTCTTATTGAGGGGTTACATGGGCTTCCTCGGGTAAAAAACGGTCTTTTTCAACAGTTTTTTTCTCCTATAAAAATTAAATATTTATTAGAATTTTTTTATAGTTACAGACTACACTATTAACAAAGAAATTCTGAAATTTTTGAAAAAAAAAAAATAAAAAATATTTTAGACTCGGCCATTGCGCCGCCATTTCCGGTGACCCCTCCTGCTTTGGCAGGACAACTCCTTACAGGATCATCGAAAGTGAAAAGTACGTGTTTTACTTAAGACTTTAAATTAGTACTTGAACGAAGGAAAAAAACTGAAAATTGGATTTTTGGAGACATTTCAAAAAAAAATTTAATTTCAGAAAAAATTTCGCGATTTTTTTTAATAGTTGCAATCGAAAAAAAAAATCCTGCGTTTATGTATTGAAGAATTTTATCTCAAAGTGTAAAAAAAAAACTGTGTAAAATTTAAGATATGAAGATTGATTGAATAGAGAAATCTTGCCAACCGACTTCAAAAACACAGTTAAGAGAAAAACGTGTTCAATGACGGCATACTTAGCCTAGCTAGTCTCGAGTGCACAAGTTCTCAAGGCCATATCTCAGAAACTATTACTCGGATCAAAATTTAGAGAATATTCTAGAGGTGTTGTAGAATTTAATAAGACAATAAAAATCGATGTTTTGAAACCCGTAAACCCATGTAACCCCTTATTATAATGGCATAACTTTTTAACAATTTTTTTGTATCGCAACCCTGGCCTGTTGCATTTAGCTCATGCTCTGTGAACATGTGTGTGAGCTTAGTAAGCATTGGTTAGCAAAAAGCACCTGTTGAACAATGAAATTGCTGAAGTAGCTCGTTAGTCACACAATCTACGAACTAGGCATAGTGGCTGGAAATTATATTTGTTGATATGCGACGGTTTTCTAGCTGCCCAAGTGGAATCATTAACCACTCACTCCCCACATAACGATATAGTTAAAAACTACCATTTGATTTCTTCACTTCTCAATGTTAAATTAAGATCAAATCAATAACAGGGTATAAAATTTTGCACGAATAATGCCTAGAAATTGGTTAAGACCTTAGGTACCGAATATGTGGACGCCAGTATATACATATATACAATTGAAATATGTCGAATATGTTGGATAGTGTAGTTATATATATAAAAATATAAAATATAAAAAAAAAGAAACAAAAAAAAAAAAAAAAATGGCGAACTTTCAAAAAATGACGAAAAATCCATTATTTTATATAATTGATCGTGTTAAATTTTTTCGTGTATTTTTTCGAAAAGTTCATTTAAAAACAAAAATCAAAAAAAAAAAAAAAATGGCCCCCAAAAGTCAATTTCTACAAAAGTTATGGCTATTTGAAAATAAATAAGCCATTTTTTTTTAAATTCATAACTTTTTTGAAGTTGGACAAAAAATTTTGAAAAAATTCTCAAAAATGTTTTTGTTGGACAAAAAATTTTGAAAAAATTCTCAAACATGTTTTTCAAAGGGTAAAAAAGGATGGATAAGTTTCAGCAAAATCTAAAGGGGTCGGGCTCAAAAGTAGTCGATTTGGTATGGAATACCCCATATATATAATGCTTAGATTCCGATTCTCTGGTTGATGTTTTACACCTTAAGGCTTTGATTTTTGGTAGTTGCAACAGTATAAATGCTCGGGCTATGTTCGGGTGATAGCCCTCCTTTACTTGTTATTTATGGTTCCCAAAAGTTTCAAAATATTTTAATCAAGTTTTTGCACAAAGTAAAAAGAGTCGGTCAATTTCATTAAAATTAATATTGGAAATTGCAAATGAGATCGTTGATTCATCCTCACCATTCTCAGAGAATGAAATGAGTATGTTAATTGTAAGTGCCCTACCCAGGGTGAAATAATACTTAGAAGACGTTAAGAAAATGTTGAATGAGAAACTTATTTTCATTATTTTCGTTTAGTTTAACAAGTTTATTGTATTGTAGGTGCTAATTATGAATGACAATAAAGCAATAGCTGATTTATAATACGATTTTTATGGTTTTTTTTCAACATTAAAAAAAAAATGGGACATTTTTGCCATATTTGCTATGGGTACAATCGCTCGATTGAGGATTTTAATAAAATAAATAATTTATGCTTTATTTAGAAACAAACCACTTTCATTTCTCACCAAGTATCTGCACGTTAGAATTGTTCTAAGCAATTAAACCTCCACACTTCACTCTCAACAACACGCAACGTTCTCGCCCCACTTATAAAGCTTACATTAAAAAAATTCTCGAAAATCTCAAAGTCCAATGCCTTTCCCTTAGTGAGCATATGCACTAATAGACATTGCCTTTTAATGAATTAGCGCATTTATTGTAAACGTTGAAAAACGTTGCAAAAAAAATGCAAAATTCATTTCGCATACTTTCTGCGGGGTGCTCACTTTACTAGGTACGTCAAAATAATTGCCCATTTTATGTATACACACCCCAGAGCGCAGTGGTGGCAAGCAACAGGTTGTGATAGGCGGCAATGATGGCACTGCTGATAGCTTTCTAAATGAATAATTAGAAAATTTCCGTATGCAGTATCGAATTTGACACGCAAGCGTTAAATATACGTGCACGAGAACTTAATTTTCTGTATTCTGAAAAAGCACACACACGTTATTTTCGGTATATGCGAATTGTTTTCGTCGGAATATTTGCGAGGAATCCGCCACATGGCTCACTATCGGTGGGGGAAACAAGAAAGTGAAACGACTGGCGTCTCGCCAGCTTGTACTTCTTGCTTGCTTTCAGTCATCGTTTTTTTTTGGTAATTTGTTAGTTTATGTGGGTGTGTGAGTATAATATTTTATCTTTACTTGCCTAGTGGGGGTTATTCGAAAATTATTTTCATTACTTGAGGAATGAAGTAGAGTTCTTGAAAGTGCTAGAAAAAAACTAGAAACTAGTACTCAAAGTAAACACATACATGTACATACATATGTACTATGCCATCCAAAGACAAACATCGTAACAACGTTTGAATATCGAGAATATCTATTTCTAAAAGTCTAGTTTTATTGCGTAAACTTACAGGGCACTTCAGATCCAAGGATACATATATTTACGCCTTAAATTCCCTTTTATGGAGATGGTGTTCATGTCGAAGTCATTAAGCAATCCATACCGTTTAGAAAGTACGTGAAAGCGCTATTTCATGGAACTAAATATGGGATTGGAGATTTCTTTTATTTTTAGGTATATGACAAGTTAACGGTGTATGCCGATAACTCACTTACTGCTGAAGAAAAGTCTCAAAACTATATACATATTTTCATTATAGCCCTCGATTCAGCAGTGGCCCTCTTTATCAAAGCTCCACCCAATGTAGGCTTTACTTCACTTGAAATATGTCATTTTGTTTTTTCTCGCCTAAAAATTCGAACCAGCAATGCTTCTTTCATATCCGTGGTGTTTGTCAATGTTCTCATTAAAATTTCAGATAAAAAACTTCAACATAAAATCCGAATAGTATTCCATTATAATCATTCCTATCAGAAGTATATTTCGTGAGAAATGTTGAAATTATGACCGCAGTAACCATGGAAGTAGACATCATTAAAAATGATTAATTGCTCGCGGAAATCTTACATTTACTTATATATATATACATCTGTTTTGTCTGCATAGATGGCCATACATTTTCAATGACTCATCTAAGTTGGTCTAGTTAAACACGAAATATTTTGATATCACTGTAGTGCTTGCTTAAATAAAATGATGACTAATTTGCAACCATTTTTTACAAATGAAATGTATAAACAGAGAATGTAAAGTAGTAGTAGTTTACATTCTTTGGTATAAAACACATTTTCATCATAAACTTAAGCGTTTGTCGTTTTTTCGAATAACCCGAAAGTTCATCTTCAAACATTTAGTAGTGTGAACAAACAATAACATTCGTACAGTGTACAAATTTTGTGCAGCCACTCTTCAAATTAAGTGAAATGTCCTATGCAAGCGACGACGAGTGTGGGCCGTAAGTAAATTTAAGCTTCCTATTAGAATAAAACTTTCATGGACTCAATTTAAGCATTCTCATAATAGTCGCAGACTTAAAGCAGCTCTTGAGTTGTGCTGATGATGATTTCTGACGAAACAAAATTTTAGATGGGGCTGATTATGAATAGCAATAGTAATAACATAACTTGTTTTCATAAACTAAAACTTAAAAAAAATAAATTGTCTGTTATTGAAGATTAGTGAAGAATACTGAAAGAATTTTTCTCATTGATGCATACCACTGATTAAGGAGTTAGGAGTAGTCAGAGGCACGAAGAAGTGAGAGTTTTCAGCATTTTTTTTTTTGCACTAAATCATGATATTTTACAAAAGCAGTAATATGGCATTATTATAGGATCTGTTGACTTGAAATCACGAAAATTTCAAAAAAAAAAATTAATTTCCGAAGTTATAGTCGTTTGTGTTGACCCTGTACCAAAAAAGGTACCTGTGGTGACAAGCATAAGTCCTTGGAGATTCATCTAAAAAGAATCGGATAAAAAAAAATTGTTTTATAAATAGATAATTCCGGGCCTGATCGAAGGATTTTATTTTGTTTTCAAAATTAACAAAATGGTGGCCCCAGGAATTTTTTTTTAAATTTTTGGGAAAAAATCAAATCTTAAAAAATCGAAAATTTCGAAAAAAAATAAAAATCCTTCGATCAGGCCCGAGTTTATTATGTATTTTAAAAGCTGTATAAATTTTATTAAAATCTACTGAACGGTTTTCAAGTTACAGTTGTCACCGATTCAAAAAACATAAATAGTTTTGAGAAAAACGCGTTTAAAGTTTCACACTAGCACTTTGAAGTGCCTCAGCTCTCGAATAACTCAAAAACTAATTGTCGGATCAACGTGAAATTTTCAGGGAATATTTTTAAGATATTACACTTAACGACAATGCAAAAAAACAAAAAATATTTTTGGAAAATTCTAACTACTCCTAACCCTTTAAGGGGGTTTATGCAGTTAGAAGGCCAAAAAGAGCGAATTTTCCAAATTTTTATAAAAAAAAATAAATTTATTGATCGAAAATTATTATGGTACCTCTTAACAATATTTTAAGTCTACTAATTAATTGGAGGAATATACAAAATAATTTCTTTTTTGCAAAATGGGTTAAAGCTTCGATTAATTACTAAAAAAAAATATTTAAGAAGCTCGTGTTAAAAATTGAGACTAATCGGTTTAGCCGTTTTCAAGTAATGTTGGTCACCGGCTTCGAGAAAAACGCCTTTAAAGTTTGGAATTCACTTCCAAGTACTCTGAAACGTTTTTTCAAATTTGTGTGTAACTTCGAAAATATTCACCGCAACGTTATGAAATTTTCTGTGAGTATTTCTAAATATATGTACTACATTAAAAAAAATAAAATACAAAAGATCGATTTTTTGAAATTCTAACTGTACGAGTACATACATATGTATATAACCCCTTAAATCACTGAATCCCTTGCCATTGAAGAGTTTAGGGGCATAATGACTACGTATCCAGATGGATACGTACCTATCTTCACAGAGCTCAAAATATTAATATATTATTCCTATCTTCACAGAGCTCAAAATATTAATATATTATTCCAGATCTGGATAAAAACACATCACAAAATTTAATCGATGTGGACCACACGACAATATTTCATTTAAGGCGGTATTCTACTCTAGAATTTTGAAAAATTCGATTTTTTTTCATATTTAAAGTTTAGACTTTCAAAAATATGACCTTGGAAGGATTTTTCAAAATTCGACTTATTTTCGGAGATACAGCCGACTTTGTTAGGTGGCGTCCGTGTTCACTAGAATTGTCTCCTAAACTTTAAACGCGTTTTCTCGAAACTACTGTTTTCCACACGGTACCGGCATTATCTCAAGTTCTATACAACCGATTTACTTTAAATTTTGTGTGAACCTTCTTCATATAATCCTTTATCGTTCCTACCAGCATCGTGTTAAAATTTTTGTTTTTAATATTAAAAAAAAATTCAGGAATTTCAATAAAAAGCGTAAAAAATTATTTTTTATTTTCAGGCAGTCCCCATTTTTCAAAAAAAATTTTTCGTGTTCCCGGACTATAACAGCATCCTTACTGATTAAGAACTTCTTTTAATTTTTTTTTTCAGACCACCAGGAAAGTCAGGATCAATGTCAGCAGGATGCGCCATTTTTGTTTACACCTGTCCCTCCCCCTCTAATTATTTTAATTTTTAATATTTTTTTGTAATTTTTTTTTTCTGTATTCTCAAGATGTCAATAAAAACACCATAAAAATGGATGGTAAAAATATTTTTGTTTTTTTTTTAAATAAAATTCAAAAAAACTGCCCAAAATTTGATTTCTAGAGTAGAATACCCCCTTAATAAATGGTAATCCTTATGAAGACCAAAATTCATGTGTGGCTAAGCTGAGTTTTGACCACTGTAAAGTCGAAATGCTTTAATGCATGCAAAACAGTTTTCCATATACTAACAATACATACAAATGTACATAGGTATGTGTGTGCATGGAGAATAAAATAACATTTTCATTGTGTCTACGCTTCCACACGTACATTCCTAGTTTATTTATGGCGCTTCTGCGAAAACATGTAAATACGTGCCCGTTCGGATATGCTCGTGAATAATTATTAACTCAACTTTTGACGAGATGGCGCTGGTAAAAAATTACTAAATTAATAAATTATAGATTTTGTATACATATAGTATATAGATCTTTACACGCAAACGCTTCACTAGAGCAAAGAAATCGCAAACTGTATGAAACACACATACATACATACATATGTACGTATTTCTTGTGGCAGACGCCTTTTCAGTCAGCAAAATGACGTGGTCTGGACACTTAAAATACAAATTAATACGTACATAAGAACACACAACAATGCTTATAATCATATTAGCCAGAGAGGCGTCTAATGATGACGTGTCCACCGAAGCAAAAAAACGAATTATATATCTATATGTATATTAAAAGCAAAAGTTAACATTAGAAAAGAGCACATAGGCCAAATCACAAATCATGACACGCAGGCAATATTGTCAGAGAGGCTGAAGTTATTTTTTTTTTCAGCTACGTAGACATACATACATAAGTATGTATATTATATGGTACACTTGTACAACATCACAGTTGTTTGAACCTGCGTGATGTCAGTGCTTTTTCTGGCGATAACAGCTTCAAATGGAAATTCCTACATACAAGTAACATATGTATGTATTTATAATATATTTATCATGGGAACAACGTCTGTTGTCTGAGTAATTTCCGAAGCGGTTCGGTGATTCAGTAGAGCACACAATGAATTGAGAACTTGTGAAATTCGCGATCTGTATCTGCGCTGTAGGTGTAATTGACTGCAACACCTCTGAGCAATTCTCACTTCCTCTAAAATAATGCATTACTAAGGGCGTTAATAATATTTTTCAAATTAAATTTTGATGCGTATTGAAAACTTTTGAGCCTACATTTTCTACACTCAAATGCTTGTTATGAATATAAAAATGATGAGCGCATTAACTGGCTTACTCAGTTATACAATATTGGATAAAACTTAAGCATAATCTAAGGCGTTTTTTAAAGCTACTGTTTTTTTCTTAAAAAAATCGTTAATAAAAACTTGATCCGGTTCTATAATCACTTACAATAAAGCAAAATAATTTTTATTAATTACTTCTGAATTTTTAATGCTTCGTCGAAAGTGTTTCATAGTAGTCAACAACTCAGAGGGTATATTAAATCAACATTACACTTCCGCGGCAATAAATTGTTTACTTTGAATAGCTGCGAAATCGAATACGCCTCGTTTCTATCTTTATTCCAAATCTACAGTTCCTAATAATCAAACAAGTTCTGAGAATCGTAAAATATGTTTTTTGAGCGCAGTAGAGTAAGCCGGATCAAGTCACCAGGAAGCAGATTTTACTATGGTCGAAGATATATTCGTGAGCATTAACAGCCTTCTACTCTTAATATTCTAAGAATTGAACTGATCTTCTTCTCAGTTGGTATAAAACTGGTCATTAAGTCTAAAATTGGATTTAGTAAATGCTTGCCGGAACAAATGTCTTCTAGGGCGATCATGGATTGAAAAAAAATTACTACACAACCTTATTCATATTTTCTCTAATTTAATTTGTTTGGAAGAAATAATCTAAAAATTGCATTCAATATTTTATTCACAAATTAAGAATACATAAGAGATTAGACTTCATTTGAAGAGATAGGGAATAAAAATAAGGGCGTTGAGATCAGTAATCTTTGCTTATCATTCATATCAATTTCAGTCTCCTTCCTCCGCTCCCAATAGTAATAGTGATAATAGCAATAAATTTTTTTTTTTTATATTTTATAGAATTTTCAACAATTTCTATAGCTAGTTAGTTACCTGTACCTACGAATAAGCATATGCCCATCCTCAGCCAAATGATATCACCTACATAAATATAATTATAATTATAATGTTATATCTATTTTTTTTTTCAAAAAGCTATCAAAGTAAACTCGTAAGCCGTTTTAGCAATATTTTATCAGATATTTTAATTTTGAGCAGAAATTTGTGATCTTATTCTTCTTGGTGAAGAGATCTCAAAAAAATTTTAACAGAATAATAAACAAGAAACGGAGAATTCATGAAATTGAGAGAAAGAAAGGATGATTCAAATAAACATTTAAAAATATGCGAAGCATATCAAGCATACTTCAATCTATTTGTTATAAAAGAGAACAAAAAACGGGCCACATGTGTCAAGTAACTCTTGAAGATACATTCAGGATACTGAGAGTATTTCCTACTTCTTTCCAAATATTTGAACCAATATTTTCCAAACCTTTCAGAGGCGAAAATAAAAGTTGGAATCCTTTCAAGCTCTCAAATTAAAATATTATGACTTGTGATATTTTCAAGAAATTAATGGAATTTGAAACACCCTACCAAGACCATTATACAGAAAGCATTATTGGAGGTTGTTTGCAGAGTTTACTTAGAGAAACTTTAACGGAAATTACTGTTAATTTTTCAATATTAAAAGTCTTTTTTAACATGTACATATGTATGTAAGTATATTGTAGGAATAAATTTCTTAATAAACTATTTATTTGCAAACTGATTCTCTATTTATTTACGTTGAATTTTTAATTTTTTTTTTACATGAAAGCAAATGTAATTTGGTGTTTTTGAGAAATCTGGAAAATTGTGGTTTGAGTTGGCCTTCTGTAAAATATTTTTTTTTTAAGCTTTATATTTAAGTACCTTATCATCTTATAGCTTAAACCGAACCTAAGCGATAATATACAGTTAAAATTTTTCAAATTTTTTTATTATTTTATTTTATTAATTATGTATGTATATTTAGGAATGCACACAGAAAATTTCATATTGTTCCGATTAATATTTCCGAAGTTACACGCAAATTTGAAAAGACATCTCAGAGTGCTTGGAAGTGCGATCCAAACATTAAACTCGTTTTCTTTTTTTAAATAGTGCTAAACCGATTAGTCTGTTATTTTAACCATCTTCTTGAATATTATTTTAATGATTAACATAATTTTATTTTAAGTAATAAATATTTTTTATAAAAAATTTAAGTTCTTTGTTTACAACCCGTTATTTTGTAAAAAAAAATTATTTGCTTATTTCTCTAATTAATTACTACATTTAATGTTTACTGTAACGAAATCTGTTTGTTTTTTTAATTTCAGGGGATTCTATTCAGAGATATAGTGGTCACCGCAAAACGTCTTTTTTAAGATAATCTCCCGGAGATCAGCTGTAGTTCCCTTCCAAATAAATATCCTTACTAATGCTAAGTCTTAAAATACTGTTAAAAGATACATAATATGTGAAAAAATTTTTGGATCAATAATTTAAAAGTTTTCTCAGAAAAATTCTGAAATTTTAGATTTTTTCGGCCTTCTAACTTTATATAACCCGTTAAAACACACTATCAAGATCAGTTTAGACGACGCTAAAATACAAGTCCGTGTTAAAATTTGACGATCCTAGAGAAATTAATACTGTACTATAATCAGCACGAATCTGTAAAAACGTGTAAGAATGTTATCTCAAAGTAGCAGGAACTAAAATTTGCATAACCTCACAAAATACATCATCATATATTCCATATAATATTATTGTAATAATATATTAAAAAGAGAAGTGTTTAATATCTTTAATGTACGGAAGTAAGTCAATATTACAATGATATGGTACATATCGTCACCTGAAATGCAAAGTCAAAAGTCGAATTTAGGATAAATTTATTTTTTTAT